>OX369267.1:1594257-2194257 GCA_947284805.1 Coleophora flavipennella
TTTTTGAAGTGTATTTTTTTGGAATGTTCTTTTTTTTAAATATATGTTTTTATATATATTTTTTTGAATATTTATTAGTCCGTTGAAGTTTCACTTCTATTATGTGTCCCAGCACACATTTCATTTTTTTTTACTTTTCAATAGAATGTAAACAAACAAAATGATCGTGTTAGGCTGCAGGGTAAGTTTTACAAGAATTTGAACGATAGGGTTGCCGTTCGAAAGCGAGCAAGTAAGTTATGGTCTGTGCTGCAATGACCGCAAATTGTCGCTCTCCACTTGGTTTTACCAACCAGGGTGTCAGAGTCAACCGACAAGTGTATCAACAAAATAACATAAATGATTCGCTCATACTGTGCGCACGCAAGCAATTCTGTACTAACAGCTCGACATTCCAACACGACTCAGCACCGTCCCACAAAGCTATGCTCGTGGAAGTTTGTTTCCTCCAGCTCCCTCGGGAACTATATCGGGCTATTCTGATACGCAGTCTAGGTCACTTTCTACCCCCTCAACTATTTCTATGCAAAAAAATCACGTCAATCCGTTGTTCCGTTGTGTGCGATGCCGATATGCTCGAGCGTGGAAATAAGTTTTCTCCTCCTCGGGAGCTATGTCGGGCTGTTTTAATTAGTTGTCTATGTCACTTTCCCAACCCCTCAACTATGTCTGTGCAAAAAATCACGACAGCGGCAAGGCATGAAAATCATCCGTGTGAGCCTGTGCTAACATCTGTGCAGCAGGATAATAGGGATGACGAATGCTAGTCATCCGAGTTACTTTTTATGATCTGTCAAACGAAATTTTGTTATAAAAATGTTTGAAATACCTAAGCGTGACGTCATAGTTTTGCAGCGTCATTTATGGACTCATTTTGTGATTCTGGTGATTTAATAATCGAAGACTTGATGAAAAACAAAACTAGTAAAGTTTTCCGAAGTTTAAGTAGGAGGGCAAATTAGTGATCAAGAGTTCATGATTCATGAATGAAATTCATGAACAGTCATCCCTTTTGCAGCACTGCACTGCAGAAGCGGGGCTGATCCAATAGCATTCTGAAGGCATTATTGTATTGTACGCGTAGGGCAGCCAGTATTTTTGGTGCAGTTGACCCATAGATTGCTTGTATAATGGCATGCTCGTAAAACGGCATGCTTGTATAATGACATGCTCGTGTACTGGTATGTTCATATAATGGAATGCTAGTTTATTTAAATGCTCGTATAATGCTACTCAATGCTCTTTAGGAAGTTTTTAACCGTCACAAACGTGGAGTAACCTAGTAATAATACAGCTGTTTCGACGAGTAAGATTAGCCATTAGCTATCAGTGCGATAATAACTTTTCACACCACCTGCTCGACAGTGACCAATTATATATCACGCAAGCTTAAAGTAAATCCAGGGATTATATCTCAAGGGAGATAAAGTTGTATGAAACACCCTGAAGGATGTAATGTGATTTGAGAGAGTTTAACTCAAACTCAAATATTTCTTTATTGTAACTCAAAACTCAGAATAAACAAATAAAAGTACAAAATAAATAAGGGACATATAATTAGGGCGCTCATATCGCTGAGAGCGATTTCTATCGCGAGAGTTTATTCGCAAATCGAGCTCGTTGAGGTGGTTTGGCAGAGAAAAAAAAACAACAAAAAAGTCGTAATTGCAAACAAAAGACGGTGTTTGGTATTATTCTATTTATTAATTATGTATAAATTAGGGCTTACCAATTGTGAGTAAAAAAAAATGTAGTCTTGGCTTTTCATTGCCTCGCAATAGGTGTGAAAAGTAGAGTATTCTCTTTGAAGCAAGCCTCTCTTTTTCTTGGGCGGCTTGACCCCTCATTTTACTCAAGACTCTATATGAACTATATCTTGAGTCCCTCGTTACGCTCAGGGTTCTTTATGCCTCCTGTGACGTCAGACACTGTTTTATTCCTTCTGTTCATAATCTACTACAATTCACTTCCCTAAAACTCTTTCTTTCTCTGTTTCTGACTACGTAGATAATTCGGATGGTCTTTTGTGTTTCCATTCTGAATATATTTATTTCAGTGAGATAATTTTGAAAACAAAGTAAAATAAAAGGAACTATACAGGTTCGCAATATTTTAAAATGTTAGAATCTACTGATGAAAACTAAGCAATTTTCCCTAAAAAACATAATTATAGTAAATGTGAAAAAAAATATTTCACATAAAAAGTTTTACAATCAGCTGATCGATTAGTATAACAAGTCAAATTTAAAGCAAATCTGTAAATGTTCTTTAGGAGAACGTTGTTCAGTGTGATGAAAGGCCAAGGGGGCACTCAAGCAAAGTGTACATATTAGTACTAACATACAGTATGGATACTCCCTGCCGCTCTCTAGATTACGACCTCACCCCCTCGTCACCCAGATTGATACAGATTGGTGCTAGTTTGGTTCTCGAACGAATGGACTTCGCCGTGATTTCGTTTGCTCGGTCATTTGTTTTTAGAAATGACATTTCTCACCCGTTGTACGCAGTGTCCGGGGTGTGACTCGAGTATACAAACACACTTCTAAAACATGATATTAACTCTAATATATTTCGTTTTTAAAACAATATCTTAAAATCAACTCTACAAAACGACGAGGGACGTTAATATGACAAGGGTAACACATAATATCTTATTTTCATCAATTACTTAAATTCTGACAATTTATACTACTATATCAGTACTATTATTCCTTGTGTGCAATAAAGAATTTATACATACATACATACATACATACATCAGTAGCCAGTTATATGCTATCGTGATTGCAACCTCTTTCACAAACGTTCAATTAAAGCTGTATATTGTCTATGATTTCAATATCACCGCCTCCGTGGCGTGATGGTTATAGTCCATTCGGTTCACAACAGGAGGTCGCGGGTTCAATTCCCGGTGGGGTCAACTTCTAAGACTCGGTTTAGTTGGTGGTAGGGTATTTTCTAAGCCCGCCTGGCTAGCTACCACCATCTTATCTAAGTATCAGTGTTAACAACATTGATGTGTTGCGGCTTGAAGATAAGAAAGCCTTGGCGTTGGGGAATCTTGGGAAGCCCGATTCCATCTCTGGCATCATCGTCACTTAACATCAGGTGAGATGATGCTAAGAGCTTACCAATTGTGAATAAAAAATTCATTATTTATTTGCACTAGAAATCGCTTTGCTTCCAAATATCAACAAATATCAATAATATGGTTGATGGGAGCGATGGCTGACTCTCGCGTTATACTTGTGCTGTCCGTGTGAACTGGCCTACTCTTGTTGAAGGCATTCAGTGATTTTTACCTATAACTTTTCGTGTCATATTGTTTTCATGTTCTTAAGACATAATCTGGTTTATATCAAGAATTGAATTTTGACGATATTAACTAATTATTGTTTATTTCTGGGTTCTTCACAAATGGCATTGTTATTATTATTTTATGACTATCAGAAAGAGTGTTATTTGCACCTATTTTGAGATTTGAATAAATATGTCGAAGGGGGGTGTTTGGGTTATGGATGGCCTCGTGGACCTCGTGGTTCACGTCCTTAACTATTTCGGTCGTGGGCGTCGAAATAACAATGCAGCTATATCACAGAGGTCCTTCTTCAATAGTCTTGATCATTCGGTAATCGAAATTATACAGGATGCCTTGGATAACAATGGATGCAAACGCGGTGATCACAGCGATGGCGTGACACGTCCATTTTGCTCACAGATCACCACTACTTGTGTTCTGCTCGACGCTCCGTCAAAAAGTGTCTGCCTCGAGACTGACGTCCAGCTAATATGGCTTCTCCACAGATCTAATAAATTCTCAACTTAGTGCTGCCACCTTAATCACAAACAGCCCTCCGTTAATACGTCATCTTTGCTACCACAAACGATCGTCTCACGAGTACAAGCGATTGTAACGCCACCACCGGTTTCACCCGGGTACTAATACCTGACGTTTGATCCAAATAAAGTTTAACGATCTATGTAAACGTATCTCGAGCTGGTATTGGTCGCGTTTTCAATGACGCTCCGACAAATATATTGAAGTAACAATAAACACTTTATCTTCTGGCAGTCAGTGTGACTACACCTCTATAACTACTAACAACGCAACGGCCTCAGTTGTTAACGCTGTTAGTTCGCGTTAGAGCGGCGCCGGCGCTTGTTACGTTAACTAACTTTCATTGCCCTCTATTTAGTTTACAGTTTGACTTGGTCTCGACTTTTTCAACCGACTTCCAAAAAAGGAGGAAGTTCTTAATTTGACTGTATGTTTTTTCTTTCGTATGTTTGTTATGCGATATCTTCGCAGATTGTTAACCGATTTTCATTATTCTTTTTTCATGCTCCCGAGTTGGTCCCATATAAATTTTATTTAAATTGGTGTAGCACTTTGTTATTAAATTAACAAAAACCAAAAATAATAATGCACAATTGTACTAAGTTGTTGCGATGGAAGTCGGTTTTTTAACATGTTTAGCGTTTTCAATTTTTTATTTGTCAATTAACGACGCAGCCTCCATATAATTACAACTCATCTCTCTGTGTTGCCATAACCGTGTATTTTTTGGAGAAAATAGCTTTTTGGACTTTGCAATAATTTATTTAATCTACTAGCTTTTGAACACGGCTTCAACCGCGTGGAAATCGTTTTTTAATTATTGTAGATAACTTGTGCATGAGTTTTCTCTAGATCTCCCGGGCACTTTATCGGGCTATTCTTATTAGCAGTACTTGTTATTTCCTAGCCCTTTAATTTTTTATATCCAAAAAATCACGTCCATAATTTTCCCAACATCCCTCCGTAACTATGTCAGGCTATATTATTTCCCACCCCCTTAACTATAAACATTCTATGTGATTTATAATTTTATTCTACGTAGACACACAAATTTTATGTTTTATAATTGTATTTGTTTTTATGTTTAATATGGGCAAAGTATATATAATAGTACTAACGTAATATGGGTGTGTACGTTGTACATTGTTACCTGATATAAATAAATAAAAAAAAATATCTGTACAAAAAATCACAACAAACCGTTGCTCTGTTGCGATTTTAAACAAATCAACTAAATCGTCTTTTTTAAGGTTCCGCACACCCAACGGGTGACCAACGGGACCCTATTACTAAGCGTCCACTGTCTGTCCATCTGTCCGTCTGTTCGTCTGTCAGCGGCTGTATTTCATGAACCGTAATAGTTAGATAGTTAATTTTTTTACAGAATATGTATTTCTGTTGCCGCTATAACAAAAAAATCTAGAAATAGAAAAAAAAATAAGGGGGGTCGCCATACAAAATCGGGATTTTTCTAAGTTTTAAGAAGTATTTTTGATATAGCTCTATCGTAAAAACGGTAATACATAAAAGCGTGAAACTTGATGTGATTATAGTACTAATACTGAAATAAATCAATAAATAATAAAAATCGGCGGCACGATAATTGTGAGTCGTACTTACACTACTAAGGAATCCGAACTGAATGACAAAAAAACCGTCCAAGTGCGAGTTGAACTTGCGTGGAGAGGGTTCAGTACAATGCCAAGTCAAATACAAAATATCACATTTAAAATGAAAACGCTAAACACGTTAAAAAACCGACTTCCATCGCAACAAATTAGTACATTTTTGCATTATTATTTTTGGTTTTTGTTAATTTTCTAATAAAGTACTACACAGATTTCAATAAAATTTATACGGGACCACACTGAAAGCACTAGCTTTCAAATAAAAAAAAAATAGTAAAAATCGGTTCACCCAGTCCAAAGTTATGAGGTAATATACATAAAAAAAACATACAGATGAATTGAGAACCTCCTCCTTTTTGGAAGTCGCTTGAAAATCCTCACAGTTTACGCGATTTATTTTTTATTTATTAAGTATTTGTTTGTGTTTGGCTGCACCTCACCTGATGATAAGTGCCTGGTATCTGGGGGAGGGGAGTGGTCAATTTTCGTTTTCATTTATGAATAAAATCAAAAATGTTTATTTTACAATATAAACAAAAACATATCTAAGATTCTGATAATGAGCCCTTTCATTTCATATATGACACAGAAAGGTTTTCGAAACTTTTCTTTTAATTTCCTAGTTTGTCCCCCGAAAATGACCCTTATTAAAAAAAAAAAAAATTACTTTGCACATCTGTGTTTGGGTCACAGGATTACACTATACTACCAAATTTCACCTGATTTGGTCCAGTAGATTCGGAGCAAATTGGCTGTGACAGACGGACGGACAGATAGACAGACGCACGAGTGATCCTATAAGGGTTCCGTTTTGTTTTTTGTAAGGAACCCTAAAAAAACAATTTATTGTCGCTCGCGTTGATGTCTTTTCTTTGTAATGTGAATAGGTATCATTGTTATTATACTATGAGGTTGTGTCGAGAGGTGTGGTGGTACGGAACCCTTGGAGTGCTAGTCCGAGTCGCTCTTGGCCGGTTATTTCAGTTCTCTCAGGAACTGTAGCGGTCTATGCTATTGTCACGGGATAAAAAAATATAGCCTACTATATCCTTCCTTATGACACAGGCTATGTGCATGCCAAATTTAGTCAAGATTGGTTGAGTTGTCGAAGTGTGAAGAGGTAACAAACAAACAACACATTTTCAAATTTAAAATAACAGTAAAGAGTAATGCATGATAAAAAAAACCAATCAATAAGTATGAATAAGTGCCAATTAATAATAATAATAATGACTTTATTAGACACCAAAATATTTAAAGTAGGTACAATTTTACTTAACTATAACTTTGTTTCAGATAACATTAGACAGACGGTGAAATAAAAGGTTATTTATGGTCTACACTTTCCATATTTTATCTCTAAGAATATTCATAAAAATTAAGTAGGTATATTTGCGTTAGCAGAGAGCATACAGCGACTTGCGAGTCCAATACAATAATGCGTTCAGAGTGTTGATGTGCCTAGCGCGCTTCTGCAGTGCCTTTGGCATGTTTGCGGAGGCAAAGACACACAGCTTCGAGGCTATTATGCAAAAGCGGTCCGCCTCCTTGATGAGTCGAATGCGCGCCAGTACCAACAGCATCCTGTGCACTCTAGTGGACCGATGGGACTCTCCGATATTGAGGCGCTGGATACGGTTGTTATTGTTATTTCATTACAATAACACAATAAGTAATGTAATTGTTTAATTTAGATTTTTATTGTGGTTAAATGTTATTTTAGTAAACGATCCTACATAAACCAACATATTAATAAAAGTCTGTACATTAAAACACTTAGAGAATCGGTAGTCTGCAACATTTGGAACGTGGGTATCTGTCAGTCAGCCTGCAGTAGCAAAGATAATATAATTATATAACGTCACATTTTATTTTTATAACTTACACCTTTTATTTACCTACTAAATCGAAAATCAACGTTTTTGCAGTACGTTCCCTTCTGTTATGTGTTGTCAAACCAAGAAACTCAAACTATTGCTTGCTGTAAAGCTAAAGTAGAGTGCGTTTTTAATTATAAATTGATGAAAGTACGTGTCAGAGTTCGTCTACTAAGTTTCTCGTAACTACTAAATTGTAATTTGAAATTCCCGCCACAGTTGTTAATAGTCACCTTAATAAAATGTTTACAACCTCTGCTTCTGCGTGACCTTTATTTCACCTTTTGCCTAATGTTATCTGAAACGAAGTATACATACTTACTTTCATTATTTTTAGTAAACGGTAAGTATATCTACGGAACATTGTTTCAAAGGGGATTTTTAGGTGGATTATTAGTTCTTCCTACTAATATTATAAACGCGAAAGTTTATAAGAATGTATGGATGTATGTTTATTACTCTTTCACGCAAAAACTACTAAACGGATCTAGCTGTAATTTGGTAGGTAGACAGATTAGGACCTGGATTAACACATAGGCTACTTTTTCCACGCTCGTGAGCCGCTTGCGGCTCGCGCAATGCGCACCTTCGAAAAGTCATAGAAACGTTGTCCACGCGGTTGAAGAGAGCGGAAAACAACTAGTTTAAAATAATAGTAATGTATGATAAAATAAAAAACCATTTAAAAAGTAAGAATAAGTGCCAATTAATAATAATAATAATGACTTCATTAGACACCAAAATATAAATAGATTCAATTTTACTTAACTAGATACTTATCGTTAATTTCAAAACGGTAGGCATCTACGGGAACATATTTTATTTTATTTTTATTCACAATTGGTAAGCCCTTGACAACATCTCACCTGGTGGTAAGGACGATGTTGCCGAAGATGGAAGCGGGTTTACCAAGATTCCCCAACGCAATGTTTCAAATGATGATTTCAATAGATGTAGGGGATATTCAGGTGCATTATTATTTTATTTATACTTCAAGAATTGCCTCTAATGTAAGATTTAATTTTTCTTTTAAAATAACAATTATTTTATTATTTAAATAATAATAATAATCTATTATTCATTTCATCACCTCAGCTCATATAACGTCCCCACCGAGGGCCTGGAGCCTACCCTGAATTAGGGCGATCGCGCCTTAATCGACCACGCGGGCCCAGTGCGGGTTGATCAACTTCACATACAACCTTCGAGTTTCTTCGCAGATGTGTGCAGGTTTCCTCACGATGTTTTCCTTCACCGTAAGAGCGTCGGATAAAGGTACATATTTATTTAAATTATTATTTTTAACCGACTTATATTATAATTATATAGGGTACCACCCTTATAAGGAAACCAGGATCTGATAATGGTATCTAAGAGAAATCGAGGGGATCCTTAGTTTCCTGTTTGAAGTCGGTTTTTATTTGTTTAAAATTATGATTATTTTTATCTATAATGTTTTTTTTTAATTTAAATGATCAAATATATCATTCAATTGTGATATACATTCTTTTTTAAATAATTTTATTTATTTACGGTTCACACATACGGTTAGTACGGGATTAGGACATAACCTAATATTGTTACCAAACCCGTGCACTTAGGACATTAAAGTATACTTAAGTGCTTTTCTCCAAACTCCTAGTAGTTGACTTGGAGTCTAGACGCACTCACGATTGTACCTAGGTGTAAGCAATAAAATCGCAGACGACAAAAGCATTGTCAAAAATAAATAGACTATACAGGCTATATAAGCGTCGGTGGCTCAACCGGTAACGACTCGGTCCATCTAACCAGAGGTACCGGGTTTAAATCTGGACGGCCAATGTACCAATGAGTTCTCAAAAACTTACGTACATATACTTACCGATTGCTTTAACGGTGAAGGAAAAACATCGTGAGGAAACCTGCACACGCCTGCGAAGAAACTCGAAGGTTGTGTGTGAAGTCGACCAACCCGCACTGGGCCCGCGTGGTCGACTAAGGCCTTATCTCCCTGATTAAGGGTAGGCTCGAGCCCCTCGGTGGGGACGTATATGAGCTGATATGAGCTGATATACAGGCTGTAAAAAGATTGGTGTAGGACCCGTTATATGGGGCTTCTACTCTTCATACTGAACAACTTTCCCCAAGGATGATGATATCAGCTCATGTACGTCCCCACCGAGGGGCTCGAGCCTACCCAGAATTAGGGCGATCGGGCCTTAGTCGACCACGCGAGTCCAGTGCGGGTTGGTCGACTTCACACACAACCTGCGAGTTTCTCCGCAGGCGTGTGCAGGTTTCCTTACGATGTTTTCCTTCACCGTAAGAGCGTCGGATAAACGTACATATAAAATCTAAATTCGAAATCACATTGGTACGTGGCAGGATTCGAACCACAACCTCCCGGACAGGAGGCGGCGGCCAAAGCCGTTATGCCACCGACGCTCTTCCCCAAGGAACCCACAGTCAATTCGCAAAAAAAATAATTCAATGCATGGAGCATGGAGCAAAAGTGCACAAAATTGGTCGATCAGCTGATCGTTTTGTATGAAGAGTTCATATATTTTTTTGCGATTACAGTAGACTTGTAGAACAAAAGTTGTTCAGTATGAAGAGTAGAAGCCCCAGTTAACGGGACCTACACCAATTTTGTTACACCCTGTATAATGTAATTCTTTTTTTGCAAAATAATAGCTTTAGTTGAATACCAATGATGGAAAAAAATGTTTGCGGAGAGAGCTAAAAAGACCGCCGCAAATATGTTTTTCCTTCATGCTAAAATTACGAACTGTTGAAAATGTTTAAATTTGACTCATATTATTATCATACGTATGATCGTTACTGACATACTGACTGTATATCTTGTTGCATGTTGAAAATCTGCAGACTGAGGTAATCCTACCAAGCTGTGTTTAAAACTTATATAGGTTGTCACAAAGTTGGTTTAGGTCCCGTTAACTGGGGGTTCTACTCACCATACTGAACAACTTTGCCCAAGGAACCCGTTGTCAATTCAAAAAAAAATTTGGACCCTCCATACTAAAATGCACAAAATCGGTCAATCAGATGATCGATTTGTATGAAGGGTAAAATTTTCTTTTACGTTTTCAGCAAAGTCGTAGAACAAAAGTTGTTCAGTATGATGATTAGAAGCCCCAGTTAACAGGACCTACAACGATTTTGTTATACCCTGGATAATTTTCGATTTAAAAATAAGTAAATAATTTACCCCATTAACCCGCCTCGTGGCGTAATGGTCAGTCCATTCGCTTCACGCGTCCTGGTCACGGGTTCGATTTCCGGCGGGGTCAACTTTGTGAGACCCTGTTTGGTTGGTGGTAGGGCATTCATAGCCCGCCTGGCTAACTACCACCATCTTACCTAAGTCTTGCCGCCAAACATCAGTGTTAACATCATTGATGTGTTCCGACTTGAAGTTAAGATAGCCAGATCTCGATTGCGTTGGGGAATCTTGGTAAGCCCGCTTCCATCTTAGGCATCATCGTTACTTACACTCAGGTGAGATAATGCCAAGGGCTTAATGTAGTATCGGCTCATATACCTACGTCCCCACCGAGGGGCTCCAGCCTACTCTGAATTAGGGTGATCGGGCCTTAGTCGAACACGCGGGCCCAGTGCGGGTTGGTCGACTTCACACACAACCTTCGAAATTCTTCGCAGGCATGTGCAGGTTTCCTTACGACGTTTTTCCTTAAGGATTCGAATCAGGACCTCCCGGACAGGAGATAGCGGTCCTAGACGCCACCGACGATCATATCAATTGTGGATAAAAAAAGCTCTCTTCGCAGTCCACAACACGTAAACCTGCAATCAATTCAGAGTCCTCTTTTGTGATCGCAATCCTCAAGTGTACAGAAATTGAGAAAAAAACAAAATCTCATTATTGTAAGTTCAACTTTAGGCTCAAACAAAATGTATTGCTTGAAAGCTGTCTGCCCCAACTCATTCGGAGCACAAGTAAAACCGCAAGAGAAATAATGTAATTACACCCAAAACTTTTATAATTAGGAAATTAATTTGCGAAGTAAACAACCGGTCGTTCGTCCGACAGACAACTTTCAACTTGGCTATCAGTTCAATTAGATATTATTTCGTTGTGCGACTGTACGCTTTGTGGGTACTTTTCAAAAATCAATGTCGTTTAACACTGAATTTAGGAAGTTTTCGTTATAATAATTTGATTTAAGTAGGTCCAAGTAATAAAGACATTAAGTCATTTTCACAAACATGCGCGGAAATAATATAATTTCCAGCCAGCGTCTGTGTTCCCTTATTCGTATAATTTATAGATTTTTGAAGATGAGAGTGAATAGGCACTATTTGAGATTGCGTGTTACATCCTTGGCTGCATCGGCACTTACAATCAGGTGAGGTGTAGTCAAAAGCTCTCATTTTTTTTATTAGAAAAGTACTTCCTTACAAAGATAACACACGAAATACCTGTCACATTTCAGTACAAAGAAAAACCGCTCCAACAATGTTGTATGTAATGGTTTCTCTTGTATGATATTATGGTGGTGAGCTCGAACACGCGCAGGGCCAATAATCGAAGTTCAATTCGGACGGACGGACGGATGGATGGACCGACCATAGGACGGTATATTATCTATAAATATAAAAGAAGACTTTCGTTACACTCAAGAACGGCTGGACCAATTTTCATGATTTTTTTTGCATTTGTCTTCGTCGGGAATAGGATAATAAGTATTAAAATATGATATTCATCAATAAAAAAAATATCAGTCAAAAAATTTTTGGTTTTTGGGGTAGGGTAGTGTAGTGCAATGTAGGTGTGTAGTGTAGTTAAGGTAGGGTAGGGTAAGGTAGGGTATTGTAGTGTAGGGTAGGGTAGTTTAGGGTATCGTAGGGTAGTGTAGTATAGGGTAAGGTAGTGTAGGGTAAGGTAGGGTAGGGTAGGGTAGGGCAGGGTAGTGTAGGGTAGAGTAGGGTAGTGTAGTGTAGTGTAAGGTGGAACGAAGTTCTCCGGGACAGCTAGACTAGCTACACTAAGTGTAATTATAATAAGCGTTTTATGGTCCAAATGAGAAGGCTCAAATTCACTTAAAAGGTGTATGGAGCGAGCTTTGTTCGGAGTTTCTCTAGGCGGTTGAATCAGCGATGAGGAGAATCGTAAAAGAACCAAGGTAACCGACATTAACATAATGGCGAGGGGACACATAGCGTACAACTACAATCATTAAAATAATGGCGAGGGCACACATAGCGTACAACTACAATCATTAACATAATGGCGAGAGCACATATAGCGTACAACTACAATCATTAACATAATGGCAAGGGCTCACATAGCGTACAATTACAATCATTAGCAGAATGGCGAGGGAACACATAGCGTACAACTACACTCATTAACATAATGGCGAGGGCATACATAGCGCAAAACACAATATAACACCAAAAGGGATGAAATAAAAGCCCGACCACCTGCGGCTATCCACTACAATTACAGCAACGGTGTCCTGACGTGCCCCAAGTGTGACCGCACGTTCCGAGCGAAGATTGGCTACAACAGCCACATGCGGGCGCACGAGAAGGCGGAGCAGCGGGACGCTTGCAGCTGAGCCGGACAACGCTGCGGTCGCTGTAGCCGAAAACGGCTAGGACCATCATCATCATCATCAGCGTACAACTACAATCATTAACATAATGGCGAGGGCACACATAGCGTACAACTAAAATTATTAATATAATGGCGAGGGCACACATAGCGTACAACTACAATCATTAACATAATGGCAAGCGCACACATAGCGTACAACAACAATCATTAACATAATGGCAAGGGCTCACATAGCGTACAACTACAATCATTAACAGAATGGCGAGGGAACACATAGCGTACAACTACACTCATTAACATAATGGCGAGGGCACACATAGCGTACAACTACAATCATTAACATAATGGCGAGGGCACACATAGCGTACAACTACAATCATTAACATAATGGCGAGGGCACACATAGCGTACAACTACAATCATTAACATAATGGCGAGGGCACATATAGCGTACAACTACAATCATTAAAATAAAGGCGAGGGCACACATAGCGTACAATTATAATCATTAACATAATGGCAAAAACACACATAGCGTTTAACAATAATCATCAAAGAATCATAACATTACTTTATTTATTCGAACCACAGTATTGCCAACTACAACGTAATCACAGTAGTTTTTTTTATTCACAAATGGTAAGCCCTTGGCTTCATTCTCTCATCTCTATATACCTACTGTTTTTTTGGGCTGTGCACGACTTTTATATCTGGCAACCAAACTTCAATGTTAACAGTAGGTATTGATGTGTTCCGGCTTAAAGATAAGATAGCCAGTTCCCCATTGAGTCGGGTAATCTTGGTAAGCCCGATTTCATCGTCGGCATCATCTTAACTTACAAAGTCCGCGCCAAACTTTATTGCATCTCCTAAGTTGGTCGCAAGTCGCGTCGCAGTAGTACGTGGTAGTATATACCGTAGACTAAGCGATTGAAGAGTGAGATTTGCTAACACAGGTATTTTTTTACCTTAAAAAGGAAATCTCAGCCTTATAAAGCTGATAATTTATGGTAACCAATAAACAATTTTCATTTTTCAGTAATTAATGTCGGGAGATTCCACCCCTTTGTTGTTGATATTCAGCCTATGCGCGAAGCGTTACGCTTCCTCATTTATTATGCGGACAGCGATGGAGTGGAGCTCCTTGCCCGCGTCTGTGTTTCCCGACTCCTACAATTTGGGGATCTTCAAGGCGAGAGTGAATAGGCATTATTTGAGTTTGCGTGTACCATCCTCGACTACATCGTCACTTACCATCAGGTGAGATATAGTCAAACGCACTCAAATTTTTAATTTAAAAAAAAAACGTGTGGCACTCGGGGAGTGCCGCGGTAAAGCTATTGCATAGCATTTTTTTATCAACTTTTGCAATTATAATTATTTATTTATTTTTTATTTATGCAGTATTTACCAGTACCATATAGTCCTTGGGGCGCGGGATGTTTATGTAATAAATTAACAGCAAGAAAGTTACACCAGTAAAATTGACTAACAATAAGTCCTTTTATACCGCAAATCGCTAATAGATGGCACTGTAAGTTTTTTAGAACTCGGCGGAGCGTGGGGTGTTAGGTTATATTTTTGTTACGGAATTTCTCGATTCGGTCGCCGCGCTCAAAGCCCGCGATAAAAGCTATGCAATAGCTTAAAAAATACAAGAAAATGCATTAACATCGCGCACATAAAACGTACAGTTGGGTATTATTCACAAATGATAGTGATGCCAGGCATAAAGTAGCTCTTTTCAGGCCCTAATGGACGCAACGTGACCTAATAAACCGTCGTCCATGCTCGGTCTCACGCCCAGCGTACTACACGCACACGTATTCTGCAACTTTTTATACCTTTTAAGAGCAATGGGACGCATCTAAACTGAAATTGGGTAAGGGTAGTTGTAGGTACCTCCTAAAATTCAAAATCCCTTTTTATCACGCTTTTATTAGCTTCACCTGTATGTATGTATGTATGTTTGTAACCGAATCCTTTGCACTCGATTCTGGCCCACTTAAAACGCACAGATTCAATTCAAAATTCAAATCAGTGACTCATGATCCTGATCAGGATCGCCAGGACTAAAAGCACATCGAACTAAAAATTTAAAAATAAATATAGTTAAAAAAACCTAAAAAACAAGCTTTTAAGCACATCAAACGAAAAAGTGAAAAACAATTCATAAACGCAAATTTCCCTGTGGTCTACATCGGTCAGCGCTTCCCTCCCTCCACGACTTCATGTAGTCGCTACGACGTAGTGGGGTTGCCACAATACTAGTAGTTGCAATACCAATAGGATAGTTTACTGCAGAAGCGTAAAAAGTGACAAAAAACCGGCCAAGTGCGATTCGAAGTTGCGCGCTAAGGGTTCCGTACTACCACACGATAAACGTCACCTTACTGTAACCTTCTGTTTGCATGTTCGTAGTGGATCGACTCATTTGGCTAGCTTTATTATTTTTCGGTGAACCAAAGGGATCCCTAAAAAAATTCTACTACGCCTTTTTCTACTACGATTTTTTTCTATTATGACCTGGCGAAAGAACAACCGAAAAATGGGCGGCCTAGGTCACCCCTCACATCTTGCCGCCCCGGGTCAAGTGCCCCACTGGACATAGGGTAAATACGCCTCTGGTTTACTGCTTCAAATGTAAATAAGTCATCTCTAAACTTAAAATTTTAAAAACCTTATTGTTTTGTCTAACACCGCGTCTTCAATTTATAATTAATTAAAATAAAAAAATAATACATCAATGACGCTGTAAAATTATGACGTCACTTAAAAATATGTAGGACAAAATTTTGTTTTAGACAGATGATAAAAAGTACCTAACATAAATGACTATCAGTCAACTACAATAGCATATTGTTACAAATATGTTACGCTCGAGCGAGCCTGTTGAGCACAGTTAAGGGTTCAGTCCAAAGGCGAAAGCTTTTGATGATGTTCACGCATGTTTGCGCACGTTGTTTGTATAACTTAAATAGGTTAAGTGGTATTTCACATTTTATAAATTAAGTTTTTTAGGGTTTCGTAGTCAAACTAGGAAAGGAACCCTTATAAGTGAACCTTATATGTCTGACGGTTTGCTACTTGTTAAAATGGTAGTTGCATTTCCCCCTCCCCCCCTATACCAGATAAACTTCTATATCAGGAAATCTGAAAAGTATAAGAAAGTATTAGACCTGGTGAAGATCGCGGGAAGCCGATGGATGCGGGCAGCGCTGGACCGGTCGTCGTGGAAATCCTTGGGGGAGGGGTTTATCTAGCAGTGGACGTTTTTTGGCTGATAAGATGATGATGATGATGATTAGAAATAGGAGGGCATATAATCAATGTAAAAGGTTAAATTATCACGGTCAAATAGGCCTTCTTATTAATCTTATTTTATTTGAAAAACAAATAGTAATTATTAGTTTATGAAAAGCTAATTATAAATTTTCTTGCTGTTACCCGCGGCTTCACCCGCGTGGACAACGTTTCCATGACTTTTCGAGGGTGCGCAGTGCGCGAGCCGCAAGCGGGATATAGGGAAAGCAACCAGTCTCATACCGGACTACAACAAAGAGACACACGATTATGTATTGAGTTCAAAGTCGTGCGCTCCCTACTGGAACGTATACGTTCCAGCGGGCTTGACAGGTTAAATATATGTATGCTAGGAATGTCGCGAATTTCGTGGGGAAGGGCATTCCAAAGTCGCACCGAATGAACAGAAAAAGACTCACCATAGCGGGAGGAGCAGTGAGAGGAAAATTTTAGCAACAGTGATTTAATAGATCGGCAAGGCCTATCTCTAGGTACAATGTATTCAAAGCGATCACGCAAATATGAAGGAGAGGAAGGATTGTAAAGGATCTTATAAAGGAAATAGAGAATGTGTACATCACGACGACGACGAACAGGAAGCAACTTTAGTTTGGATCTAATTTCAGAGGCATGGCCAAAAATAAACCGTATGCATAGATTTTGCAATCTTTCTAATTAATAAGGAGCACCTTCGTAGCATCGAGGAAGCAGACATCCGCACAGTCTATAATGGAAAGAAGTAGGGATTTCGCAAGAAGGGGCTTTGTTTCGAAGGGTACAAATTTCTGTAGACGTTTAATAGATTGAAAAGAGAAATGCACCTTCCTACTGACTTCGTTGACATGACTGGTCCAGGACAGATTGGAATCAAAGATAACCCTCAAATTCTTGGCAGTGTTAGTAAACCGAATAGGGATAGTGTTATAAATTACAGGGTGTAATGCGGATATGTCTAGCTGGCTGCGTAACGCAACTCCGAAAATAAGGGCTTGTGCACAAATCACGCGAGGTTTTTTCCGGCTACTGTTTGACCCGCCCCCCTCACCCCTGGTGATATTTGGTGAGGTTCTTGGCTACCACCCTCCTCCCCCTCACAACTTCAGGTTTTTTTTATTTTAAATTCAACCTAATTTTAAGATTTATAGTATTGTTAAAAGCGGACCGAGTCAAGCGCGGTCAAGGCCACGCGCGCCAAAATTTTGCAAAATAGACTCGCTATTTTGAAGTATTTAACAAGTGAAGATTTATTTTTATTATAACCGAGAAAAACTATTTACTCATGTGGTAGATTTTTTTCTTTGTTCGTTCACTGTAGAAAAATTCACGTGAGGTCTCCTTACACCCCACTCCCCCAACGTGATCTGTCGTGATTTTTTCGTGCCCCCCATTGAACTTCACGTGATTTGTGCACAAGCCCTAATAAGAGCTTGGAATTTGGAGGGATTCACAAGCAAGCCAAACGATTGGGCCCATTCATTAATTCGGAGAAGGTCAATGTTAACTCGATGTACAGCATTCAAGGCCTCGTCTACTCTAGAATGGTGGTATAGTCGTAAATCTTCAGCATAAAGATTTTAATGTAATATTAATTGTATTAAGTTTTTTTCCCTTGTCTTGTACTTAATAACGTGTTTCTTTGCCCTAGTTAAGTTGTCTGTATATATTATTGCAAAGGTTAACTGGAAGAGATTCCTCTAAGAGAAAAGTCCGTCTTTGTTAATAAGTATTTTTAAAAACAAAATATGTTAAGTATGTATTTTGTACAATAAAGAGTACACTAATAAACAAGCACCGAGTTTCTTCATCTTATTCTTTGGTAATAGCGTCGGTGGCGTAAAGGCTAGGGCCGCCGCCTACTGTCCGGGAAGTCGTGGTTTGAATCCTGCCACATATCAATGTGATTTCGAATTTAGATTTCATATGTACGTTTATCCGACGCTCTTACGGTGAAGGAAAACATCGTGCGAAAAAACTCGCAGGTTGTGTGTGAAGTTGACCAACCCGCACTGGGCCCGCGTGGTCGACTGAGGCCCGACCTAATTCAGGGTAGGCTCGAGCCCCTTGGTGGGGACGTATATGAGCTGATATGATGATTCTTTGTTACTCTATACTCTTCGTCTCAGCTGAAGGACGTTCACTACTGGACAAATACCTTCCACAAGGATTACCACAACCAGTCGATACTTAGACCGGTCTAAGTGTAGACTGGTTGGGGAAGTAATGGCAGTGACCCGCATCCAGTGGCTTCCCGCGTACTTCACCAAGTCGGTTGTCGACCGAGTAAGAGGGCTGCCTACGCTACGTCTTCCGGTAAGCGGTCACCACTCCCGAACTGTTGTAAAGTAGTAAAACTATTTCCTCTACAGACTTGTATATTGAAGTTTGTGGTTTCCACATAGATCCTACTCTATACTCCTGTATAGGGTAAAAGCCGGATAATTGCCACACTTTTTGAAATCACTCTAACTATCAGTACATAAAAGAAAATACTTTATTTGTTAAACTGTTCGGTGCTTTGGTTTATTCTTACTAATATTATAAATGTGAAAATATGTTTGTTTATTTGTTACCTTTTGACGCTTCAACGCCTTGACCAATCTTAATGAAATTTGGCATGCAGGTAGCCTGTGTCACGAGGAAGGACATAGGCTACTTTTTATCCCGTAATAATAGCATAGCCCGATGCAGTTTCTGAGGGAACTAAAAATATACTCTTTTATGGTTAATTTCTGCATGATTTACTAATAAGCATATCCTTACATAGTTCCCGAGGGATCTGGAGAAAATTCATGTCCACCTTCTTAGACAGTCAAAAAAATTATGTCCACGCGGGCGAAGCCACGAGCAAAAGCTAGTGCCAAATTTATGAAAAGTAAAAAACATTATCTTTAACATTTTTAGAGTATTGGCGATTTTTGCGCACCTCTATATTTTGGGAAATCTATCCCACATTTTCCACAGCTGCCTAATCTATGTAAATTACGTTTAGTGTGGATGCCCCAACGAGAAATAAGACATCTACCCCGCAAAAACTTTGATCGTATTTTGCCTTCTAATGCCATCGCACAGAGACATGAGACACGGTCAACTTAGTGGTAGTTGGATAATTTTTCGATTGATTAATAAAATAGCATGCAATTCATCCGAAAAATTATAATCGGGGCAACTATACCCCTGGGGCAACTATCCTGGTTTTACCCTATGTAGAAACCACAGACTTCAATTATACTAAGTCTGTGGTGGAAATCACTCTTATTGGCAGCGATTCAGTACAATGTGACAAATGCGTAAATTTTGTTTCAGGCGGCGCGGCGCGGCGGGAACGTACGAGTAAGCCACAGAGAATGTAAGTGACTGTTATTGAATTCTTTACAAATGGCAGAGCGTAAATAGGTTATTTACATTTGGATTTTCACTGTTGTCTAATTTTATTGACACCAAACTAGTGAGGAATAATAATAAAAAGTTACCGTACAAGTATATAATAACAAAACATTGCCCATGTACAGGTAGTACATGGGCAATGTTTTGTAATCTTAATATATATAAATCTCGTGTCACAATGTTTGTCCTCAATGGACTCCTAAACCACTTAACCGATTATAATAAAATTCGCACACCATGTGCAGTTCGATCCAACTTGAGAGATAGGATAGGGTAGGGTAGGGTAGTGTAGGGTAGGGTAGGGTAGTGTAGGGTAGGGTAGGGTAGTGTAGTGTAGGGTAGTGTAGAGTAGTGTAGGGTAGGGTAGTGTAGTGTAGTGTAGTGTATGTAGGGTAGGGTAGGGTAGTGTAGGGTAGGGTAGTGTAGTGTAGTGTAGGGTAGTGTAGGGTAGGGCAGGGCAGTGTAATGTAATGTAAGGCGGTACGAAGTTCGCCGGGACAGGTAGTTATATTATATGTTTCAAATTCTATTTAATTTGTACTCTTAAAGACCTTAACCTTTTCCATCTTCCTTTTCCTTTCTTTACTATAGATAGATAAAACATTTAATTTATTTATGTTTTTGTTTGTTTATGTAAATATTTATTATTTTATATATTATTGTTATAATATTTAAGTATTTTATTGATTTAAGTATTTTATATAACTGTTTATTTGCAAATTTTTCTGTTTTTAATTATTGCACCGCCCCTTAACTTAACTATCGCTGTTTCCCTACCCAAAGGTTGCCTGGAAGAAATTTCTACCTAGCAATAAGGCCGCCTATTATATAGGCATTCTTTTATATTGTCAATTTCTTTTTTTTTATGTTGTGATGCAATAAAGAATATTGTATTGTAAAGAAAAAAAAAGTTACTAATTAAAAAACTGAAACTAACCATTTTTTACATACAGCCACACTAACATATTTCTATCGCTCACGGAGTTTTTTGGCGGGATTTGTGGTGGACGCATTCGTAGTTTTATTTTGTTGTTTTTTCATTGTTTTCTGCTGGGATTTTGTTCAAGAAGTGGTGCATTTTGGAGAAAATCGTCTAGTGCACGTTAGCAATGTGGAGAACAAGAAAATAAAACGAAGGAGGACGTGAGAACCCAACTTGCTCTGGGTGCAGTTTTATAGACGCCCAACAGCAACTGGGTGTTCCACCTCAGAATGCAGCTGCTGCAAATGCTGTCAAGAACTTCAGAGAAGATTTGTAATGCACCGGCACTAGCATTACAAATCCAAAAACAAATGAAGAAAGTGAAAATTATTTACGAATCCGGCTAAAGGACTAGTTTCCATGGCCAAGAAAAATTCACAACAAATCTATCGCACACAAAACTATTTCCGTTTCATCGTTCCTCCCTAAACATACACCCTAAAACTCACACACATATACCCGAAAAAAAAAACATACGTCTAGGGTCGGCGGCTAAAACACACGCATACACCCCAAAAATATTCCCATGATTGTGGGTCCGGCGGCCAAAAATAGTAGATATGTAAGTCATACCAAGTCTTTCCGTGATTTTTCCAATATGTAGTTATTGAGTTTCTCTACGATTATTGTTTCTCTGTAAATAAGTACCTAATACTCGAAGGGCATAACGCGAAATGCTTATGCCTATCCAATATGGGACGTGAGCCGAAAATAAAAAGAAATTTCCGATGATGCGGGCCAATAATCCTATTTCTAAAGCTTCGTACGCAGTCACCACAATCACTAGACTATACGGCGACTTGTTCATATACCTCTGGTATGGAACTGACGTGACTAGTGTTGTGGATCTATAGATAGTTACGATATTATCGATGGGCTTAAGTAACGACTAGGGCCGTTACCTCCTATCCAGGAAGTCGTTTTCAAGATTCAAGATATTTATTTAAAATAGGTGCAAATTACACTCTTTCTGATAGTCATAAAATATTAATAAAATAATTTCATTTGGTGAAAAATCAAGAAATAAAAACGTCAAAATTCAATCTTTCAAATAAACCAGATTACGTCATTAGAACATGAAAACAATATGACGCGAAAAGTTATAAATAAAAATCATTGAATGTCATTTATACCTTTGACATTCTTTTTATCAATTGTATAAATAAATAAAAAAATAAAAAAAAAGAGTAGGCCAGTTCACACGGACAGCAGCCGGTCACCAGTTTTTTTTTTTTATTCACAATTGGTAAACCCTTGACAACATCTCAACAGCCATCGCTCCCATCAACCATATTAGAGGGAAAGGAACGAACTATGGATTGAATCCTAACACAAACCGATGTGTTTCTCAATTTAGATTTCACATGTGCGTTTATCCAATGTTCTTACGGTGAAGGAAAACATCGTGAGGAAACCTGCGAATGCCTGCAAATAAACTCGAAGTTTGTGTGTGAAGTCGACCAACCCGCACTGGCTCCGCGTGGTCGACTGAGGTCCGATCGGCCTAATTCAGGGTAGTCTCGAGCCCATCGGTGGGGACGTATATAAACTGATATGATGAATGCTACAAATTTTAGCGAGGCCGAGATTGTGGCAAGTGTGTGACCCTGGCAAGCCCTGCGTTTCCTTAGCTGTGCCACAGGCAGCGCAGTATCTATTCAATTCTTTGTATGTAAACAATTATTTACGATAGCTTAGACAAAAATGAAGAATTAATTAAAAATTAAAGACCCGACTGCATAAAAACTTAAGCCCTCTTTTTGTCCAGTCAGGCAAAATTGTATCCTATGTCAGTCAAGGGCTCGATACGAATCTAACAACACCTCGCAGTCCAAAATCCATCAAGCCTTTTAGGCTACAGAGCGTTCCAAAGAAACTGCCTCCGTTAGCGTAATGGTTAAGTCTATTAGCTTCACATCAAGAGGTTGTGGGTTCGGTTCCCGGCGGATTCTAACTTTATAAGACTCGGTTTGGTTGGTGGAAGGGTATTTTCTAAGCCCTTTATGCACAAGAGCATGAAAAACTGTTTTATTCAGCCTTCTCTCCACATAAATAACAACTTTACCAGCATTTGAAGTAACAAAGGTATTGTATACCAACATATAACATTTTTTATGTGTTGGCGTATGTTTAACAAAGGATTTATCTGACCGAAACGACGATGATGAGTAAAACGTTTTCTAAGCCTTGTTTTTTTGTTTGTTTGTGACAATTTCTGATAACCCAACGGATTGATTTAGACAACATTTGGTAGAGTGCTGATTCTAATTCTGGATACGGACAATTATCGGATACTTTTAAGTATTTTTAGGTGTCCCGGTTATCCTTCCCAGGCGTAACATTCCGTTATTAGTTTTATCAAGTAAAGAGATATCGATACTCTCAACTGCGAAACTATCGACAATTATTACCAACCTTATCGTGAACCCGAAACATAAACAGAAAACGCGCGGCAACACTCTTCAGCACTAAACGTTGTGAAGTGACTCTAAGAATAAATAAAACATCGTGGGAAACCAAAATAATCACGGAGTATTTATTTCATGGAGTGGAAAATAAAGCGGCCATTTTGCGGTTCACGAGTAACCCATTTGAAATGTTGCTACCAACGAAATCGTTTTGCATCAGACGAAATATATGGCTAGCTACCACCATCTTATGTAAGTCTTGCCGCCAAACATCAGTGTTAACAACATTGATGTGTTCCGGCTTGAAGATAAGATAGCCAGTTCTCCATTGCGTTGATAAATCTTGGTAAGCCCGCTTCCATCTTCGACATTATCGTCACTTACCATCAGGTGAGATGATGCCAAGGGCTTACCAATTGTGAATAAAAAAAAGGCTGCAAATGTGTGGCAGTCGTTAGCCCGTATTAGAGACCATATTATCTTGTGTTATCTTTGTGAATGGGGCTCCAAGAAGCGACACTTCGACCGAGTGGGATTGTTTGTGTATAACTCTTGCACTCTAGGTTACTTGAAAATCATCATCGTCATCATCATATCAGCCGTAGGACGTCCACTGCTGGACATAGGCCTTGCCCAGGGATTTCCACAACGACCGGTTCTGCGCTACCAGGTCATCTGTCCACCGAGTGGGAGGTCTGCCTACGCTATGTTTTCCTGTGCGCGGTCGCCACTCGAGAACTTTACTGTCCCAACGGCCATCCGTTCTACGAGCTATGTGCCCCGCCCACTGCCACATAAGTTTTGCAATTCTGAGGGCTACGTCGGTTACTTTGGTTCTCCTACGGATCTTCTCGTTTCTGATTCGATCACGCAGAGAAACTACGAGCTTGGCACGCTCCATTGCCCTTTAGGTGACCTGAAGATGTGCTGCATCAATACAGAAATTCAGCTGAGTGAAAAGTGCCAGTAGTCATCAAGTTTTGGGTAGCCATCACCAAGGAGGCACATACGCTTAATAGCCAGGCCATCGCAGTGACTGTGTCTATCATTGATTCTGTATCTTCACCGCAGGCCCTGCAGGTCGAATTGTTCTTTAGATAGATTTTTTCAAAGGTGTGCGTTTGTGGCAAAGTTAAGACCTTAAAGGCGCTTCGAAAATTTCTGATGGTGGGGTCGCACTAAGGCCTACAGCCTCCACCGATTCGGGCTTGGCTCCCGTGTGAAACCTTTACAAGTTTGTAAAGGTTTCGTAAGTAGGGACATTGCGGGTTATTAGCAAGACAAATAAGGCTATATAAAAATGATTTTGATAAAATTTATACGGGACGACCCTGGAGACATAAATCTATCAATCGCGTAGAATACAAACCAAAAAAACCGGCCGAGGCGAGGGCGAGTCAGAACCGCACACATAGGGTTCCATACACCAACCATCATACTAGATGGCACTAGTTTCTTCATGTTTAAAAAAACACGTTTTTTGTATGGACACCACCCCTTATTTTTAGTATTTGTTGTTATAGCGGCAACAGAAATATATCTTCTGTGAAAATTTCAACTGTCTAGCTATCACGGTTTATGAAATACAGACAGACGGATTGACAGACGGACGGACAATGAAGTCTTAGTAAAAGGGTCCCGTTTTTTTTTCATAATTCATATTTCATTTATTCGCTTTGTACAGGGTAAGGATACAAAAATGCAAGATAACAAAGCACAAAAAATCTCCTGGTACAACTATTAAAATAGCATGCAAACATAAATAAGTTAAATACAATTATAATTTTACTTGGCTACACTACATATGCAAGTCAATAGGTACATCTTATTATTCATTTATATTATTAAATTACATTTCCGAATTATATCACATGTCAAAGTTATAATAATTAGTCGTTAAATTTTCCGTCAAGAAATTCCTTAACGCTATAAAAATTATGCTCTAATAACCAATTAAATAGCCTCCTCTTAAACAGATTTATGGGCAGAATAATTATATTATGTGGTACTTTATTATAAATTTTGATGCACATATTAAAGCAATTATTTTGGTATAAGGTTGTTCGTGGACAATGATCTAGAACCAGTCTGTCTGGGTGTCTCGTGTTACGAGGGTAAATATCTTTGGCAGTTTTAAACAATTTATTGTTCTGTTTCACGAAAACACAAACTTCGTATATATACATACTAGGCATAGTTAAAATCTTTAACTTAGAGAATAGTGGTTTGCATGAGTCGAAAGGATGGGCACTGCACATTGCTCGAATACACTTTTTTTGTGCAATGAAAACCCTATTCGCCAATGAACAGTTCCCCCACAACAATAGACCATATCTTAATATAGAGCATACACACCCATGATACGCCATTAAAGTAGTTTGTAGTGACGAAACCTTAGTCAATTTGCCTAAAACATATACAAAACTGTTAATTCGACCACAAATATTATTAACTTGTGCATTCCAACTAAAAAACTTATCGATAGTCAAGCCTAGAAACTTTACCTCTTCAGCTTCTATCAAAGATTGTTCTGCATATTTTATGTCCAAAGTAATTTGATTGCGATGTCTTGTAGAGAAATTTACATATTTAGTCTTAGTCAAATTTACAATTAAATTATTATTAGACAGCCAATTCACAATATTTTTTACAGTTTCATTTATTTCATATTCAAATATTTCAATGTCATTTACTTTAGATGTCACAATAACAGAAATGTCATCAGCAAAGAGAATGCATTTATATTTAGTCACTTCAGGCAGATCATTAATATAAAGTAGGAAAAGTAGTGGACCAAGTACACTACCTTGCGGTACACCCTTCCTGTTATACTTGAAAACTGACCTGTATGTAGTCATTACTTTATCACTATCTAGATTGCTGATTTCAACACATTGTTTTCTATTTTGTAAGTATGAACGAATCCAATCCAGTGTCGGGCCTCTTATGCCATACTTTTCTAGCTTATATAATAATATATTGTGATCTACATAATCAAATGCTTTTGACATGTCAAAAAACAGAACAGATGTCAGCACCTTACTGTCAATATTTTTTAAAACATTGTTTACTAAATCAAATATAGCAAGCGTAGTAGTTTTTCCTTTTTGGAACCCATATTGTTCTGGTCTAATGATACCAAATTTGTTAAAAAAATCTACTAGTCTCTTAAGCATACATTTCTCAACTATCTTGGAGATAACTGAAATTAGTGCTACCGGTCGATAATTGTCAATGATTGCTCGCTCCCCCTTTTTAAAGAGAGGTTTTATAATAGAAACCTTCAGCTGGTCTGGGAAAGTACCGGTCTCAAATGACAAATTAATTAAATGTGTCAAAACAGGTGCTAGATCATCTTTACATGCTTTAATTATTTTTGTGCATATTTCATCTGGACCTGTGGCATTCGAATTTTTTAATGACATAATAATATTTGTTACTTCAGCTACGGAAAGAGGAAATAGAAACAAAGAAGATGTCAAATTATGATTACATGTCATTTTTAAGTTAGATTTGTTAGTATGACTATGATTACTAATAATGTCAATAAAATTGTCATTGAATGTATTGGCAATGTCAACAGGGTTATTAATTATATTTTGATCAATTTTGATTTCATTAATATTTTGACATAAATATTTATTCTCTGTCACCTCTTTTATGACAGTCCAGGAAGCCTTGCTTAGATTTTTACTATTATTCATGTATCTTGTGTTACAATTTTTTTGGGCAGCATTTACACACCTTCTGAATATTTTTGTGTACGTGTTATAGTTGTTTTTGTGATCAATAGATTTGTGTTTATAGTAATGAAATCTTAAGTGGCGTTTCGTTTTACTGCACACTTTTAAACCTTTAGTTATCCATTTAGGGCTCTTCATTGTATTTGTTGTTTTAATTTTTATGTTCGGAAAACAAAGTTGGTAAAAAAGGCAGATTGTGTTATGAAACAAATCAAATGCTTTGTTGAAGTCTGATTGTTCATAAATGTCACTAAATGAAAGGCTACTTAAACAGTCTCTGAATTTACGGATATTGTCTTCACTATAATCTTTTCTGTAAATATACCAATATAAAGGTGCCTCTATTTTACTTTTTACTTTAAAACTAATAATTTGAGCAGTGTTGTGGTCGGAAATATGTAAATGCAACAGTTCTGAAGTAGCCCTCTTAATATTACTCAAAATATGATCAATACACGATGACTTCCTAGTTGGTTCATTTATATGCAATATAAAATTGTAATTCTTACATAAGTCACGCAGATGATTAGTAGAGTTATTCGTTTCCATTGTGTTGATATTCAAATCCCCTGTCAGAATTATTTTATGTTTTTTATATTTCCGTGATAAGTCATAAAAAACAGCTTCTAATTTGTGCAGAAATAGTGAAACCATATTTTTTTTAGGAATTCGATATAGACACAATAGAATTAAGTTATATGCTGGAATCTCTATTCCGCAGCATTCAAAGTACCTTTCTGCAACATACTTTTTGAAAAAATAAATTTCCCTGTAATTTAACCCTTTTTTAACAAAAATACAAGTTCCTCCCGATTTTGATTTCCTACAGTAACCAGTTGCCATTTCATAACCGTGTAATTTAATATTCTTTTCATCACCTAATTTAATGTGAGTTTCTGAAAGGCATATAACATCAAACTCTATATTTTTATCTTTTAATTCTGATAAACTAATCTCAAGAAATTCTTTTTTTGATCGTAAGCTATCGATGTTTTGATGCATCACTTTAAACTGTTTATTTTTTTTCTTTTTAGGGACGAAAAAATGTCTTCACTGGGGGGGAGCTATGATTTTTCAATGATTTATTTTTATTTATAACGGAAAAGTAATCGAGAATAGTATTCTTTTTTTGCTGTAAGAAATTTTTTGAAACACTTGTAGGAGAAGAAAAATAGTTTGTCTTTTCTGAATTACTATTTCTTCTTTCCATACGACTGAATAGATAGGGAATTGTGTACTGCCGTAATGTTTTTTTACATCCTTCATCTTTTTTGTGATTTGATTTGGGGGAGGAACGTGAAATTGTCTTGAAATTCAGGTACTTCCTATTGTAATCCATACAGTCAATGAGCATATTTATTTTAAAACACAATTTTTTCTTATACATTTTGTCATTTCTGCATAAGTCACATATATCTAAATATTTACAGTTTTCAAAGTTATTACAAAGTAGCCTCAAATCATGATTTAATTTTTTTTCACATAGATTTATATTTTGAAGAACGCTCAATACAATGACAGTGTTTTTTAAATGAGATTTCAGGAAATGGCTAAGTTCAGCAAATAGTTTTGTTGGGTTAATGTCGTTTTCCCCTACGCATATTATAAACTTATCCGTGTTATTTAATTTTCCAATATGAGAGAACTTCAGTATTTCTTCAGCAGGAGCCTCAGGTTTTATAAATGATGAGATCTTGTACACTTCATATGCGGTACCTTGGCGCGAATTCATCAGATCAGTTGCTAAACCAATGCACTGATTGCCTCCCAATATGTGAATTGTTTTTTCTTGGATTTCATCAGTAGCTCCCTCTGTGAGGAGCGAAGTGGAACTAATTAGATCGGTTTGTTGGTTCGATGTCGCGACCTTTGTAGTTATCGGTGAGTTCCTTTGAGTGTCGATAGGTTTAAATAAGTTTCCACCTCTACTCATAGATGGCATTTTATTTTCAGTAACATCTAATAATATGTTGGATTTGCTAATGTTCATCTTATCTGTAGATATTTTTTTAGCTGCAGTAGGTGGCGCTGTGCGTGCTGAACTTGCCAAGGGTGAAGGGTGAAGGTTTTTATCCTTTGTGTACGGAAACCTAAATAAACAGTTGATTTGAAAACCACCTCCTTTTCTGAAGTCGGTTAAAAAGCTGATCGATTTGTATAAGACAGTCAAAATTATTATTTTTTGCGATTTTTGCAAAGATGTAGAACAAAAGTTGTTCAATTTCATAAATGGAATCACCAGTCAAGAGGTTTGCGATTATGTACCATACACCCTGTATAAAGATTATGGTTATGTACCTTACACCTTATATAAAGATTGCGGTTATGTATCCCGTAATATACACCCTGTATAAAGATTGCGGTTATGTACCTTGTACATATACATTCTGTATAAAGATAAATAAAATAAATAAATATTCTGGGACAAATCACACATCATCTGACCCCAAAGTAGGATTCCCTGTGTTATGTGAAGCAGAGACAGATATACATACTTATATACTTTTAAATACATACATATATAAATAATTAACACCCTGACACAGAGCAAACAAATCTACTCATCACACAAATGTGTGCCCTGGGTGGGGATCGAACCCACAAACGATTGCGGTTGTGTATTTTACACTCTATGTAAAGATTACGGTAATGTACCATACACCCTGTATAGAGTTTGTCACTATGTACCTTAAAACCTTATAAAGATTACTTTCATGTACCATGCACCCTGTATAGAGTTTGCCTTTATGTACCTTACAACCTTATAAAGATTACGATTATGTACCATACACCCTGTATAGAGTTTGTCACTATGTACCTTAAAACCTTATAAAGATTACTTTCATGTACCATACACCCTGTATAGAGTTTGCCTTTATGTACCCTACAACCTTATAAAGATTACTTTCATGTACCATACACCCTGTATAAAGATTGCGGTTATGTACCATACACCCTGTATAAAGATTGCGATGATGTACCATACGTACTGTATAGAGTTTGCGGTACCATACACGATGTATAGATTTTGAGGTTATGTACCATACACCCCGTATAATAATTGCAGTTATGTACAAAGTTCTGTATAAAGTTCTGTGGTACCATTTCTGAGATTGTGTCGAACCGTCGAGCGCCTTATCAGCTGCGTCCAGCATCCAGCACAGCTGTTGTTTCTATGTTTGTTTGTCGGGGAATTGTGCAACTTTTGCGGGTGCAACAAAGGTATCTGTGCGGGTATCGATGACAGACTGATGCAACTGAATATTTTAGCTTGCCAACCGTTACACTGGCATGGAATTGATTTTGTTATCTACGTTGTGTGGGAGAAATGTCGTTTGTTGTTTGTGCAGGTATGGGCTTGTGCACAAATCGCGTGAGGTTCGATAGGGGGGAGGGGAGGTCACGAAAAAATCACGACAGATCACGTTGGGGGAGGAGGGTATAAGGAGACCTCACGTGTATTTTTCTACAATGAACGAACAAAAAAAATCTACTACATGAGTAGATAGTTTTTTTCGGTTTCATTAAAAATAATTGTTGAATACTTTAAAATAGCGAGTCTATTTTACGAAATTTTGGCGCGCGTGGCCTTGACCGCGCTTGACCCTGCCCGCCTTACACAATAGGTACTATTAATCTTCAAATTAGGTTAAATTAAAAGAAAACACGTGAGTTTGTGGGGGGAAGAGGGGGAGGGGGTATCCAAGAACCCCACCAAATATCACCAGGGGGAAGGAGGGGGTCAAAAAGTAGCCGAATAAAAGTAAGTGTGTGGTTTTATGAAACCACGGTAAAAGTGAAACTTTACAGAGGACGAAACGATTATGGCTGCTCTCGCTACGGTACAGAGGACGAAACTATCATACCGTCAGACGAAAGCGACCGTCACGCGACATGCAACGCACAGACGAAAAAATTTGAGACGATGTAATAAAAGTTTCACTTTAAAAACCTCGCGTGATTTGTGCACAAGCCCTATGAAGCATTAAATTTTGCCTACGAAGCGTTTAGTTTGGTTGGAACGTTGATTGATATCTGTAGCCGTCGAGTCGTCGCGTTGTCGTCGTCTTAGCGAAATGACAATTGGAACCCTACCTAATTCGAAAGCCATTTGGAGGAATAGCTTCTGCGGTAATTTTCCAATTTCAAAGATTTTCGAGTGATTTGGTATATTTTATTAAATGTGAGATTTGTCCTTGATTGGTCTACAGTGACGTCACTACCGGCATTACAAAACTGGCAATGTTCGGATTTTTTAAAAGACACGTATATAATAGAACCATTTAGATAATATATAAATAATTAACCTCCTTTTTTGCCCAGTTGGGTTAAAATGTATCGTTTGTCACTCACGAGATCAAGACAAATCTAACGATACGTCGAACTCCAAAATCCATTAAGCCGTTTAGGCTACAGACCGTGCCAAAGAAATAAACATACATACGTACATACATGCACTCGAAAAATATAACTTTTTTTTTTAACTGACTCGGTGGCTCAGTGGTTAGTGCCCTTGACTACTGATCTGAGGGTTGTAGGTTCGATCCCCACCAATGGCAAACATTTGTGTGATGAGCAGATTTGTTTGCTCTGTGTCTGGGTGTTAAATATTTATTTAAGTATGTATTTAAACGTATATAAGTATGTATATCAGTCTCTGGTTCCCATAACACAGGGAATCCTACTTTGGGGCCAGATGACCATGTGTGATTTGTCCCAGAATATTTATTTTTGACCTATTGGGGTAAAAAGAGCTACTTAATCGACTGGTAACGTGTTTCACGCATCCCATACTAGTAAAATGGTTTTGTATACAGTATAAATACATACTACGAGTAGGTAAACTAAATTTTATTCATATCATAATCGTCAATTAAAATTAGTACTTGGGTTTTTTTTAGTATTTGGGCCTGTGACTTAATGACAAACATTTGGGCCTGTGACTTCATGACAAACATTTGAACGTTTAACATTTGAAAAATTAAAAAAAAACGAATGATTAAAAATATTTAAATTAGTTTCTTAAAATAGTCCATTTTTCGTTACAAAAAATACCTACCTACCCTCTTTCAACTACTGTTGTTTTAAGAGAACGTTTATCCAAACAAAAACAAATTTCATTAGATATTTTTTTATTGCTTTTATATTTTTCGTAGCATATACGTTTCAAATACAAAATATTTCGCCCCCTTTTTTTGTAGTAAAAAGTGGGTTAATTTTTTAAAACATTATATTGCAACTGCGTAAAAGGGGTGTTTATCATTTGTGAATCTATTCGTGAACTACCTATTAGATGTCTGAATGCTCCTAACGGAATGGTTATGAATGAGCGACACAAATTTTCTCTAAAGCCACTGGACGAGCAGATATGTTTTTTTTTTAATTTAATAGAAAACTTGTAATCGGATCCTCCATTACGTTGGTTAGTGGTCCTTACATATCCCTTCCAGCGGGGATATCAAACGCGCCCGCCGCCCGGGCCGCCCGGGGCTCACGCGGGGAGCGTCATTTGGCCGCACGGATGTCCGTTTGACGCTTTGCCGATATCCAAGGTTTTCTCAGTATTTTTGTATAAAACTTGTATAAAACCTATAAAAACTAATTACTAGTGTTAGCTAATGAAATTTTCTTTCTATTTGTATCAATTTAAGCAAGATTACTTTTTTTTTTGCATTTTTTAAAGTGTTTCTCACCAGTTAAAATGTTAAACTTTACCAAAAAATCGATCGTAGCTCAGTGCGACTAGCGTGGTTGCAGCGATCACGCAGGTTAACTGACCCGATGCACCATCATTACCTGGATGTGTTTGACTGTTGGTGGCATTTTTCTGAACTTTTTCGAGCAAAACAAACAAAAACATAGTTAATAACGTCAGAGGAAAATAATTTATTTAAAACAATATAACGCCGTTAGTCCACGTTAGGCATGCGACTTCTATATATCATGCTAAGCAAACCTGACCTAACTGCATTCTGCCACCCTGGGAGAGGGGGAGCCTCGCTTTGCGTGGCTCTTTAAAAGTAACATCGTCAAACCTAAGGAACCTATTTATCGCTCACTTCGCTCGCTCAACTCAGATATGCTCGGGCATTTCATGATCCGGCCAATTCTACGATCTGGCCACGGCAATCTCAGATCAAACTAAGGCGACAATATATAAATTTTAATATTAAACTTCAGTTATATCATAAAAATAAAATATAATTTATGTTAGTTTTACCACGGGCAACACTTTTTTTATAACAGTTACAGAAAGATGGACCACGAAAAACATAATTGCACGTGGTCCACCTAGGTGGACTGAGTAAGTGGACCACGACCAACAAACTAAACATTTGTCATTGGAATTTTAAAGTAAGTATTTGGAACATAAAAACAAAATGACATGAAAAGTTACTCATTAAAACTATTTAATTTTAAATAAATGCCTTTTTCAAGAGAAGGCCAGTTCACACGGATAGCACCCGGTCACGAGTATATCGCGAGAGTCAACCATTGGTCCCTTCGACCATTATTGAAAGTAACGACTCGGCTCCTGATACGCCGAATCACTTTCAGTTTGTACTTGTACGAGTACAATTCATCCCCACCCCCTGACGCTACATTCCTCGCCGCAATAAGGCTCCGTAACGAACAAGGACAGATCCATAACTTGCCAGGAAAATATTCAAGTCCTTATTGGAAAAGTTGCCGAATAAAAAGAGGCTTTTTGTCTCGTGCTTCACGAAAACCGCCATTTAATCTTTACCTGACTTTAAATGAATGAATGAATGAATGAAAGACCTTCTTCGAAACGTTAATTTTATGGTGCGGATAATTAATTTTATTATTGTGCTTAAATCAAGGAAAATTGAGGTAGAAAAACCGGCCAAGTGCGAGTTGAACTCGCGTGGAGAGGGCTCCGTACAATGCCAAAGTCAAATACAAAATATCACATTTGAAATCCTTACAGTAAAACGCGAGTTAACTACTACTAGCGCTATCTAGTGGTGTTTTAGTAAACTATTTTCCGTAAGTGAACGTGTTATCAATGAACTATATTTTGTATTTTTTTCAAAGTTTTATGCTCAGTAGTTTCGGAGATCAGGGGGGGGGGGAATGGTAAATTTTGGTCTTCTTTATGGATAAAAGAAAACTATTAATTTTACAATAATAACAAAAATATGTTCAAGATCCTCATAACGAGCCTTTTCATTTGATATATGACACAGTAAGGTTTGCAAAACTTTTTTTAAATTTCCTAATTTGTCCCTGAAAATGATCCTTATTTAAAAAAAAACTATTGATTTATTTTGCACATCTGTGTTTGGGTCATAATATTACACCATCCTACCAAATTTAACTTAATTTGGTTCAGTAGATTCGGATCAAATTGGCTGTGACATACGAACGGATAGTCAGACAGACGCACGAGTGATTCTATAAGGGTTTCGTTGTTTTTTGTACGGAACCCTTAAAAAAGTCTTAAATTTTCTGTAATTTTGATACATTCAAACTTTTTTAAGGTTTCTTTTACATTGGATGCTTTGTAGTGCCAGGCCCTTAGTTCACCATGCCGACAGGTGCGACAATTGTCAAGAAAAGATGACAATTGTCACTCGACATATTATGTCACTGGAAATTGTTAACGTAGTGAAATAGGGGCCTGGTAGTTACAGGTTATTTTAATTAGTAAGCAGCCGCATATTAACTGATTATATTTGTAACAAGTTATTATAAAACACGAGTGTTGTAATAGTATCACACGAGTGTAAAGATTTCACAAAGCTTTGTTATTTCGACCAAATAAACACTAACATAACATAAATAATAACTAATAGCAAATCATGATTAACTAAAAAACATTTCTTATATAAAAATCTCGTGTCACGGTGTTTGTATTCGTACTCTACCGAAACGGCTCAATCGATTTTCATGAATTTTTATATGTGTATTTGGTAGGTATGGGGATGGATCGTAAAGTATATTTCATTATGGAAAAGCAAAGTTTACCAGATCAGCTAGTAATACTTACTATCCTTACTATAATATTATTATTTTTTTTTATTATTATTATATCAGCTCATATACGTCCCCACCGAGGGGCTCGAGCCTACCCTGAATCAGGGCGATCGGACCTTAGTCTACCACGCGGGCCCAGTGCGGGTTGGTCCACTTCACACACAACCTTCGAGTTTCTTCGCAGGTGTGTGCAGTTTTCCTCACGATGTTTTCCTTCATCATTAAAGCAATCGGTGATTATATGAACGTAAGTTTCGAAAAACTCAGAGGTACATTGGCCGTCCGAAATTGAACCCAGCACCTCTGGTTAGGAGGACCGAGTCGTTATTATAAATGTGAAAATGTGTTTGTTTGTTTGTTTGTTACCTTTTCACGCTTCAATACCTTGACCATTCTTGATGAAGTTTGGCATGCAGGTAGCCTGTATTACTGGGAAGGACATAGGCTACTTTTTATCCCGTGAAAATGACATAGCCCGATGCAATTTCTGAGGGAACTGAAAAATTCTCTTTTTTGGTTAATTTATTTAACACTGCAACGGAACACTGGATTGTTGTGATTTTTTGCACGAGATGGTTCAGGCGGTAGGACTCACTCTCAAAGATATTCGTAAAAACGATATCCATACGGGCGAAGCCGCAGGCAAAAGCTAGTAATATATAATAATCAGATATGTGACGTATTGGGGCAGTCAAGTTCTCGAGTGGCGACCACGCACCGGAAAACACAGGCAGGCCTCCCACTCGGTGGACCGATGACCTGGTGAAGGTCGCGGGAAGCCGCTGGATGCGGACAGCGCAGAATCGGTCGTCGTGGAGATCCTTGGGGGAGGCATATGTCCAGCAGTGGACGTCCTTCGGCTGATATGATGATGATGATGATGTGACGTACAAGTACCAGACCACGAACGAAGAAGCGTCCACTTCAAAATAAACATGACAGATAATAAACCCTCCAAATTTATACTAGCAGCATTATCAGATCACAAATTTTAGATTATACCTTTTTTCGACAAAGTGTATTTAATGTATTAAAAATTATCGTGTGAAGTTAGTAAAAATTCCAGACTTTCGTAATACCTTAAATTGTTTTTAAAATATTCAGACTGAGGGTCGCATCAAGTATACCTTTTTACGCTTTGACGAAAAAAATTAAATTCTCTTTTTTTGTCCTTTTTATGATTCGCTGTACAGACAGAGGCGGGGGAAGGGGAAGGGGAGACGGACGGGATAATCCGACCGACTTTTGGGAATTCGTTAATTTTTTTTATAACTTTTTATTTTAGGTGTGCCAAAATGTTCGTAGTAGGTACTTTTTAGGGTTCCGTACAAAAACCGACCCTGTCTGTTTGTTCTTTAAAAAGCTGTATCTCCTGAACCGTATTGGGTAGCTGGCAATTTTTTTTACAGAGTATTTGTTCTTATTATCGATTTATTTAAAAGTAAAAAATGAGGGCATCCCCGTACAAAAATTTGTTTCTTTGGGTTTTTGGTTTATTTTTTACTAGTTTTTTGCCTGCCGCTTCGCCCGCGTGGACATTGCTTTGAGGGTGAGTGGTGCCATCAACTCTGTGCAAAAAATCACAACAATCCATTGTTCCGTTTTGATTATAAAGAATTTTTTTTCAAAAAGACAGTACTTTTTCAGTTCCCTCAGGAACTGCATCAGATTACGCTATTTTCACGGGATAAAAAGTAGCCTATGTCCTTCCCAGTGTCACAGGCTACCTGTACGCCAAATTTCATCAAGATTGGTCGAGGTGTTGAAGCGTGAAAAGGTAACAAACAAACAAACAAATAAAGAAACAAAAAAAAACACCTTACATTTTTAATAAGTATTAGTAAGGATTGTTAAATTGTGACCTATACATTCAAGTGTCAAACTTGGTGTTATCATTAGTACATATCTGTATAACCATCATATCAGCTCATATACTTTCCCACCGAGGGGCTCGAGCCTACCCTGAATTAGGGCGATCGGACCTTAGTCTACCACGCGGGCCCAGTGCGGGTTGGTCAACTTCACACACAACCTTCGAGTTTCTTCGCAGGTGTGTGCAGTTTTCCTCACGATGTTTTCCTTCATCATTAAAGCAATCGGTGATTATATGAACGTAAGTTTCGAAAAACTCAGAGGTACATTGGCCGTCCGAAATTACCGTGGAAAGTAATATCATATTAATAATTCATTTATTGTCAGACTGTTAAAATTTATAAGGTACAAAATTTAAAAATAACATTACGTAAAATAATATAAATAGATCACTCAATAATAAATTAAGTAAAACAAAATAAGTTAAGTTAAAACCCAATTAATAAAATTCAAAAAAAAACGAAATCTCGGTAAAAATTAGTATTAAACTAAGTTGTCAAATTATATTATGTCAAAAATTAAAATATTGGTAACAATTCTGAAATACAGTTCAATTTCAATTCTGATAACAGGCGAATAAATTACGAACATTAAAGTTCAATCAAAACAGTATATAGACTACGGAGGCGGTTAAAAAAGGTTTTTTAAAAGGTTTCTAAAATGTTTCTAAAAGGTTTCCAAAGCGCCGACAACTCTCCACGTGTTAGGGCCAATTCATACTGCAGCGGAAGAGAAGGGAAAGGAATTTTTGAAACAAAATTTTTCCCAGCAATTTTAACTTTAACGTACAAATTAGTGTAAGCCAAAAACAAGTAGCGCGTCTCTTGCAGGAATTCTCGAATATGCTCGAGCGTACTCGAGCTCCGATTCTTGCTAGTTTTTACGTCACTTTATTGAGATAAAATTCAAAATGGTATGCACAAAATTGCAAAATTAGCTTCGCTTCCTTTCCGCGGCAATGTAAATTAAAAAATTCCTATTTCAGACTCGGGTAGACACTTCCCAACAGATGGGCCGACAATCTTTTGCCACTATAATATAATTTATAGTATCCATTCATTCTAAATATAACATACCATCACACACAAATACTCATTTACACTCGAATTCACACACACGTATATCACATACAGAGAAAGATACACAACAGCGGAATTTCATACCTACTTACATTCTCAATTGAAAAGACCATTTAAAATGTATAAGAAATTACTCGAGCAACAAATTCCAATGCTAGACATTTTCAATGCTAGCTTTACAGACGTCAAAGCAAGCATTGACACCGTCTAGCATTGTAATTGGTTGCTCATAATTTATTAGAGTAACAAAATTCTCATTAGGGTAACTAAATAGCACCAAACAAGCACTAAATTTATCACTACAAATATATTTTGTTGCTTGAATAACAATCGAGCATCAAATTAAAATGCTAGACGGTGAGCTAGCTTTACAGACATCAAAGCATGCAATGAAACCGTCTCACATTGTAATATGTTGCTCAGAATTACTCGAATAACAAAATTCTCATAAAGGTAACTAAATAGCATCAAATAAGCACTAAATTTATAACTGCAAATATATTTTGTTGCTTGAATAACAACCGAGCAACAAGTGTCAACGCTAGCTTTACAGACGTCAAAGCAAGCAATGACACCGTCTAGCATTGTAATTGATTTCTCAGAAATTACTCAAGTATCAAAATTCTCATTAGGGTAACTAAATAGCATAAAAAAGCACTAAATTTATCACAAGAAATAAATATTGTTGCTTGAATAACAACCGAGCACCAAATTCCAACGCTAGACGGTGTCAATGCTAGCTTTACAGACGTCAAAGCAAGCATTGACACCGTCTAGCATTGTAATTGGTTGCTCAGAAATTACTCGAGTAACAAAACTCTCATTAGGTTAATAAAATAGCATCAAAAAAGCACTAAATTTATAACTACAAATAAATTTTGTTGCTTGAATAACAAGCGAGCAACAAATTACAACGCTAGAAGTTATCGATGCTAGCTTTACAGACGTCAAAGCAAGCATTGTAATTAGTTGCTCAAAAATTACTCGAGTAACAAAATTTTCATTAGAGTAACTAAATAGCATCAAAAAAGGCACTAAATTTATCACTGCAAATGAATTTTGTTGCTTGAATAACAACCGAACAACAAATTTCAATGCTAGAATGATGTCAATGCTTGCTTTCCAGACGTCAAAGCAAGCATTGACAGCATTGGAAGCAAAGTAAGCATTGTAATTGGTTGCTCAGAAATTACTCGAGTAACAAAATTCTTCTTAAGGCAACTAAAGATCATCAAAAAAGCACTAAATGTATATCTACGAATAAATTTTGTTGCTTGAAAAACAACCGAGCATCAAATTCCAACGCTAGACGGTGTCAATGCTAGCTTTACAGACGTCAAAGCAAGCATTGACACCGTCTAGCATTGTAATTGGTTGCTCAGAAATTCTCGAGTAACAAAATTCTCATTTAGTTAATTAAATAGCATCAAAAAGCACTAAACTTATAACTACAAATAAATTTTGTTGCTTGAATAACAAGCGAGCAACAAATTACAATGCTAGACGGTGTCAATGCTAGCTTTACAGATATATATACAAAAAGGTTTGTTCAAGTCTACGAAACAGGTCTTCCTAGTGTAGGCATTAGCTGTAACCATTTGTTTTTTCCTGCCTACCGCATTAGCAAACCCTATCAAGTTGTTAATGTTATTATTCTGAATTACCTAAGACAACTAGTGTTTCTCTAAAATTAAACAAACATCAGGTGAGATAATGCCAACGGCTTATGAGCTAATTGTTGATTAATTATCGATGGCTGACTTTCGCGTTATACTCGTGACCGGGTGCTGTCCGTGTGAACTGGCCTACTCTTGTTAAATGGATTCAATGATTTTTTTTATGTATAACTTTTCGTGTCATATTGTTTTCATGTTCTAATGACATAATCTATCTATATATAATCAATGATTTAATTTTGACGTTCATTATCATCATCATTACAGCTCATATACGTCCCCACCGAGGGGCTCGAGCCTACCCTGAATCAGGGCGATTAGGCCTTAGTCGACCACGCGGGCCCAGTGCGGGTTGGTCGACTTCACACACAACCTTCGAGTTTCTTCGCAGGCGTGTGCAGGTTTCCTCACGATGTTTTCCTTCACCGTTAAAGCAATCGGTAAGTATGTACGTAAGTTTTTGAAAAACTCATTGGTACATTGGCCGTCCAGATTTGAACCCGGTTTCTCTGGTTAGATGGACCGAGTCGTTACCGGTTGAGCCACCGACGCTTTATTTTGAATTTTGACGTTATTGTCTAATTATAATTATTGTTTATTTCTTGATTCTTCACAAATCACATTGTTATTATTATTTTATGACTATCAGAAAGAGTGTAATTTGCACCTATTTTGAATAAATATATTGAATTGAATTAAATAGTGAATTAAATTAAATAAATAAATAGTTTAAGATCCTATTGTAAATAACCATTATTATTTAATACTAGCTTTTGCCCGCGGCTTCGCCCACGTGGACATAGCTTTTATGACTCTTTTTGAGGGTGAGTTGTGCGCGAGCCGCAATCAGCTCGCAAGCGTGGACATGAGTTTTCTCCAGGTACCTCAGGAACTGTATCGGGCTATTCAGATTAGCAGTCTTTGTCACTTCCCACCCCCTCAACAAATTCTATACAAAAAATCACTTTAATCCGTTGCTCCGTTGCGACGCCACCGATGTGTGCGAGCGTAGAAAACAAATGTCCCCAGATCCCTCGGGAACTAAGTCAGGATATACTTATTAGTAAATTATATCATTTTCCACCTCATCTCTGTGCTAAAAATCACACCAATCTATTTTTTCGTTACGATTTTATATAAAACGAAAAAAGAGTATTGATTTAGTTTCCTCAGGAACTGCATCGGGCTATGATAATTTCCACAGATAAAAGGTTGACTATTTCATTCCCAGTGATACAGGCTACCTGCATGCCAAATTTCAGCAAGATTGATAGAGGTGTTGAAGTGTGAATAAGTAACAAACAAACAAACACATTTTGACATTTATAATATTAAGTAAGGATTTCTAAATCTTAAATAAAATATAGAGCGTCGGTGGCAAAACGGTTAGGGCCACTACCTCCTGTCCGGAAGGCCGTGGTTCGAATCCTGCCACTTACCAATATCTATACGAATATCGATTTCATACTGGTACGTACGTTTATCCGACGCTCTTACGGTGAGAAAAACATCGTGAGGAAACCTGCACACGCCTGCGAAGAAATTCGAAGCTTATGTGTGAAGTCAATCAACCCGCAATGGGCCCGCGTGATCGTCTAAGGCCAGATCGCCCTCACTCGACGTATATAAACTGATATGATGAAATATATATCAATCTAGTAATCAAATTTCCTAACAATATTAATATGGGTCAAATCCTCGAGTCGTATCAGCTCCAAAGGAGCCCAAGACGCACTTCTCGTTGCCGCGCTGGATGGCAATAGACAACCTTAGCAGCAGGTAGGACCTCACGTCACATCTCCTCTCTCGAAGGCGAAGGCCAATCTTCTTTGTGAAGGCAAAGGCCTCTGAGGGTTCAGCAGCCGGTTGTCTCACAGACCAGCGGCACAAAGCAGTAATTTGCCTCCAAGACCGAGTACTTATTATGCTTCTTTCTCACCGCAAATTGAGCAGCAGTACCGTACGGGTGAGGAGTGAGGCAGAAAAAGTGGCTTCCCAAAGCAGACACGTTCCTCTCTGCCATAGCACCTGTTTAAACCCTCCGGCCTTTTGCCATCAGATCGACTAAAGCCCGGCCGGCGGCTGCATCAAAGATGGAATATTCCATCTGGCCGAGACCAGTGCCCTCCGAGTGAGGTCATTAAGGAATTGGTGACGTGGTAATCTTCACAAACACGACTGCAACTCAGTGAGTGATGGCCAATTGCCTCCACCGAGGACCCGCAAATACATTGATGAGGTTCACAGATATTGATATTGCAGGCGGAGAGCAACTGCCACACGCAAATAGTCGCCGTCAGAAGAGTTCCCATATCTGTGCCTCCTGTTAAAAGATGTTAAACTCGATTTATGTGTTTTTATTTTTTTACACGATTGGAATCTGTAAAAAAATACCTCTCTGTTCGTCTATGAAACACATCGCTACGTACCATAGTTCCAGAGTTTAAAGTAGCGTATGCTGAAAAATACATAAAAGAAATCCACTCAAAAGTATGAAATAATATTTTAATGTTTTAATACAACATAAGCGCGTTTTATTATCCCTGCAGTGCCATCTATTGACATTCTGCTACTATGATTATAATGTTTGGTATGTGTAGCTAATATATAGAAAAAAGTACTCTATTGTTATTATTGTATGTATCGATAGATAATTTCCCACGGGACCTCTTTAGTTTTCCGGGATAAAGAATACCCGACTATACAATGATGGTCAAAACACCCCATCCCAATGTAAAGGTTTCATATTGTGACGTTGAGTCATTCTAAAGATACAATTTTTTGCATTCCTGTAGGAACCCTAATTTTTTTGGGATTCACAATGTCCCATTTTTAGTTCGCGATAAGGGTATTAACGTGTAAAATTTGATTGTAATAGGTCAAGCCACATTTGCGTGGTGAGCCACTCTATAAATGAATACTTTTGATTTTCCCACGGGAACTCTTGAGTTTTCTGGGATAAAAAGTATCCTATATGTTAACCCGGACTATAAGGAACCACCATACAAAATTTTATCAAAATCGGCCTGGTAGTTTTTGCGTGATGCGCGAACATACAGACAGACAGACAGACAGACAGACAGACAAAAATTCCAAAAGTTGTTGTTTTGGCCTCTGTATCGTTAGTAAAGTCCACCACAGTTATTATTTTCCAAAAATATTTCATGTACAGACACGGCCCCGTTACAGTTTTATTATATTAAATAGATTATTATTATTGTATAATAACTCTGACTATAGAAAACTCTGCTTTCCTTATCTTAGACTCTCACTTGGCATGTTTTCCTTTGAAGCGCGTCAACTTAATCCATCCACGCTTAGCGCTCTTTGAGATAATTGCAATTCAGACTCTATCTCCGGGGATTAGGCTACAATTCTAATTGAACACAAACAGTAAGGGCTGCTTCCTTACATAAATTTTCCTTTTTTTTTAGGAATTCAATCTCCTCGCATGGAAGCCTTTCATGAGAGAAATGCGAGAGAATAAGCGAAAGTAAGTATATCCTACTATCCTATTCTACTATAATGTTATAAACGCGAAAGTTGGTAAGAATGTATGGATGTATGTTTGTTACTCTTTCACGCAAAAACTACTAAACAGATCTGGCTGAAATTTGGTAGGTAGATAGATTAGGACCTGGATTATCACATAGGCCACTTTTTTCTACGCCCGCGAGCCGCTTGCGGCTCGCGCACTGCACACCCTCGAAAAGTCATAGTAACGTTGTCCACGCGGGTGAATCCGCGGGAAACAGCTAGTTTTACATATGATCTACAATGATCGTTGTTAAAAAGGGCGTCGGTGGCTTAACGGCTAGGGCCGCTATCTCCTGTTTGGGAGGTCGTAATTCGAACCCTGCCACGTACCAATTTATTTTCGAATATCGATTTTAAATGTACGTTACTTATGGTGAAGAAAAGCATCGCGAAGAAACCTGCACACGTCTGTGAAGAAACTCGAACGTTGTGTGTGAAGTCGACCAACCCTCACTGGGCCCTCGTGGTCGACTAAGACCCGATCGCCCTACTTCAGGGTAGGCTCGAGCCCCTCGGTAGCGAAGTATATGAGCTGATATGATGACACATTATGAATGGTATGAATTACAATAGTTTCTATTCAGTAATTCGCAATTTTAAAAAACGAATTTGTGTATTTTTTAATCGCTATTTATTATTTATGATTTATTTGCAATTATAGGTACATACATTTTGCGTGTATAGTAAATCAATTAAATCAATAAATGGTGTATGTTATTAATTTTAATTTTTCACCTATTTATGTTTTTTTTTAATGTTCATTCATATACTCGTTATCTGGGGCTTCTACCACAGTACAATAAAGAGTACTAGCGTACAGTATGGTCACTCCCTGCCTTCCGTTGAAAGTGTCTTATCTCACTCACACAAGCATGGTACGCGTTCACCTACACGAGCTTAGACTGTGTGCGTAGGAACGCGTTTGTTTCAGACATTTGATCGCCAGTGACCGAGGTCTTCTGCTCAACATACTGAACAACCATTCTAAAGGAACCTATACTAAATTATATAAAAATTGTTCAACCATCTGATCGATTTGTATGAAATGTTTAAAAAAAACAAATTGACTATGATCTCTTGAAGAATGAGTAGAAGCCCCATACGGCTTCTACAAGTACACCAATTTTCAACCGACTTCAAAAAGGAGGGGGTTCTCAATTCGACTGTATGTTTTTGTATGTTTGTTACAAGATACCTTCGCAGACTGTGAATCGATTTTCATGATTGGTTTTTTTATTCGATAGTATACAGGGTGTAACAAAATTGGTGTAGGTCCCGTTAACGGGGGGTTCTACTCGTCATACTGAACAACTTTCTCCAAGGAACCCACAGTCATTTCTCAAAAAAATAAACTGGACCTTCTATACTAAAATACAAAAAATGGGTCGATCAGCTGATCGATTTGTATGAAAGGTAAAAATTTTTTTTTGTGTTTTCAGCAAAGTCGTAGAGCAAAAGTTGTTCAGTATTATGAGTAGAAGCCCCAGTTAACGGGACCAACATAAATTTTGTTACACCCTTTATATTGCTAAGTTGATCCCATACAATTTTTTTTAAATCGGTTCCGTACTTTTCAACGTCTGTAGTTTCCAATTTCAAAAACCTCTATGTATAATACATAGAGGTTTTTGAAATTGGAAACTACAGATCTCTAAAGCCACAGCGTTTTCACAGGGAATGATTCACGAAACTGGCAACACCAAGTTTAATTGGTCCTTTGAAAACCCCTTGCCCACCTGGAGTAAATGGAATTCTACTGTTGAAGCCTAATTGGTTTCCCATTTCTCTGTCCGGTAATTTTAATTCTCTCTGTGCGTTAAACCATTTGCCGCACTTTTAACTGAATACGACAAAGAACTTTTTTAAAAATTCTATAGAATTAAAATAAAAAAAAGGACGACCCGTGGATCTTCTTTTTAAGGTTAAGTGGTCCCTAGGAGCTCAGAATAATAAGTATACTTACTATACGAGAAACAGTTATCTATATTAATATTATAAAGAGGTGAAGTTTATATGTTATGTAGGAAGTAACCTTAGAAACTACTAATCCGATTTAAAAAATCTTATATCAATAGTTAGAACGGAATCACAGGATATACATAGGCTAAAAGCCTGCTCACTCTCAATATTCAAGAGGCAAAGCCGCAGGCAACAGCTTCACTAAGTGTAAAATCGTTCCAGCTCAAATCATAATAATATTTTAAATTGAGATGTGACGTTTCAGTGCCCCTCGTATGGGGTATCATTGAAAAGGTCTTAGAAAAATGAAGTTGTATTCCTACAAGCATTTGAATCGAAGATTTGTGTGCGTTTGACGCAACTGACCTGAAGGAGAGTGACGAAGCAGTCGAAGATGATATATGCAAACTCAAATAATGTCTTTTCAACCGACTTCCCATAATTTTAAACAAAAAAATAATAATAATTCAAACAGGAAACTAAGATTCCCCTCGAACTCTCTGGGATGCCATCATCAGATCCTGTTTTCCTTATCATGGTACCACCCTTGGGATATCTCCTTTAAGGCAAAAAAAGAATCATTAAAATCAGTTCATAAACGACGAAGTTATCAGAGAACACACATAATATATATACGGTCGAATTGAGAAACCTCCTCCTTTTTTTGAAGTCGGTTAAAAAGGAGGAGGTTCTAACGTTGTTACGCGATATCTTCGTAGACTGTGAACCGATTTTTTAATCGATAGTGTTGCCAGGTTGGTCCCATATCTCTACCTATATCTATATATAAAATTCTCGTGTCACAGTGTTAGTTGCCATATTCCTCCGAAACAGAAGGACGGATATTCATGAAATTTTCTGTGAATATTCGGTATGTCGAAGAATAGGTATAATTTTTTTTAACAGGGATCTGAGCGTGCTAGGCCGCGGGAAACTCAGTTGAGTAGATACTTTTTTTAAAAATTAACAAAAAAAACCTAAAATAATAATGGACTGTTGAAACCTGCACTGTGCGTGATCCGACATGGGCCAGTTTTAAGAAATTTGTGTAATGCTACTAATATTATAAAATATGTGAAAGTTTGTATGTATGGATGTTTGTTACTCTTTCACGCAAAAACTACTGAACGGTTTTGGCTGAAATTTGCTAGGTAGACAGATTAGGACCTGGGCTCCTTTTTTCCACGCTCGCGAGCTGTTTGCGACTCGCGCACTGCGCGCCCTCGAAGACAGTCATAAAAACTACGTTGACGCGAGCCAATATCTGCCAAAGGAACATACATGGGGGTGATTCAGATACCCTATGAGTTGATCCATCTCTGGACCACCGCTTGATAGTGTGTTTGGAGCACCCTGTATATAGGGTGACTGGTAGTACATAAAACCTCGTTGGTGGTGATTTAGATCATGAAACGACTTTCGCCAAGGACCCTATTTCTAAAAAAAATTTAACTTCCCCTTACCAATTGAACATATGAACCATTTTTTTGCGAACTGAAAATTGGTTTCTTTTTCACCCTTCGTGTTTTAACTACCTCTTGGCGTAATGTTTAGTCCATTTGCTTCACAGCAGGAGGTAGCGTGTTATAACTCTCGAACTCGGATTTTTTGGTGGTTGGGAATTTTCTAATCCCGCCTGGCTAGCTACAACCACACCCTAGACACTTCATACAACGGGTCAAAAATGACATTAAAAAAAATTTATGACGGAACAAACAAAATGGCGGCGAAATCCTATACGTTCAACAAGCAAACTGTAACCAATCTATGTATCAATCTGGGTGACGAGGGGGTAGGGTCGCAATCTAGAGAGCGGCAGGGAGTGTCCGTACTGTATGTTATTTCACCGTCCAGCAATACGTGAACAAGCAAAATGACCGTGTTTGGTTAGAGGGGAAGTCCACCGATAATCTCGAGCAAAGAATAGCTGTCAGAAAGCAAGGACCAGCTTTTGTTATGGTTTGGGCAGCAGTGACTGCTGAAGGTCACTCTCCGGTCGTTTTTATTGACCAGGGTGTCAAAATTAACAAGACCGTGTATCGCAAAAAGGTGTTTATAGAAGCGGTAATACAGTGGGCATTTATGCAATTCAGAGTCAGGACATAGACATTCCAGCAGAAGTCAGCACCGTCACACAAAGCCCTTGAAAATCAGCAATTACTTCGTGAGAATGTTCCAAAGTTCATTTCGGCGCAACAGTGGCCCCCTTATTCACCAGACGCCAACCCGCTGGTTTTTTTCATTTTGAGCATTTTGGAGGCTAGGATGTCCACTATGAAACACCATAGTTTGGATACGCTGAAGGCATGTCTTCGTCGAGAATGGCAGCGAATCCCGCAAGCCCACATTCGTGCAGCGTGTGATTCGTTCATTGGCAGACTCAACGCCATAATCAAGGCTAAAGGCGGTTATATCAAAAAATGAGTATATCTTTTAGAAAAAAGATAGATTTTCCCAATTACCATAAACTTTCAAATAGAAATATCAACATTTGACGGAGTTATGGAGTTTTTCCGTAGTAACACTTGGTCCCTCGCACCCTGTACTTTGCTACAACTGTCTTATCCTACCGTGCCGGTCGACAAACATTAATGTTAACAGCTTTGAGATGTTCCGGCTTGAAGATAAGATAGCAAGTTCTCCATTGCGTACGGAAATCTTGGAAAACCCGCTTCCATTTTCGGTATCATCGTCACCTAACGTCGTTGTGTAGGCTGGCCAGATCAGGAAATTGAAATCTCGGGTTAAATTTTTAAAATCTCGGGATTTGGGGGTTTTTATCAGGATAAATAAAACAACTAATTTACTATTTTACTTTAGAACTAAAATATTTAAAAAAAATCTTTTTTTAAGTTGCCACTTATACTTAGTTTGATTTCACAGACTACAAAATTTCGTTCCTTTGCGGTGTACCTAAAAATGACTTGAAATTTTAGCAATTTACTCGGCATACACAGCAAGATCATAGCGCGCAGTTCGGCGCGCGCGCGCTATTTTAACTATCTACGAGTATATTATATTTTTTTAAAGTCGGGATATTTTGTATTTTGTCGGGAGTCGGGATATCATATGAAAAGTCAGGATTATCCCGACGAATCCCAAATATCTGGTAACGACGTAGTGAGATGATGACAAGGGCTTGTCAATCTTCTGTATGTATAAAAGGAAACCGTGACCTACTGAATAACTGACTGACTGACTGATCTAACAACGCACAGCCTCCGTGGCGTAATGGTTAGTCTATTCGCTTCACACCAGGAGGTCGCGGGTTCGATTCCCAGCGGGGTCAACTTTGTAAGACTTGGTTTGGTTGGTGGTAGGGCATTTTCATAGTCCGCCTGGGTAGCTACCACCATCTTATCTAAGTCTTGCCACTAAACATCAGTGTTAACAGCGTTGCGTTGGGGAATCTTGGTAAAATCTTCGGCATCATCATCACTTACTAGAAGGCATAATTTTTGTTGCTAATGCAATCACCACTAGAAGGGTAAGGGACTACTCTATTCGCATCCTTTCCGACCGTCGAGCTATTTTTTATTGACAAACTCGATTAATTATACCGTCAAGCGTAGATTTAAAATATTTGAACCGATCATAATATTGTTGGCACGTAAGTACTTATCTGGCATAACAAGAAATGACAATTTTGAACAATGCCCGTCATTTATTACCCTCACTCGATATTTGTTGTGTACAGTAAACGTAAGCGTTGCCTACAAAAGTCAATCGTGCGTTAGTATTGAACACACTCCCGAAAGTCTATACACGAAACTTTCTTTAACGAGAGAACACTCGGCACCACCACAGATTGGGTAATAGTACTACGTACGTACTACTATCACTATCAAAACAAAAGGGGTACGGACTCACCGGATTTTCGTAGCTCCGCGTACACCACGAACTGCGCAGACACCGCTCGAGTGCATCTTTGCCGCTGCTAGCGCAGCCCACGCTGTCACCAATTCCAATGGTCGTTCCGTAAGGGAGATGTCGACAGTTGAGCACCGTGCACGTGGATTAGCTCAAGATATATTCCGGATGAATGCTGGCAATATGATTGCAGCAGATGTAGTCGATGGTGCTTGCATAGCCTCAATCAATCGCAGCATGTTGTTCTGTATCACGAAGAATTGTTTTTTTTTCGCTACTCCATTAACATTTTTTACATTTTCCCGTCGTTGTCCCTTTATTTCGAGCGCTGGGAACAATCCCGCTTCTGATGTCGGAGGGGATGCCTTGGATTACAATGGATGCAAACGCGGTGATCCCAGCGATAGCGTAACACGTCCGGTTTGCTCACAGATCACCACTACTTGTGTTCTGCTCGACGCTCCGTCGAAAAGTGTCTGCCCCGAGACTGACGTCAAGCTAATATGGCTTCTTCACTCAGTGCTGCCACCTTAATCACAAACAGCCTAACGTCAATAGGTCATCTTTGCTACCATATACGAGTACAAGTGATTGTCACGCCACCCAGGTACTAATAATACCTGACGTTTGATCCAAATAAAGTTTAGCGATCTATGTAAACGTATCTCGAGCTGGTATTGGCCGTGTTTTCAATGACGTTCCGACAAATATATAAAATTTAAGCTACTCTGCTCACTTCGCACGAGGCGTAATGGCAGGAGCACCTCCAACGGAAGCACAGTCGGCTGAAGTTCAGTGCGACGGGAAGAGAAAGCGTCGAACTATCCGGGCATTGCCGAGGAGGACTGGTTTCTGCATGGCTGCAATTATTGGTCTGCCTCGGAGATCCAGCCGCATTCGGTGACGTTTAAGGTCGGTTGAAATTAGCCGGTTCACGGACAGGACTACGGGGATGAGTTCAATGGATTCCACTCGCCACATATCAGTAACCTCGTGCGCCAGGTCCAAGTACTTGGACCTTTTATCGGCATCAGCCTGCACGAGGTTTTCGTCATATGGGATAGTGATATCAACACCCTTGACTGCGCCCGATCCATTAACACGATATCAGACTTATTCGAAGGAATAGTCCTGTCCGTGATGCCGGGTCGGTCCCAGTAGAGCTTGGCGCGGACGTTTTCGAGATCCGGCTCCGGCGTGTACTTGTAACACGGCAACCGCCGAGATATGAGGCCATACTTTAGGGTGATCTGTTGGTGTAAGATCCTGGCTGCTTGATTGTGCCTGTGCAAATACTCAGTGTTGGTAAGCATGGAACAACCGGAGGTTATATGACGCAGGGTCTCCCCTGGTTGACGGCACAACCGACAAACGTCCATGGTGCCGTCTTTTATTATGAACCTCCTATAGTTATTCGTCTTGACCACCTGATCCTGTATTGCACAGATAAAACCCTCGGTCTCCGCAAAAAGGTCTCCGAAGCGCAGCCAGTGCACGGAGGCCTTCTGATCTACGAAGGATCCACAAAGGGCATTGAAGAACCTACCGTGCAGCTCTTTGTCTTTCCAGATGGCCTCTCGTTCAGCAGTACTAAGTACAGCCGGCGCCTGCCAGTTCTCTTTGGCCATGGATAGAGGGGTCAGGTGTTAGTCCTTTATCACAGGCTATGACAACTCTATGCAAGTCACTATCGACTTTCGTCAGGAAATAACTTCGTAGGCTGCATATCCCGCGGTTGTGCATTTGTTTGGCACTTAAAAGGCCACGACCGCCGCTCTTCCGCGGGATATACAGCCTTCTCACTGACAAATAAATAAATAATAAACAATAAACAGCTCAAACCACTGGACGAATCGGACTGAAATTTGGCATACAATCTTTTCTTAGCGGATCCCTACGTGATCATAATTGCGATCACGTAGGGATCCGCTAAGAAAAGATTTTGGGAAATTGCCACGGGAACGGCAAAAAACGGGATCTGCACGGGCCAAGCCGTGCGCGACAGCTAGTTGAAGATAAATAAAAGAAATCTACTATTCATTGCAAATCTCTGAATCAAAAACAAACATAATTAAGCTTTCAAAATGATGTGAAAACAATTCACCTTTGTTTAGTTTAATATCCATTTTAATTCTGAGAACAAATGAGTTGTTTTGTTTTTATTGAGACAAGTAAATCTAAGTTGTTATTTTTACTTTCGAGCGACTGAGAAGCGAGCAATAGCGAGCGAAGATAGCGTATTATGATGACTAAAATAAAAAACGGTAATTTAAAAAACTAAAAAACCCGCCTGCGTTTCTGTGTAATTTGGAAATGAAAAACCCTAAAACAAGAAAGTCGTCATACCCGATTGCACTTAACTCAAGAAAAATTGTAGCAGTCGGGACCCATTCTAGAAAGTCAGCCGTCTAGTCAGTATATTGGAGTAATCTGCAATGTAATAGAGGTATGTGCTCTCAATTCACTAAGCCTCCATTTCTAGAATGGGTCCCGACTGCTACAATTTTTCTTGAGTTAAGTGCAATCGGGTATGACGACTTTCTTGTTTTAGGGTTTTTCATTTCCAAATTACACAGAAACGCAGGCGGGTTTTTTAGTTTTTTAAATTACCGTTTTTTATTTTATTCTTTTTTTTAGTTTTATTATTGAATGAGTTTGTATAGTTACCTATATACACATGACACAGACGACAACCCTCAAGCTATAATTTTCATCGAGCCTTTCAGGCTTCAGAGCGTGTCAAACATTTGAATTTGGCGCCAAAAATCCGCCATTTTGTTTTTTTTTATTTTGATATACCCAGTGTCACTCTCACAGTAAATACGAATCTAACGACATGTCTTAAGCTAAAATCCATCCAGCCGTTCAGGCTGCAGAGCGTGCCAAACAATTATACATACAAACATACATACATACATACTCTCGAAAAACATAACCCTCCTTCTGGCGCAGTCGGGTAAAAATTAAAGTTATTTTTGATGGAGATCGATTGACTAACAGTAATAGAGTCTAAAAAATTGTTGTCTCTGTGTGTGTGCGCGTGCGTATGTGCGTGCTTGCGTGCTTGCCGTGTGCGTGCGCGTGCGCGTGACTGTGTGTGTGCGCGTGGTCAAGTGTGTATGCGCGTGTGAATGTATATGGGCGCGTTGTCATGTGCGTATGCGTGTACGTAAGCATGGATGTGTGCGTATGCGTCACTGTGTGCGTGTGGGTTTGTGTGACTGCGTGTGCGTGTGGGTGTGCGTGTGCGCCAACCAACGGAATTAATTCAAGAATATGAACTATACTAGGTAGACAGTAAAATTTTTAGAGTGTGGTTTTTATATTGCCGCTGTACAACAAATACTTAATAAAATATAAAATACAGTACAAGAAACATACAAGAAACGTGATTCTTGTTTGTTCTGTCTGTTTGTCTGTCAAAAATGCTTTTATAAGTTTTGACCCTGCGAGTGTTCCTGGGACGGGGGCGGTTACATTACAATACAGTGTCGCGAGATTTAATGGTTATTTCCCATCTCAAAAATGCTTTTATAAGTTTTGACCCTGCGAGTGTTCCTCGGATACATTAAATTACAGTGTCGCGAGATTTAATGGTTATTTCCCATCTCAAAAATGCTTTTATAAGTTTTGACCCTGCGAGTGTACCTGGTACGGGGGCGGTTACATTAAATTACAGTTTCACCAGATTTAATGGTTTTTTCCCATTCCAAAATTGCCGAACGCGCCTAAAGAAGTTTTCACTTCAAAAAATACTCCGACTTAGTCTATTGAATTACTATTGAAAGAAAACAAAATTTTCAATTATAAAAGTTCTTTGCCCAATTTGAAAATAAAAGGCCACCTCGGGAATAACCCCTATAACGTGGAGTGCACCCGTGTCTTTATTACTGGACATTTCCACTCCACGCGCTGTTTGCAGCGCGACCCACCACCGACCCACCGACCCCCAGAGATATGCCCGGGTTACCGCGCGGTCGACATCTGCATTCACGTAGATTGAGAATCTCGGGGACAATTTATATGAAAATAGCTTTTGCCCGCGGCTTCGTCCGTGTGGACATCATTTTTATGACTTTTGCTGAGGGTGAGTGGTGCGCGAGCCGCAAGCGGTTCGCGAGCGTGTACATGAGTTTTACCCAGATCCCTATCCCAGATCGGGCTATTCTTATTATCAGTTTATGTAACTTCCCACTCCCTCAACCAATTCTGTACAAAATATCACTTCAATCCGTCGCTCCTTTTCGAAATTAGTTTTCCCCAGATCACTCGGGAACTATGTCAGGATAATATACTAATTAGTAAATTCTGTCATTTATCACCCCCTCAACCATCTCTGTGTGAAAAGTCACAACAATTCATTGTTCCGTTGCTAAAGAAATTAACCAAAAAAGAGTATTTTTTCAGTTCCCTCAGGAACTGCGTCGGACTATGCTATTTTCACGGGATAAATATGAGCCACCCTTGTGACACAGGCTGCCTGCGTGCCAAATTTTATCAAGATTGGTCAAGGCACTAAAGCGTGAAAAGGTAATAAACAAACAAACACATTTTCACATTAATAATATTAGTAAGGATGCGCTGTTGTCACAGTAAACTACATCATAAAACTTCGTAAAATTTAGAATATTTATCTTACGTTCTAATTTCGTTTTATTTCATAAAAAACTGACATTACAGAAATAAAATAATCCTAATTGTTACTTAATACACTAAGTATAACAACACAAAAAACATAAAAAAAGTAAGTGTGTAAAAATACGGTAAAAGTGAAAGTTTACAGAGGACGAAACGATCATGGCTGCTCTCTCTACGGTACAGAGGACGAAACGATCATACCGTCAGACGAAAGCGACCGTTACGCGACATGTGACCCACACACAAAAAAATTGAGACGATGTAATAAACGTTTCACTTTAATAAGTTAAAAATAACTTTCGAAAAGCCCAAAATACTTTTAGGTACTCGATTTTAATATTGCATTGTCACGCGATATACACAATACACATGCATGCAAAATTTCAGCTTAATCAGAAACCAGGAAGTGGGTCAAATTTAACTTGCAACATTACATTACAGATACCGGGACAGGTGAAACTAAGTAAAATCACACTAATATTATAAAGGTGAAAGTTTATGAGTGTGTATTTTTGTTACTGCTTCACGCAAAAACTACTGAACTGATCTAGCTGTAATTTGGTAGGTAGATAGATTAGGACCTGTATTAACACATAGGCCACTTTTTTCACGCTCGCGAGCCGCAAGCGGCTCGCGCACTGCGCACCCTCGAAAAGTCATGGCAACGTTGTCCACGCTGGTGAAGCCGCGGAAAACAGCTGGTCTTGTAATAAACCCACATCATGAAAAATCTGTTAAAACTATCGAAAAAAAATTACACGCCCCGGAGGTACAAACCGAGGTCTAATTACATTGTGGGCTAGATTTAGGAGCTGTATTCGCTTCTATAGTTCTATAATTATGTGTTAAAATATGATACCTATTGAGCGAACATGACTATGTGCGTGAAAACTCGGAAAAAACGCGTTCCCTCAGAGATGAGACCTATTTAGATCAATACTATCCACGCAATCAGGGTTAACAAAGTCGATCTAAGCATCAAAAGTGTTCAATAAATCTAAGTTACGACCTGTCATTCATATTGAATCTGTCAAGGTGCTCATTAATACCTATATACGCAGTCAAATAAAGTAGTTTTTTTACAAGTTTTTATTTAGTTTCACCTGTCCCGGTGTCTGTAATGAAATCTTGCAAGTTAAATTTAACCAACTTCCTGATTTCCGATTGAGCTGAAATTTTGCATGCATATGTATATCGCGGGACAATGCAATATTATGATGACATGGAGCTGATCTGATGCCGGAGTTGGAAGGTGGACATAATAATTCCCCAATAAAACGACACAACCCCATCGAGTTTGGGCAAGTTTGATTCGTATTGACGAGTACTTTGATGCATATAAACTTTTTCAAATAAAAGCTTGTACCAAAAAGCTTTTAGGTTTTTTGAATTATTTTTAAAAATAAAGCAGTGAGTAATTGTCATCTAAGAATACAGCCCTTATTGTTAGGTCTCACTCAAGTGCAATGTGATCATGTTGTTTGGAATACACTATATACCTTTATATACCTTTATATACCTTTATATATCTATCTATCAAGTGAACAAAACTGGGAAAAAGTCATGTATCTCACTCAAACTCCCCAACAGCAGTTAGTGCGTAAATGCTACAGTTTTCTTCGAAATGTTTCTTTGTCCAATAAATTAGTAGGGTGCTGAAAAAGTTTCTTAACGAGAACCCTTGGATATGATTTTATGATACTTACCAGCTAAATGATTATACCTATCTTCAAGGAACTAAGGATGATCTAAAATTTGAAAAAAAAGGCCTCCCATCGTTAATGCCCAGATTTTTTCTTATCTGTGTGGGTAAAGCAATATTATTGCCCCACAAACTTTTCTAATCTAAATAACCTTCATTTTTAGGGTTCCGTACCCAAAGGGTAAAAACGGGTACTGAGACTTCGCTGTCCGTCTGTCAGTCCGTCTGTCTGTCACCAGACTGTATTTCATCTACCGTGATAGCTAGACAGTTGAAATTTTCACAGATGATGTATTTCTGTTGCCGCTATACCAAAAAATATTAAAAAACAGAATAAAATACATATTTAAGGGGGCTCCCATACAAAAAACGTGATTTTTTTGCTATTTTTTGCTTGATATTGATAATGGCAACAAGTAGACGCTTGAAATATTCACAGAATATTTAATTATATTTTAAATAAAAAAAAAAAAAAACAAGACAAATATTTCAAGGGGGCTCCCATACAACAAACGTGATTTATTTGCTCGTTTTTGCTTGATATTGATAACGGCAACAGGTCGACGCTTCACAGAATATTTAATTATATATTCACTTCATTTAAATTTAAATAAAACAAATATTTAAGGGGGGCTTCCATACAACAAAAGTGATTTTTTCGCTCACGGCCAAATCCTATACGTACGAGAACCAAACTACGCAATCTAGAGAGCGGCAGGGAGTGTCCATACTGTATGTTAGTACTAATATTTATACTTTGGCACGACGCTACAAATTTTCATTAATAAAGTTTCAGAATACCTCACTTAGTAGTTATATTACGTGCGTGCTCGTAGTAACACGCAGTTGTTCGATTTTTAAGTGGGAAAAAGCTCGAGCTTCACTTGTTTTTCGCAGTTTTCTGTCTCGTTATCGCGTTTTTTCAGTTGGCGTTTTCGACCTTAATAAAACTTTTTAATTATCGTCGGCCGTGGAACTAACTGGAAAATTCAGTACACACAAACTTTTACCACTAAAGTTTTTTCAAAACATTAACGCAAGATTCTGAAATATTGTACAAGATTTTTATGATTTCTATTTGTAATTTATTCTCGTACCTTCATTATACTTAAAAGGACGTAATACAATCTTAGAAAATAAGATTGTATACAGGATGTTACGCAAAGGTGTGGTAACTTTTTCTACAACTTGTACTCGTCAACCTAGATAACTTTTTCTACAACTTGTACTCGTCAACCTAGATAACTTTTTCTACAACTTGTACTCGTCAACCTAGATAACTTTTTTTACAACTTGTACTCGTCAACCTAGATAACTTTTTCTACAACTTGTACTCGTCAACCTAGATAACTTTTTCTACAACTTGTACTCGTCAACCTAGATAACTTTTTCTACAACTTGTACTCGTCAACCTAGATAACTTTTTCTACAACTTGTACTCGTCAACCTAGATAACTTTTTTTACAACTTGTACTCGTCAACCTAGATAACTTTTTCTACAACTTGTACTCGTCAACCTAGATAACTTTTTCTACAACTTGTACTCGTCAACCTAGATAACTTTTTCTACAACTTGTACTCGTCAACCTAGATAACTTTTTCTACAACTTGTACTCGTCAACCTAGATAACTTTTTCTACAACTTGTACTCGTCAACCTAGATAACTTTTTCTACAACTTGTACTCGTCAATCTAGATAACTTTTTCTACAACTTGTACTCGTCAACCTAGATAACTTTTTCTACTACTTGTACTCGTCAATCTAGATAACTTTTTCTACAACTTGTACTCGTCAACCTAGATAACTTTTTCTACTACTTGTACTCGTCAATCTAGATAACTTTTTCTACAACTTGTACTCGTCAATCTAGATAACTTTTTCTACAACTTGTACTCGTCAACCTAGATAACTTTTTCTACTACTTGTACTCGTCAACCTAGATAACTTTTTCTACAACTTGTACTCGTCAAACTAGATAACTTTTTCTACAACTTGTACTCGTCAACCTAGATAACTTTTTCTACTACTTGTACTCGTCAACCTAGATAACTTTTTCTACAACTTGTACTCGTCAACCTAGATAACTTTTTCTACTACTTGTACTCGTCAATCTAGATAACTTTTTCTACAACTTGTACTCGTCAATCTAGATAACTTTTTCTACAACTTGTACTCGTCAACCTAGATAACTTTTTCTACTACTTGTACTCGTCAACCTAGATAACTTTTTCTACTACTTGTACTCGTCAACCTAGATAACTTTTTCTACAACTTGTACTCGTCAACCTAGATAACTTTTTCTACTACTTGTACTCGTCAACCTAGATAACTTTTTCTACAACTTGTACTCGTCAAACTAGATAACTTTTTCTACAACTTGTACTCGTCAACCTAGATAACTTTTTCTACTACTTGTACTCGTCAACCTAGATAACTTTTTCTACAACTTGTACTCGTCAAACTAGATAACTTTTTCTACAACTTGTACTCGTCAACCTAGATAACTTTTTCTACTACTTGTACTCGTCAACCTAGATAACTTTTTCTACAACTTGTACTCGTCAACCTAGATAACTTTTTCTACTACTTGTACTCGTCAACCTAGATAACTTTTTCTACAACTTGTACTCGTCAACCTAGATAACTTTTTCTACTACTTGTACTCGTCAAACTAGATAACTTTTTCTACAACTTGTACTCGTCAACCTAGATAACTTTTTCTACAACTTGTACTCGTCAACCTAGATAACTTTTTCTACTACTTGTACTCGTCAACCTAGATAACTTTTTCTACAACTTGTACTCGTCAACCTAGATAACTTTTTCTACTACTTGTACTCGTCAACCTAGATAACTTTTTCTACAACTTGTACTCGTCAAACTAGATAACTTTTTCTACAACTTGTACTCGTCAACCTAGATAACTTTTTCTACTACTTGTACTCGTCAACCTAGATAACTTTTTCTACAACTTGTACTCGTCAACCTAGATAACTTTTTCTACTACTTGTACTCGTCAACCTAGATAACTTTTTCTACAACTTGTACTCGTCAACCTAGATAACTTTTTCTACAACTTGTACTCGTCAACCTAGATAACTTTTTCTACTACTTGTACTCGTCAACCTAGATAACTTTTTCTACTACTTGTACTCGTCAACCTAGATAACTTTTTTTACAACTCGTACTCGTCAAACTAGATAACTTTATTAATGGCTTCTTGTTACCAGCTTCAATATTTACAATTTGATGTTTTTCAGCGAATCATGGTCACCATGTATAACCATAAAATTTATTTTCTCTTACAATTACGACTTAAATTAAAATTTTTAATCAAGGTTTTTGCCAAAGCTTGAACCTTTGACTTGCTTTAAACTTTGAAGACTTCAAAACGGATACGACCTCTTTAGCCAGAAAATTGCTTTGTTTCTGGGAAAATGATCACCTCAAGAAAAGGAAATTTGTAGGTGTACTTTAGAGACATGAAAGGAGCTTCCATTTTATTATCGTCTGTTAAAACCGGGGTAAGTGATTTTAAGGGCTATGCCATCTAATATATAAAAATGAATCGCAAAATGTGTTGGTAAGCGTATAACTCGAGAACGGCTGGACCGATTTCGCTAATTCTTTTTTTGTCGAGTTCGTTATTGTCAGGAGAAGGTTCTTATGTAGGGTAGGGTAGGGTAGTGTAGTGTAGTGTAGTGTAGGGTAGGGTAGGGTAGTGTAGGGTAGGGTAGGGTAGTGTAGGGTAGGGTAGGGTAGTGTAGTGTAGTGTATGTAGGGTAGGGCAGTGTAGTGTAGGGTAGAGTAGTGGCGTAGAGTAGTGTAGGGTAGGGTAGTGTGGGGTAGTGTAGTGTAGGGTAGAGTAGTGTAGGGTAGGGTAGTGTAGGGTAGGGTAGTGTAGTGTAGTGTAGGGTAGGGTAGTGTAGTGTAGTGTAGGGTAGGGTAGGGAAGGGCAGTGTAATGTAATGTAAGGCGGTACGTAGTTCGCCGGGACAGCTAGTTGTGAATAAAAAATAGAATCTAGACTTCTTTCTCGGCTTTAAGGCAGGCCGGTACCTATCTACCTAGCTACTTATTAGGTTTGTCAATCACTCGGTAAAATATTTCCCTTTAACTCACAATACAGTATAAAATGGCCTTTTAAAATAATATCGAGACTTTTCGGCTTAAAGGCAGGTAGGTACCTATCTACCGAACTACCAATGAGGTTTGTCAATCACTCGGTAAAATATTTCCCTAACCTACAATACAGTATATTTTTGAAATGGCCTTCTTATTATGCCAGATTACCCTACTGATCGTTACTACGATCAAAACTTTATGAATATATTTTAAAAAAATACTTTTCCATGTCAGGAAAAAGATAACAAATCACATGCAATTGTAAAAAAACCGGTAAAGTGCAAGCCAGAACCACGCACAAAGGGTTCCGTACCATTTTTTGTTCTAGCGGCAACAGAAATACATCATCTGTGAAAATTTTAACTGTCTAGCTATCACGGGTCATGAAATACAGTTTGGTGACAGACGGACGGATAGCGGAGTCTTAGTAATAGGGTCCCGTTTTACCCTTTGGGTACGGAACCCTAAAAATAAAATATTTCAGGGTAATCTTAGTTATGAAACTGAACAACTTCTGTTCTAAAATTTAGGTACAATCATACATTTTTTGAACTTTCGGAGTTTCCATACAATTTTGGGTAATCAAATTTTTTAATTCAGCAAAATTGTAGATCAAAGTTATTCAGTTTGCAGAAGTATATAATACCCACTGAAAATATGTTCTATTTTACATAAACGCTTTAAAGATAATATTTCGGTGTAGCCGATTCCTATTGAGGACCTTCAAGACGAGAACATAATTTCAGTACACGGACACCATCTTCGACTGCATCGACGCTTCTTATCAGGCGAGTTTTGTACTCAGATATATATAAAAAAAACGTGTGGCACTCGGGGACTGCCGCGGTAAAGCTATTGCATAGCCTTTTTTTTAACAATTTCAACCGCCTCCGTAGCTCAGAGGCAAAGTTCACTGACTTTACACAGGAGGTCGCGGGTTCGATTTCCGGCGGGGTCAATTGTAAGACTCGATTTGGTTGGTGGTAGGGTATTTTCTAAGCCCGCCTGGCCAGCTACCACCATCTTATCTAAGTCTTGCCGCCAAAAATCAGTGTTAACAACATTGATGTGTTCCGGCTTGAAGATAAGATAGCCAGTTCTCCATTGCATTGGGGAATCTTGGTAAGCCCGCTTCCATCTTCGGCATCATCGTCACTTAACATCAGGTGAGATGATGCCAAGGGCTTACCAATTGTGAATAAAAAAGTAAAAAAAAAACTTATGCAATTATAATTATTTATTTATTTTTTATTTATGCAGTATTTACCAGTACCATATAGTCCTCGGGGCGCGGGATGTTGATGTAATAAATTAACACTAAGAAAGTTACACCAGTAAAATTGACTGTCCTTTTAGTACCGCAAATCGCTAATAGATGGCACTGTAAGTTTTCTAGAACTCGGCCGAGCGTGGGGTGTTAGGTTAGATTTTCGTTACGGAATTTCTTGATTCGGTCGCCGCGCTCAAAGCCCGCGATAAAAGCTATGCAATAGCTTAAAAAAGATGTCCCATTTACTGGGGCTTCTACTTATCATACTGCCAAATTTTTACTTCTAAAAAAATATAAGTCTATATACAAAAATGCAAAAAGAATCGTCTATCCAACCTAAGACAAGACCAACAAGTACTTATATATATCAGCTCATATACGTCCCCACCGAGGGGCTCGAGCCTACCCTGAATCAGGGCGATTAGGCCTTAGTCGACCACGCGGGCCCAGTTGGTCGACTTCACACACAACCTTCGAGTTTCTTCGCAGGCCTGTGCAGGTTTCCTCACGATGTTTTCCTTCACCGTTAAAGCAATCGGTAATGATATGTACGTAAGTTTTTGAAAAACTCATTGGTACATTGGCCGTCCAGATTTGAACCCGGTACCTCTGGTTAGATGGACCGGGTCGTTACCGGTTGAGCCACCGACGCTATAACAAGTACTTAACATTGTAGTAATATTAGTAGTATTATCGGGTGTTGCAATCTAGCTAAACCTGAAGTCGATCAACAAATTTTCCTCTTAAAAATACAACAGTAAAAATATAAAGCTTCCTACCCTATTTCTCCAAACTTTTCTTAGATGACGTAAAATATCTATAGAGGAAACGATAAAAACGTCTCAGCAACCACATCAAACTGGAAATATTCCGGAAGACACAAACGTCGCGGAAATTCAGTCGATCGTGCCGAATCGTCCCGATAACGGTTCCGTTAGTAGCAAGGGAACTAAGTTTCTATCTATATGACATAGAGTTGTATTTCGTTAAAGTTGTATATGATATAAAATGACATTGTGCACCCTTTATGGAGTAGCGCTCTTGTCTGATCAACATGTTTTTCTAAGATACTCTATACCCTCGTACAGCAAAATGTTGTATCTTTATTAATATACTCATTTCAGCTCATATACGTCCCTGCCAAGAGGCTCGAGCCTACCCTGAATTACGCGGGCCCACTGCGGGTTAACTTGTGGGTTAACGCGCGGGTCAACTTCACACACAACCTTCGAGTTTCTTCGCAGGCGTGTGCAGGTTTCCTCACAATGTTTTCCTTCACCGTAAGAGCGTTGGATAAACGTACATATGAAAACGAAATTCACACATTGGTACGTGGCAGGATTCGAACCACGACCTTCCAGACAGGAGGTAGCGGCACTTGCCATTACGCCACCGACGCTCCTATTAATATACTACTCAAAACAAAATACGGACCACCTAAGTTTTCACAATATATTTTCATACAGAGAGGCTGTATAAAGAGTCACGATTATCATTTTTAATTCAAGAAAAGTTAGAAAACAACGAAACGCAGTCATTAGGTTAGATCTCTGGCTTTAAATGTGTCAAAGAGCACAACACTCTGCAGACCTTTGGAAAGTCAGTGGAACGCACAAAACAAAGAACATGATTTTTTTACCGAAAAATGTATGGAAAATTTGCCAATTTACTGTGTGCTCTCATCTGAGCGATCCTGAGTTTCCGAGGGTCAGCAGAATGTTGTGCTCCTCCACACATTTGTAGCCAGGGATCTAAAAAAAAGACCGCACTTTCAAAAAAAAGACGTTTCCTTGCTTTTCTTGATTTAAAAAAAATCCGGCTGTTTGGGCCGCCTCTTTGTATGAAAATGTACGGAGAAAATTTAGGTGGCCCTTATTTTGTTTTGAGTAGTATATAAAGATTGACGCTCATCGCTGCCTCAGTACAACTTGACTCAGTACAACTTGAAACGTCACTTTCAGAAAAATTCAAGAAAATCAACTAGTCTAAAAAATTGCCCCATGTGACTACTAAGAAAACGCCTTTCTTCCATTCATTGGTACATAGCTCAGGGGATTGGAACATGAAAGACATGCCACTAGTTACTATTAAAAGACCATAAATAGTGTCACCATAATGTCAATAATAAAAACAATAACTTTTTTATTTTCTATAAAAATTGGCATTGAACTTCAAAACTTTTTGAACTAAGTATTTTCTTTTTAATGGGCGCCTTGGTCGCCTTACCACAGATTAATATAATAGTTACTAACTGGAGTTATAGTTGCGATAATATCAAACGACAAAAAACAAAGTTAAAAGTGATTTATCGTAGTCATGTCCTCCCATGTCCTAAAAAGAAAAAAAAACAAGAGTCAAAAACTCTAAAAAAACAAATAGCTGTAGTCTTAACAGACTCTGAAGTAGGGTTCCTATGTAAATGTTTGGGATAGAGTCAAGTTTTTGCGTCAACTGTTGTTTGGGACCAAAGACATTGTACTCGTAGTAAAATTGGCGTAAGAACTGTTTACTGCAATGTCTACTTATCAAACACTTTGTGTACAAAACATTCCTCAATGACCCCTATTTTATAAAACGACAAAGTGTTCTAAATTCAAATTTAGGGATGCTTCACAGTAATGACAAAAAGGCGGCTAAAATGTGTAATTAATTAAATATAATATTTTGTTTTCTCTTGGTGTTTTTTCGGTTTACATACACTTTGTCAAACTAGGAGTCCTGTCAAAGTTCTTCGTGTCAGATTTTTCAAAAAGACAATTTTGTGGTAGTAGATAAAAATACCCTTGAGTACGCGTCCCGTGCACTAGGCGAGATAATATTAATGTGCAAGATATCATTGAAGAACAATGGTCCTTGCAATGATATTTACACAAACCTACCAGAACAACGTAGTCAATAGAGTAGCCATGATCAACGCTGATTCGATTATGACGAACAATTACCCGTTTCTATGTTTGAATTCGAATAACTAAAATAAATTTATGCAATATATCATCGTAAGACAATGGTCGTTACGATCAAAACTGCAAAAACTTACCGGAAAAACGTTACCAAAGAGTAGCCTTGGCCAACGCTAATCCGATCAGAACGCCGAGCAAAATCCTAATCTCTCTTTTTTCTATGCATTTTGACAGAGATCGTATTTCAGAGATTGATTAAGGTGAAAACTCCATCTGGTGGAAAAAAGAAACTTAGCGATAATCGGACCGCCCGCCCAGTCACTATGCCCGACGATGGATGCGGGCAGCGCAGGACCGGTCTTCGTGGAAATCCTTGGGGGAGGCCGTTGTCCAGCAGTGGACGATTTTCGGCTGATATGATGATGATGAGATAAAAAGAACCACCATAACAACGAAATATGGTTACCTCAAACTGATAAAATATTGGAAAAAAAACCTTGTAAATATCTATTTATAACCGCCTCCGTGGCGTAATAATTTCTATTAGCCTCACATTAGGAGGTCGCGGGTTTGATTTCCCGCGGAGTCTAACTTTGTATGACTCGGTTGGGTTGGTGGATAGGGCATTTTCTATACCCACCAGGCTAGCTACCATCATCTAATCTAAGTCCTGCCACCCATAATCAATGTTAATAGCATAGATCTGTTCCAGCCTGAAGATAGGATAGCCAGTTCCCCATAGCGTTGGGGAATCTTGGTAAGCCCGCTTCCATCTTCGGCATCATCGTCACTTACCATCAGGTGAGATGATGTCAAAGGCTTATTGTGGATATAAACAGTAGTCAGTAGCAGAAAACACATTGGTACGTGGCAGAAATCGAACCACGACCTCCCGGGTAGGGTAGCGCCACCGACGCTTAATAAATAATTACTTTGAACATTTTGACATTTTTAGCTCCCAATTTCGCATTGCTTGCCAGCCTTGCTAGCAGTTGTCTTTTACGAGCCCCTTATCCGACTAAGCACGAAGTCACTAGCAGGTGGATGCAGGCATTTCATTGGTCCAGGTGGGCTCCAAATGCGCTCCATAAACTTGAGCTTTTAGACAATCTTTTATTTAGTTTCACCTGTCCCGGTACTGTAAGATTTTGCAAGTTAAATTTGATCCACTTTCCGATTTCCGATTGATCTGAAATTTTGATATCTTATGTATATCACGTGACAATACAATATTATGATGAAATGGAGCTGATCTGATGCTAGAGCTGGAATGTGGCCATAGAAACTCCGCAATAAAACGACACAACCCCATCGAGTTTAGGCTCGTTTGATTCGTATTGACGAGTAATTTGATGCATAAAAAACCTTTTCAAATAAAATCTTGTACCAAAAAGCTTTAAGGTTTTTCGAAAATTGTTCAATATTGGAAGAGCTCGTCCATAGATATAAGAAATAAAGGGTTTTGTTTGAGCATGTCTAGCTCGGATTATGCAAACACTTCTCTAGCTTTCCTTTTTCTTCAGGCAATATTGAATGTCAGAGCGAACATTGAGTGACAAATAGCCCACTACAGGGGAAATCCTTTCAGAATTCAGATAGATTTCAGAGGTGTACGTTACATAACTTATACCTTAGACAAACTTTTCCGTGATGCTGCGAGGGAAAAAGGGATCCTACGTAGGCACAAAGGTTAGCATAAAAACGTAGGTAAAACAGCGTAGGTGGCTCAACAGTAACGACTGATCTTCTCCTAACCAGATACCCGGGTTCGAATCTCGGTCGAGCAGGCGAGATAAGTACCTACAAATTGGCGCGGCGTACAGGCCGCGCCCCGCTCATCAGCGCTAGAACGCCGTACAGTCGCCGCCGCAATTCGCACGCCGCCCGTGTACGCAGTTGTAACCGCTAAGTCGAGCGCCTTAATACCCATGTTTCCGTGTATGGGAAGGAGTAAGTGAATAAATGCGTAGGTATTTTCATTCTATTAGGAAGTGTAATATTCTGTTACGAAGTAACTAGTATTTACAAAGTAACTAGTATCTCTAGTCCGGACGGCCAATGTACCAATGAGTTTTTCGAAACTTACGTGCATTTAATTATCGGTTGAAAACAACATGAGGGAACCTACACATTTGATTACAAGATGTGTATGAAGGTCGCGTTGCACACGTCCGTAGGTGAAAATCTAAATGCTCTACAAAGATCGTCTTACTTCGAATAGTTTGGATATAGACCCAATTCTTTAGCAATTTCTGTTGATTCAGCTTTTTTGTCGAAAACTATTAATTTCATTTCGCGGAAAATACATAGGAGTCCTTTGATGAAACCTGGCAGGCTGTCTGTATATTGTTACTACGCCACAGAGGTCGTAAGTAAGTAGGTGTCTACATACATTTAGAGTAGCAAGGTCAAAAGCACCATTCACGGGCGCTAATAGTGAACAAACCTGAACCATTAGAGAGAACGCGTTAGAACACCTTGGTGGATAAGGGCTCCGTAGTTTCTTTTTAGGGTTCCGTACCCAAAGGGTAAAGCCGGGACCCTGTTACTAAGACTTCGCTGTCCGTCCGTCTGTCACCAGGCTGTATTTCATGAACTGTGATAGCTAGATAGTTGAAATTTTCACAGATGATGTACTTTTGTTTCCGCTATTTAATTTATTTTGTTAAATTACGCCATCCCAGGTACTGTGGAATTACGTAGTATTGCTAGCTGGAGCAAGCAGAGCCACTGGTAGGTCGATAATTTTCCAAACATTGTGATTTAAGTGAACATTTCTTCAAAATTGCTAGATTTTAGAAATATCTACGTGACATTTCAGTCACCTGCTTTATTGCATAGATAGATAGCCGGTTTAAGTAACTTAGTCATTATTTATTGCGCAAAAAAAATATATTTGGTGGTTTTAACAACTTCATTCTCATGTATTTCGGGCATTTTCACGTCCAATATATGCAGGGCAGATACAGACACATACACTCATTCTCTCTGTCTCTCTCTCTCTCACACACACACAACACACACACACACACACACAAACACGCTCACACACAGCACCAGTTGCTTAGTGTTTTTTTTTATTGTTTTCAATAATTTCATTCATCATTGTTTTGTATGCTGTTACTTTTTAAGCTAGAGGGGCTAGCGGGGGTTGTAGAGAGCTCAATCTAACGATAACCCACCATTGTAATATCTATATTAACAATCATCATCATATCAGCCGAAAATCGTCCACTGCTGGACAAAGGCCTCCCCCAAGGATTTCCACGACGACCGGTCCTGCGCTGCCCGCATCCATCGGCTTCCCGCGATCTTCACCAGGTCGTCGGTCCACCGCGTGATATTAACAATAAACCATTATTATTATGATTATCTTTACTCTACCTATTCCAATCACTGGTAATATTTGACGTACAACATTTAAAAAAAATACGAGTGTGCTTTAGGCCACACGACTGAAGTAAAACTACTTTAGCTCCATCAAAAAATTATCAAATTATTTTTGTCATATAGACAGTTTATGAAAAGAGTTTTATTATCGTCTAAAAATGATAAAATCATTTTTATCTTATATGTTTGTTTTGATTGTTTTGACAACCGATATTGTTGCCTTGGCAACCGATATTGTTGGTAAACAAAAATAAATAGTATCTCTCTTTCTAACTTCACTAATTTATTTATCCCTCTCAACTTCCGTTCGCCTCGCCCGCACACACTTCCGTAACGCTCTCGTCACGCATCCACCAGCTTACTCCCCAAGTTAAGCGTGTGTAAAGAAGTTTACTTCAAAAATAAATCGCGCCATTACTTCACGGAACCTGTGAGACTGGACAAGAGGAAACCGCAACATTTATAATGAAAAGATCTCGTCATTTCGCGGCGGGTCCCTAAAATCTCGGAGCGCTGTAATGAATATATTATCATGTCAAATAAGCTGTTATCTTCGTCCTATTAGTAATAACATTATCATGAAACTTACTTCGGTAACTGCGCTCTTTTTATTTAGGAGTTCATAAAACATTACTTTATCTTATATCAGCTCATATACGTCCCCACCGAGAGGCTCGAGCCTACAATAAATTAGGGCGATCGGGCCTTAGTCAACCACACGGGCCCAGTGTGGGTTGGTCGACTTCACACACAGCCTTAGAGTTTCTTCGGCAGGCGCGTGCAGGTTTCCTCACGATGTTTTCCTTCACCGTAAGAGCGTCGGATAAACGTACATATGAAATCAAAATACTAAACCACCTTGGTACGTGGCAGGATTTGAACCACGGCCTCCCGGACACGCCGCCAACGCTCCTAAAAAAACATTACTTAAGACTACCTAAATTACCACTATCTAATACGTATAATAATAAAACAGTAGAATCTGCGTATCTGTCCATCTTTAATAATACTGTAAATGTGAAAATGTGTTTGTTACCTCTTCACGCTTTATTACCTAACCCATTTTGATGAAATTTGGCATGCACGTAGCCTGTGTCAAGGAAAATAACATATGCAACTTTTTATCTCATGAAAATAACATAGTCCAATAAAATCTTGAGGGAAATAAAACATATAACTCTTTTTTGGTTGATTTCTTTAACATCGCAACGGAGCAACGGATTGTTGCGACTTTTTGCACCGAGATGGTTGAGGGGGTGGAAAATTACAAATAACTAATTAGCATAGCCCGAGATAGTTCCCGAAGGATATGGGCAAAACTAATTTATTATGCGTACAGCGCAGGAGTGGAACTCCTAGCCTGCGTCGGTGTTTCCCGATTCCTATATAATTTGGGGATCTTCAAGGCAAGAGTGGATAGACATTATTTGAGTTTGCGTGTACCATCCTCGACTGCATCATCACTTACCATCAGGTGAGTTGCAGTCAAACGCACTCAATTTTTTAATAAAAAAAAAAGGGTCATGCACGTTGGCATCGCAATGAAGCAACGGATTACCGTGATATTTTGCATAGAAATTGTTGAGGGGGTGGGAAGTGACATAGACTGCTAATCAGAATAGCCACATATTGTTCCTGAGGGATCTGAAGTAAACTGCAACTCGCGCACCACTCACCCTCAGAAACAGCAATAAAAACGATGCCCACGCCAGCAAAGCCGCGGGCAAAAGCCAGTTGAATTATGTTTATTGAAAATTGAGAGAGGCGAAAAACGAATACAGAATAAAAAAAACATTTCTTTAAATAAAATTTACTTTTTGAAAATAATTCGGAACCTTACTTTGCGCGAGTACGACTCGCACTTGGCCGGTTTTTTTAATATTCCGGTTTCCTGAAATAGTATCTACTTTAACTGGTAAGGGGTGGGGACATGTAATAGGGATGACGAATGCTAGTCATCTGAGTTACTTTTTATCATCTGTCAAAAACGATATTTTCTTCTAAAAATGTTTGAAATACCTAGGCGTGACGTCATAGTTTAGCAGCGTCATATATGTACTCATTTTGTGAGTTTGGTGACTTAAAAGTCTAAGAATTGATGGAAAACAAAACGAGTAAGGTTTTCCGAAGTTTCAGTAGGAGGGCAATTTAGTGATCAAGAGTTCCTAATTTATTTCTGATGCTGTCGTAATCCCTATTCTAACAAAACTTACCAACTTAATATTTCATAAACGGATCATTTATTTAAAAAAAATGTTCTTCGCAAACTCTCAATATTCTTTAAATAAATTACTCATTAACGATGTAGTGAGGTTTGTTACAGTGAACCCATACGTTTATAGGCGTCACATATTTGTATAAAACCAAACCATACCAAATTTTAGCTTTATATGTGTAATAGTCTTTTAGTAGAACGGTTATGACATATCTACGACGGACAGACAGACATGGCGAAACAATAAGAGTTTCTAGTATGACAACGGAATCCTTAAAACCTAAAAAGCCAGCATTCATATCAGCTCATATACGTCCCCACCGAGGGGCTCGAGCCTACCCCGAATTAGGGCGATCGGGCCTTAGTCGAACACGCGGGCCCAGTGCCGGTTAGTCTACTTCACACACAACCTTCGAGTTTTTTCGCAGGTGTGTGCAGGTTTCCTCACGATGTTTTCCTTCACCATTAAAGCAATCGGTGAGTATATGTACGTAAGTTTCGAAAAACTCATTGGTACATTGGCCGTCCGGATTTGAACCCGGTACCTCTGTTTAGGAGGTCCGAGTCGTTACCACCGACGATTAAATTCAGCATTAGGGAAAGAAAATGATTTTGTTTTTCTCTTATTTAAACGATTCTTATTATATTTACATGAATTATTCACAATTATTATTTTGGAACGCAATCTACATTCAGAATAATGGAATGTCACCCCCAGACTCCAGACGTAACGACCTTCGTGGCGTAATGGTAGTCCATTCGCTTCGCAAGAGGAGGTCGCGGGTTTGATTCCGGCGGGGTCAACTTTTAAGACTCGGTTTGGTTGGTGGTAGGGCATTTTGTAAGCCCGACTGGCTAGCTACCACCATCTTACCTAAGTCTTGCCGCCAAACATCAGTGTTAACAACATTGATGTGTTCCGGCTTGAAGATAAGATAGCCAGTTCTCCATTGCATTGGGGAATCTTGGTAAGCCCGCTTCCATCTTTGGCATCATCGTCACTTACTATCAGGTGAGATGATGCCAAGGGCTTACCAATTGTGAATAAAAAAAAAGACCCCAGACTCCAGATATGCCCCGCCTCCGTCTGACCAACCGATAAACTGTTTTAAAAATTACCATTTTACATTGTAATTTTATTGTAGTCGTGATATGACGAGATTGCGGGGAATACCCGACGCCGAGTAATAGTTTTACGGCACTTTTATATGACCAATAAACCGCGGAAGGACGGGTATTGTGCAACTTTATTGAATTTTATGTGCACTGTGGGAAAAGTTTAGCAGTTTGTTACAAATTGAAGCAAATATACCTCTCAGTACCTGTGGGTCACGCATTTGTATAGGTAATTATACGAAATTTAAAAAAAAACGGCTGACGGACAAAATAATTTTGAACAAAAAAATCCGACTTCAAAAAGGAAACTAAAGTTCCCCTCGATTTCTCTTGGATGCCATCATCAGATCCTGGTTTCCCTATCATGTTGTCACCCTTGGAATATCTGCTTTCCAACAAAAAAAGAATCATCAAAATCGGTTCATAAACGACGAAGTTATCCGCGAACAAACATAAAAAAATATGTATACGGTCTAATTAAGAAACCTCCACCTTTTTTGAAAACGGTTTAAAAACAAAACTGGACTTTTAATCTATTTCATCATTATCTTATCAGCTCCTACACGTCTGCACCGAGGGGCTCGAGCCTACCCTGAATTAGGGTGATCGGGCCTTAGTCGACCACGCGGGCCCAGTGCGGGTTGGTCGAACAATATAATAAAACTGTAACAGGAACGTGTGAAATATTTGTGGAAAATAATAACTGTGGTGGACATTACTAACGATATAGAGGCCAAAACTAGAACTTTTGGAATTTTTGTCTGTCTGTCTGTATGTTCGCGCATCACGCAAAAACTATCAGACCGATTTTGATGAAATTTTTTATGGTGGTTCCTAATACCCCGGATTAACATATAGGATACTTTTGATCCCGGAAAATTTAAGAGTTCCCGTGGAAAAATTCAAAACCTCCACGCGGACGCGGATATATATACTAGCTTTTCCGGCGAACTTCGTTCCACCCTACACTAACAGCGCCATCTACCGGGCTGATTTGTGAATCTAAACCATCCAGGGCGCCACCCAAACGCATACAAAAAAAACATTCAAATCGGACCAGCCGTTTAGGAGAAGTTTAGTGACTAACACACAAACAGAAGATTTATATATATAAATATATATATAAAGTGCAAAGGCGGCCTTATCGCTGTAACTACTACCAGGCAACCTTTAGTAAGTGAAAGAAAGGAGGGAAAACCAGTACAGGGTGGCAGGAAATTCAAGTGATAAAGGAACTGACTTACTACTGCTGGTGTGTCAAGTAATTAAGTCGCGTTCTACCTCTTTGCGACTTCAATGTAAGACGGAGCTCCGGCCCCTTTGGCCTCCTTTGACTCGCTTTTTATGGTGGCACCAGAGATGACACTAAGACATGTTGTCGCAGTTTCGTGTTTCGCAGTTGCGTGTTGTCGCAACTTCATGTGTCGCACTAACGTTACAGGTTGACCCTGCCGGGAATCGAACCCGCGACCTTGGTGTGAAGCGAAAGGACTAACCATTACGCGACGGAGGCGGTTAAACCACTTAACACTTTCAAAAGCGGAATTTTTTATATTCTCTTTGGGTACTTGGTTTTGAAAAAGAGTATATTTTCCACTATGTCAAATTGATTACTTTTATCATCTATCAAAAACGAAATAAAATTGCTCGTGTTACGCAAATACAGGGTGTAACAAAATTGGCATATGTCCCGTTAACTGGGGCTTCTACTTTACATACTGAACAACTTTTGTTCTACAAGTTTGCTAAAATTAAAAAACAATGTTTTCATTCTTCATACAAATCGATAATCTGATCGACTGATTTTGTGCATTTTTGTATGGAGGGTTAACATTTTTATATTTTTTTTATTTATAACTTTAAAGAACAAAGATTAAGATATTAATACAATACAAAGGATTAATTTTTAATTATTAATTTTCTATAGGTTCCTTGGGGAAAGTTGTTCAGTATGATGAGTAGAACCCGCTGTTAACGGGTCCTACACCAATTTTGTTACACCCTGTATAACGTCAATATTAAGTAAAGTTTTGGACGAAATAATTTGCAACCGAAAATTAATGAAAGCGTCAAATAAATAAGGTTTTCAGATAATTAAGAAGGTCCGCTATTTGATGAATAACATTCTATTATTTATTTTTGATAGGTAAGTACTAGAAACTAGCGTATTCTTCAGTTTCCTTATACGCTTGCTATACAATAGGCCCTTAGAAACACCACTCTACACTAATTTAATTTAAATTTATAAAGTGATCTAAACTATTGTGTTAGTTTTGTTTAGTCAAAAGACCGAAAATGTAACTGTTAATCTCTTTGATTTTTCATCTTGATAACATAAAATTATGTCTGAAAATGAGAAGGGTTTGTCTCTGACTTTAGTTCCCAGCTACCCCTTGGCAGCGAGATGACTTCAAAAAGGACCTTATCTAATCTTGTATGTAAACCGTTTCTGTTTTTAGGGTTCCATACATCCAACGGGTGACCAACGGGACCCTATTAGTAAGCCTTTGCCGTCTGTCTATTATTCCGTGTCCTTGTATTAGGTAGACAGTTGAAATACTAAAAAATTTGTCGCTCGCGTTGATGTCTTTTGTTTAAAATGTGAATAGGTATCATTGTCATTATACTATGTAATTGTGTGCTGGTACGGAACCCTTAGAGTGCTATTACGACTCGCACTTGGCCGGTTTTTCTACAGTAAACTGAAGCGGATGAAGTTGAAAATGGTTGCTTGGTTAGAATTTGAGAAGCTTGACATTATCACATTACATTACATCTTATAACTGAATGCCTTACGCCTTAGGCCTATGTCCAGCAGTGGACGTTTTTCGGCTGATATGATGATTCCATCTTATAGAATAAGCGTCAACGCGGAGCAAAAAAAGTGTGACCTACACCTACATACATTTCATTTATTCGTTTTGTTTTAATTGAAATGATTTCGTAAAAATACTGAACAATACCAAATACTTGTAATAGTCCCTACTCTTTGACAATACGCTGGTTGGCTGCTAGTCATTTGATTAACTTATTATCATTATTAAAAAACGAAATTTTGCTCTAAAATTGTTTGAAAAGCGAGGTGTGACGTCATAGTTTTTCAGCGTCACTGACTGTACTAACTTTGTGAAACAGATTAAATAAATTATTGAAGGATTGATGGAAAACAAAACGAGTAAGTTTAAGAAATGATATTTTATAATTTATTTTTGATGCAGACGACTACCCTACGTTTACTTCGCAAGGCAGAAAGTGTTGTGATCTACCGCCGCGTCTTGACCGGGGCCGACCGGCGTATTAAGACCTTTTTATCTTTGTATTCATGATATCAACAGACTCATATACTTTCCCACCGAGGGGCTCGAGCCTACCCTAAATTAGGTAATATGGTCCGGTCTTTGACTTAGGTGCTTCAAAACTTGGACGGCGCCGCGCGCTCTTCTGCAACTACGTCAATCTCTTTTGTTTAGAATTTAGAAATAAATAGAGTTTTGTAAAGGGTGTGTTGGCTGTGGTTTACACAGGTGAAGGTAAACTCTGAAACACGCTAGTTTACGAAGCTAATCAAATAAGCACCTGGACAAATGAACGTTGCTCGGACTCTCCTTTGCATGTAAACTAAAAATATTATTTTAGTGTGAAAACTGTTTTTGAAGTTATACTTCTTTAGGCTTGTTTTTAAACATGACACCTATCTAGATAGGTTTTGAATGTAAAACATTACTTATGTTTAACATTTCATCCAGAGCCGGTTCTGAGCATAGTACATTACTGCAGTGGCCAGCAAAAGAGGCATTGATGGACAAACGTGTAAACGTGGGGCGAGGCGAAGGCGAAAAACTTTTTGATGTGTAACATCTTTGCTCTCGCTTTCCTGCAATTTGTGGGAGTGATTTCGTGAAATGGGACGGAAATGTGTAACAGGAAGGAGACGGAAATGTGTAACAGGAAGTCGCGAATAACATCTTTGCTCTCGCTTTCCTGCAATTTGTGCGAGTGATTTCGTGAAATGGGACGGAAATGTGTTACAGGAAGGGGACGGAAATGTGTAACAGGAAGTTGCGAAAGCGCGCGCTATTCGATCTGACGAATGAGCGCGCGGTGGTAGAGTTGACCGTCAGATAGTACCAATGCTCTCGCTTTCCTGCAATTTGTGGGAGTGATTTCGTGAAATGGGACGGAAATGTGTAACAGGAAGTCGCGAAAGCGCGCGCTATTCGATCTGACGAATGAGCGTGCGGTGGTAGAGTTGACCGTCAGATAGTACCAACCAATTTTCCGAGAGGTCGGTACTGTCAGCCATCAGCTGTGCACTTAAACTGTGTGTTTAAGTACGGTGTATAAAGTTCGCTGATATATAAATCAATGTATATACTTCATCTACATAAATAAACATTTACTGGTAATAATAAGAAGTCAATAAAGTGCAGATCATTGGAAAAAACTCAAGTAAGTGATAATAAATAATTATTCGAATAAAATATTTCAGTATTTAGCTTTTTTAAATTTTTAGGTTAATATCTGTCACTGCTTAAACAAAATTCTTTTATTAAATTTGATCTTTTTTATGATCTTACGATTTAAAAAAGACGAAATTGATTCTAATGTTTAGGAATATTTTTCATTAATATTTTTAATTTTGATTGAAAAAAAAAGAAATTCTCAAATATTCATCATCATCATCATATCAGCCACAAATCGTCCACTGCTGGACAAAGGCCTCCCCCAAGGATTTCCACGACGACCGGTCCTGCGCTGCCCGCATCCATCGGCTTCCCGCGACCTTCACCAGGTCATCGGTCCACCGCGTGGGAGGCCTGCCTACGCTACGTCGTCCGGTGCGCGGTCGCCACTCGAGAACTTTACTGCCCCATCGGCCATCTGTTCTACGAGCTATGTGCCCTGCCCACTGCCACTTCAGTTTAGCGATTCTGTGAGCTATGTCGGTTACTTTAGTTCTCCTGCGGATCTCCTCGTTTCTGATTCGATCACGCAGAGAAACTCTGAGCATAGCACGCTCCATTGCCCTTTGGGTGACCTTGAGCCTTCTTATGAGGCCCATAGTAAGCGACCATGTCTCAGTTCCGTAAGTCATCACTGGCAACACACACTGGTCAAAGACCTTAGTCTTGAGACACTGCGGTATTCTCAAATATTAATAATTTTTATTTATTTTATATGTGTCATCTTTCCACTCGCTTTCCTGCAATTTGTGCAAACGATTTCGTGAAATGGGACGGAAGAGTGTAACAGGAAATGCGAACGTTTTTTAATTCTCGAAAACTAAGGTTGTCATAGCCGTGAATGTACGACCCGATAATTAATTAATTTCATAAGTATTTTGGCACATGTTACACAATTACACATCATATGCGAGTACTGTAGGTCTCGCTCGTTTTTTTTTATTTAGGGTAGCTTCCCTACGTCATGTAAAGTGGGGGTGATTTTTTGTTCACGTGTCTTGTCGTGTGGGGTACCGTCGAATAGGTCTTCCAAAATTACTGAGGGTTTGCTAATAGTTAAATAATAATAATGAAAATTAAATCCTTTTTTTATTTAATTCATTTATTTATGTAACTTATGACTCATAGAGTGTTAGTAACAATGTGCTTAAACGTATGTTAGTGCCTATTTTCTTACCTAGAACCTTATAATCACAATAATTGACTATGTGAAACCATTTGCTACAAGATGACCACAGAAGTGGATAGCCTGCAGCAACGATTCACATGCGAGCAGTCAAGCCGGCTCAGGACTCAGCTCAGGATGAGACTGGGGCTGGCGCGCAAGCGGCGCACCAGGGACGCGCATCTCTTCCGCATTGTGGTCAACGCGTTCTTCAGCGAACATCCTTGACGCGCTACAGAAACAGCCCAACAACAACCGGAGCGCGTTGTTACATTGGGCACGAAGGCCGCTTTACGTTTTTTGCGTATAATTCGCCCACAGGCTACACGTGTAAAATGAGGTGCAATACGCACGAAATTACGTTAATTGTGGAGTAACGTGCTAACCTACGAGCTATCATATTTGCTCTAACCGACAGCGCCCTTCGCTCTCTTTCGATGTCGTCATCATCCTTGAGGTCGGCAGTCAGCAAATGCCCTAGGTATTTGAACTTATACACCCTAGCCATTGGGACACCATTTAACTTGACTTCTGGGTAGCGACCGCCGATCGCAAAGACCATGACCTCACTGTTTTTGACATTGTATGTCAGTCCGGGAAGACTGGCATACTTTTCACATGCCAGGAAGAGTGGCATACTTTTCACATACGACCACAAGTTTCCTGAGACCGCAAACTGAGGCGCTCAGCAGCGCCATGTCATCAGCATCAGCATAGCTAACATTATTCACAAAGACGCTATCAATATAGCAGCCCACACGCTGACTGCTGAGCTCCACGATCAGGTCCTTGACGTGCAGTTTAAAGAGCATGGGCGAGCTCAGTCCAACTTGCGTCACCCCGCACTCACCCATACATTCTCATCTGTGCCCATACGGCCGCGACAATGCCACAGATGAGAATAATAGTACTCACGTAACAATGCCCCTGCCCTCCGGACCTGATTGATCTGGCCTCCATACCAATGCTTGAAAGTGTTCATGAGCTCTAGTGGTACACCTGCATTATCCAGCTTCTTCCAGAGCATGTCGTAGGTGACTAGATCAAAGGCCCTAGACAGGTCGAGGAAACAGGCGTATAACGGTGTTTTACGATCCAAGTAGTACTCGACAGCCCACTTGAATCCGAACTAGTGAAGCACCTTCGCAATCACCATGCCAAGTGATATCCACTCGCCTGGCACGGATTTTTTTTTGCAATTTTCGCATCTGGCAAGCAACCGATAGTCGGTCGCGCGGGAATTTGCGCATCTGGCAAGCGTCCGGCTGCTGGACGGGGCCCTGTTCGCGGGTAGTGACTCCCTTCATACCTGATTATGGAGCGAAAACTATCGCTGCATGTGTCTAACGTTTGCTAAAGCTCCTTGGTAAGACAAGGATAGAGTTAGGAATGAGTACAAAGCCAACGATGAAATAAGCAACTCTGACATGCAAAGTTAAATCAAAATGGTTAGAGCTGTTTTTGATTCTTTTTAATCAGATTTTGTTGTACGAAAGCTACTCTTCCGTTTGACGGTACGAAGACACTTTTGATATTCCCTCGATATAATAATTTAAAACTCTTAATTTCTAACTTTGGTCCCAATCAGACCAAGGGTTAAGCCTCCAGAGCAAGCGTGATGGACGGACGCACGCACGTACGAAAAGACGGACAGAATTAAGATGTTCTGCTGTGATATAGAATACATTTATCTTTTGAAGACTACGAAACCCTACTTTGCGCGTGGTGCGACACACACTTGGCCTCTTTTTTAAGGGTGTCAATTAAATGGTTAGCATAGTATTGTTATTTCTGTGAGCAGAAAAATATAATCGGTGAGCAGAAATAGCTAATTGGTCAGCAACTCATGGTCAGCAAACATTTCAAAATCAATCAGCAATTTATGTCATTCTGGATGGCTGTAATTATTTTAAACATCCCCGTACTACACTCTTCCTACAGTGTTGAGTGGGCTCCTACTTCTGTGTTCTCATGTTAAACCTAACACTACGACAGTCTCCGAACCTAACGGATCCGAGTCGGGGTGCTCCGCAAGTCCGAGCTCGCTTCGCTCGCTCCCGCTTCCATTTAGAACTCTCCGTACCACACTCTTCCTACAGTGTTGAGTTGCTGCTTATAGACATGTATTTCTGCCGCTCAATCATGAAATCTTGCCGCTCAAGTAGTTATTTTGCGGACTGAATGTTTATTATGCAGTTACATTATATTTATTCCCTTTTTTAATAGTGTTTAACATTTATAACCCCATTTGAATAGAGTTTAACATTTATAACCCCATTTTAATAGAGTTTAACATTTATAACCCCATTTTAATAGATTTTAACATTTATAACCCCATTTTAATAGAGTTTAACATTTATAACCCCATTGTAATAGAGTTTAACATTTATAACCCCATTGTAATAGAGTTTAACATTTATAACCCCATTTTCTCAGCCCGCCTAGCTAGCTTAAGTCTTGCTGCCAAACATTAGTGTTCCGGTATAAAAATGAGATAGCCAGTTGTCTGTTAAGTTGGGAAATCTTGGCAAGCTCACTTTTACCTTTGGCATTTTCACCATCAGGTGAGATGATTCCAAAGGCTTGCCAGTTGTCGATAAAAAAACCGGCCAAGTAGGAATCAGAACCGCACACAATGGGTTTCGTACCATCATACTAGATGGCGCTAGTACAAAGGGTTCCGTACCATCATACTAGATGGTGCTAGTACAAAGGGTTCCGTACCATCATACTAGATGGCACTAGTACAAAGGGTTCCGTACCATCATACTAGATGGCGCTAGTACAAAGGGTTCCGTACCATCATACTAGATGGTGCTAGTACAAAGGGTTCCGTACCATCATACTAGATGGCGCTAGTACAAAGGGTTCCGTACCATCATACTAGATGGCGCTAGTACAAAGGGTTCCGTACCATCGTACTAGATGGCGCTAGTACAGAGGGTTCCGTACCATCATACTAGATGGCGCTAGTACAAATGGTTCCGTCCATACCATCATACTAGATGGCGCTAGTACAAAGGGTTCCGGTTCCGTACCATCATACTAGATGGCGCTAGTACATAGGGTTCCGTACCATCATACTAGATGGCGCTAGTACAAAGGGTTCCGTACCACCATACTAGATGGCGCTAGTACAAATGGTTCCGTCCGTACCATCATACTAGATGGCGCTAGTACAAAGGGTTCCGGTTCCGTACCATCATACCAGATGGCGCTAGTACAAAGGGTTCCGTACCATCATACTAGATGGCGCTAGTACAAAGGGTTCCGGTTCCGTACCATCATACTAGATGGCGCTAGTACATAGGGTTCCGTACCATCATACTAGATGGCGCTAGTACAAAGGGTTCCGTACCACCATACTAGATGGCGCTAGTACAAATGGTTCCGTCCGTACCATCATACTAGATGGCGCTAGTACAAAGGGTTCCGGTTCCGTACCATCATACCAGATGGCGCTAGTACAAAGGGTTCCGTACCATCATACTAGATGGCGCTAGTACAAAGGGTTCCGTACCATCTACTACTAGATAGTTCTATACTAGATGGCGCTAGTTTCTTCACGTTTTTTGTATGGAGACCCCCTATTTTTTTCACATTTTCATTTTTTTAATATATGCTGTTATAGCGGCAATAGAAATACATCATCTGTGAAAATGAAAACTGTATAGCTATCACGGTTCATGATATACAGCCTGTTGACAGACGGACAGACAGACAGACGGACGGACGGACAGCGGGGTTTTAGTAATAGGGTCCCGTTTTTACCTCTTGGGTACGGAACCCTAAAAATACCTATACTTCAGATCTATGGCCTGTACGTTCAAGCCACCTTAAATACCTACCTTAAATCCTCCCAAAAGCAATTAATGTTGGTTCTGAATATTAAACTACGTTTCCTGTCGTTACTACATCATCTATTTTCGGCAATTGTGCTAAGTTAGTATTTAGATGCTTTTTATGTTTTTATTGAAATTGTGTTGTGGTGTCACGGTTTTATATGGTGACTCGTTTGTTCTATATATACTGACATTTTATGATTGGAAATATATTTGTTTACACTTTAAAATCCAATTTCTGGAACCCTTCATAAACCTCATAGAACCCTCCTCTCTCTCACCCTACAGAGCGTTTCAATTCTATCACAAATGGTAAAATCGTAGGCGTTTAATATTTTTCACACGCCTTTTTATTTCTTTTATTATAAAAATTGAGTGCGTTTGACTATATCTCACCTGATGGTAAGTGACGATGTAGTCGAAGATGGTACACACAAACTCAAATAATGCCTAGTCACATTCGCCTTGAAGGTCCCCAAATTTTAGTAAGTTAAGTACTAAGTAAACGAAAGAGCCAAACAAGCTCTGATCGTCGTCTGACTGTATCGCCAACAAAAAGTAAATTAGCCGGGAATTAGTATTCATTCAAAGTCCCTTGAACGAAATCGAAGGAAGAACCCTCGCAAACATTTAGTGCCGTGTAAGAGCTTTTACAAGCAAATAAAAACTCAAATAATGCCTAGTCACATTCGCCTTGAAGGTCCCCAAATTTTAGTAAGTTAAGTACTAAGTAAACGAAAGAGCCAAACAAGCTCTGATCGTCGTCTGACTGTATCGCCAACAAAAAGTAAATTAGCCGGGAATTAGTATTCATTCAAAGTACCTTGAACGAAATCGAAGGAAGAACCCTCGCAAACATTTAGTGCCGTGCAAGAGCTTTTACAAGCAAATAATGTAGTCCAATCCGAACACCCTGTGAATATTTCAAATGGATCACCGAAAGCTATAAACAATCGAGAAAACTAAGAAAGTATTTGCACTGCATTGATGTTGGAACGTTGAATGGAAATGGTGTTAAATTTGTCACCTCTTTTATGTAAGTTTACGTTCGCTGCTTTACTTTGATGAGATGTTTACATAGTGGTAAGTACAATGCATCGGTCTTGAATTTCAATTGCTTTTTGTGTATTTGTATGAGGTATTCTGAAGAAGTCGAATAAACTTTAGTTTACTACAATGGAAATTATGTTCTTTGTAGCGACTGTCTTATAAGTGTAATACATGGAAAGCTATATTTTGTAATTCCTAAAGGAAAAATATTGGCATTACAAGTTAATATGCTGTAGCTAGAAAAGATAAGAACTACAAGAACTGGCACAACCCAAAAGAGGAGATCCTTAGGAGAACCAAAGTAACTGACGTAGCTCTCAGAATTGCTAAGCTTATCTTAGTGGCAGGGTGGGGCACATAGCTCGTAAAACAGATGGCCGTTGGGGCAATAAAGTTCTCCAGTGGCGACCTCACACCGGAAAACGTAGCATAGGCAGGCCTCCCGATGACCTGGTGAAGGTCGCTGGAAGCCGCTGGATGCGCGTAGCGCAGAACCGATCGTCGTGGAAATCCTTGGGGGAGGCATATGTCCAGCAGTGGACGTCCTTCGGCTGATATGATGATGATTTGAACAAAGGCACTCGAAGAATTTGTGAAACTAAAGTTAAACAGAAGTCTTGTTGTTTCTACATCTGTGATTTCAGACGCAATTTCAGCTAGCCATTCAGTCTTTGTTTCATCAGCCTGGCCATGAATTAACTTCCGACGCATTGCGTGACAGACTTGCTGAGAGAAGCGGTAGGGCATTACACATTACTACCTACGTTTGTTTCAGTCGTCAAAGTCGGTCGTGGCTTGACTTTTAAGGCTATTCCGTGCCTTAACTTAGCAACTCGATTCACGGTATACACTTTAAACTTTCACGATTATTCATACTGACAATTTGAAAACGGGGCTTGACGTGATTTTATATAATTGATGTTGTTTTTACCTTAACGTTTCGACTATGCTTCGATAGCCGTGGTCGTGACAGTCTACTCGCGACCACGGCTATCGAAAATCACGTCAAGCCCAGTTTTCAATTTGTCAATTCACGGTGTTTCAAACATCGAACGAAATAGCTTGGAAATAAAATTCTTGTCAGCTTGTACAGCAACGTGGCTGTTACATCAATCGCTGCGGACGAATCGTACGAAAATTGTAGTTTTTAATTCAAAGGTGACTGACTGGTATATCAACGCACAGCCGAAACCACTGAACGGATTCGCTGAAATTTAGAATACAGATAGCAATTAAGACGTAGGCATTAAATGAGAAAGGTTTTCGAGAAATTCCCACGGGAACGGCAAAAAACGGTATCTGCACATGTTTGCGCGGGCGAAGCTGCGAGCATCCAATAATTATAAATAAAACAAGAATTTTTTTTAAAAAGTAAGAAAACAAAGGTTATAATCCTGCCACGTACCAATGTGTTTTCGAATTTCAATTTCATATGTACGTTTATCCGACGCACTGCACACGCCTGCGAAGAAACTCGAAGGTTGTGTGAGAAGTCGACCAACCCGCACTGGACCCACGTGGTCGACTAAGGCACGATCGCCCTTATTCAGGGTATGGCGGGGACGGTAATGAGTTAATATGATGAAGAAAACAAAATCATTTAATATTGTTTTGTTAAGAAGTTCATATTTTTTTTTTTTTTTAAATTCACAATTGGTAAACCCTTGACAACATCTCACCTGGTGGTAAGTGACGATGTTTCATAATGTTTCGATTAAAATTCCAGCAATTCTATGGTTACAGTTAGAAAAAAAAAAGCTGCATTACGATATTTCTTTTTAGTACTGTGTAATAAAGTAGAATTCGAGGAAATCAAAATCACTCCTCATATGCTGTAAATTACAAAACAATTTTTCGTTAAAAAATCTATCATTGAAATAAAAAGTGGTTCCAAATTTGGTTGTTGGCGGCGGTATAAGCCTTAAAGCTTTCTCTCGTAATTTTACCCAGTTCTAAGGCCGGCTCATCCATTCAGGCGACGTGCTTAGCATGCCTCTCACAGTTGTGAGACTTTTCACTCGCTGTCGATAATTCATGGCTGCTATTGCTCCTAAGCCCGTATTTAGTCCTTGAAAATGGCTGGAAATCCAAGATGGCGCTTGGACTGAGAATTAGTTTTGGTTAAGTTTAGGTTTTTTTAATCTTTTACCGCCTCCGTGGCGTAATGGTTAGACCATTCGATTCACGCCAGGAGGTCGCGAGTTCGATTCCCAGCGGGGTCAAATTTGTAAAACTCGGTTTGCTTGGTGGTAGGGTATTTTCTTAGCCCGCCTGGCTAGCTACCACCATCTTATCTAAGTGCCGCCAAACATCATTTGTAGGGCATTGTATAAGATTCTAAAATAAAATTCCAGTAAATGTAACTAGTTTGTCGGACAATACGAGTAAATTCAAGACTCATGTCAAAAAATGCTTGTGCTCTAGAGGATATTATAAAATAATAGATTATGTAAATGAAAAAGACATATATGTTGATTTTATAACAAATACCATTACCTGAGACCGTAATCTGAATCATGACATTATTTGTAATAGACAATAAGTTTTTTATTTAAAAGTGTGTGTAAACACCCATTTAAAATGTACTATGAAAATCTGTAATATTAACGCCTTAAGAGGATTGTGAAGCTGCGACTTTTCATACAAACGGCGATAACAATTTGCACCTCTTAAATGTTAACCGATTTGGACCAATTTTTTGGTCAGAACAAAAGCTAGGCTCAGGTGAAAATCGTTATCGCTGTTTATATTAAAATTTGAATTTTCGCCGTGGGTTCACAGTACTCTTAACCATAACGCCACGTAGGCGGTTATAATCAAAGCTGTTTGGTTTGTTTGTATGAAATTTGGTTTCAATTTAATTACCTTTGAATTTTAAATGTTTCCCTTAATTTTTCTCGACATATTTGGAAGAGAGTTCTAAAGATATTTTTTTTACATACCGGTAAAATAATAATCGAAAATGTTGATATCAAATCTCAAATTCAAAAGCCGTCATATGTGAACCGGGAGCAATCATTTCGAGAGATGCATATCGTTTTATTATCTCAGTATAATAAAAATGTGAATGCTTTATCGCTAATACATACGGCGTTTGTTGAATATTAAAAAAAGTGTCGGTGGCTCATCCGGTAACGACTCGATCCTCCTAACCAGAGGTGCCGGGTTCAAATCCGGACGGCCAATGTACCAATGAGTTTTCGAAACTTACGTACATATACTCACCGATTGCTTTAACGGTGAAGGAAAACATCGTGACAAAACCTGCACACCCGTGCAAAGAAACCCGAAGGTTGTGTGTGAAGTCCACCAACCCGCACTGGGCCCGCGTGGTCGACTAAGGCCCGATCGCCCTAATTCAGGGTAGGCTCGAGCCCTTTGGTGGGGACGTATATGAGCTGATATAGGTAGGTAGCTTATAGGAATGTTCAAAACACGAAAACATGGCATTCTCACTTCTAGGTTACAAATATTTTACCTGATTGGTTCTTTCGTTGTGTGTATGTTTATCTGTTACTTGGCTGAGGCCTGTAGCTTAGATTTTGGAGTGTAAGGTGTCATTAGATTGGTCTTAGATATGATAGAGTGACATAGGATACATTTTAGCAGTCGGGTTAGTTTTTAATTAAATTGGTTAAGTTATTTCTTCGTTAAGTTTGGACGTAGTCAGGCATCTATTGATAATAACTTCTACTTCTACTGATTACAGATTAAGCAGTCGGGTTGTTTTTTAATTAAATTGGTTAAGTTGACGAAGTTGGCGAAAACTTGTCATCAGCTTCTAGATACATAAATAAGTAGTTTATTTGTTAACGTTGGACGTAGTCCGACATCTATTGATAATAACTTCTACTTCTACTGCTACTTGTACTTATTACAGATTGAGAAATTGGATTAGTTTTTAATTAAATTATTTAAGTTATTTCTTCGTTAAGTTTGGACTTAGTCCGACATCTATTGATAATAACTTTTACTTCACCTGCTAATTCTACTAACTACAGGTTAAGCAATCGGGTTAGTTTTTAATTCAATTGGTTAAGTTATTTCTATGTTAAGTTTGGACGTAGTCCTATTAGTCTATTAATAATAACTTCTACTTCTACTAATTGACTAAGCAGTCAGGTTAGTTTTTAATTAAATTGGTAAAGTTGTTTCTTTGTTAACGTTGGACGTAGTCCGGCCATCTATTGATAACAACCTACTTCTACTGCTACTTCTACTAATTACAAGTTAAGAAATCGGGTTTGTTTTTAATTAAATTGGTTAAGTTATTTCTTCGTTAAGTTTGGACGTAGATACATAAATAAGTAGTTTATTTGTTAACGTTGGACGTAGTCCGACATCTATTGATAATAACTTCTACTGCTACTTGTACTTATTACAGATTGAGAAATTGGATTAGTTTTTAATTAAATTATTTAAGTTATTTCTTCGTTAAGTTTGAACTTAGTCCGACATCTATTGATAATAACTTCTCCTTCTACTACTACTTCTACTAATTACAGATTAATGCTTCTAGATACCCACGTAAACTTTTTACTACATTTAATTGGTTCGCATTGTCCCTAGTAACCGTACATAGATTAACAAGCTCTTGTGCGTGACACACATGTGGGGCATTTTGAGGTTTAGATGAGGCGTGAGTGCACCACACGTGGGTCATTCCCTCGTGCGAAGTTATTGGCTTGTCAAATCTCGTATGTATGAGTTAAAGCATTCTAATTGCCTTACACTTGTAGGCTATGATATTTTAAACAAAATCATATGGCTACCGGAAGAACATTTTGGAAATTGTTGCCATATAGTCACTGACAAAATAAGACAAAAATAGAACAAAAAAACACGATCGACTATTCCGCTCGCGTCACTGATCTCGTCAATTGTTTAACACTAACACCTCACCTGTGACAGACTCGTGTCGGTTACAAAGAATGAACTTCTTATCAGAATGATTCATACGTGCGTGCACCACTTATAAACTCTTACGTGCACGACCCATATATGGGACACTGCGGGAAAATGGAAAAACCGGAAGGGGGATTTTCAAAAAGTGTTTTTCTTGTCATAATGTGTCAATGAAAATTGTTCGAATGCGTTTTTCAAGAAAAAAATATTGCACGTCAAGGGGCCAATGTCTAATTTTCAGTTACACAGGCAACGTGTTAATCTACGTCATTAGTAAAGGATTAATTGGTTCACACACTCGTAAAGTTCCTAAGATTACGCCTAAGAACATAATTAAGGTACCACCTCATGTTGGTTCTCACGACTTAGAAAAGCCTTAACCTATGCTTAGGCAAAGTATATATATTACTAGGCTTAGGGAACGTACCCATACTATTCAGACACAAATGTATTTTTGGTATTGAATATACTATTTGAACTTGAACATTGTACTATGTGACAATTTTTGGCCACTTTAAACTTTCACGATTATTCATACTGACAAATTGAAAACGGAGCTTGACGTAATTTTATATAATTGATGTTGTACCTCAATGTTTCGACTATGCTTCGGTAGCCGTGGTCGCGAGTAGACTGGAGCCGTGGTGTCATCGCCGCCGGCGCATCTCAGAAACACCTCCGTCTACCCTCACTTCATTTTGTGAAGGGTTAGGGTCACCACACATTTCACTTAATAATTTAGGGTCACGACACACTACACTGACACAGTCCACAGGCCGCACGGGTGTTTGTTCGCAGTTTACTTGTCTACACTTATCAATCACCGGATTCCACAGATTCCATATATTATTAGATTCGGTAGATGGAGGTGTTCCTGCGATGCGCCGGCGGCGATGACACCGCGCCTTCAGTCTACTCGCGACCACGGCTATCGAAGCATAGTCGAAACGTTGAGGTAAAAACAACATCAATTATATAAAATCAATTTGTCAATTTTTGGTCAGTTTTGACTCCCCTCTCCCTCTTGTGATTACCTGTATATGTCAAGACTCCCTCTTCCCCTGGTTTGCAAGTAGTCTGATGAAAGAACCCAGGTTTAGAATATCTCTAGACAATAAAATGTATGCAACTACTGCAGTCAATTGTTCGAGGGATGCGCTGTTTTTAGGGCTCCGTACCGTATTATAGGATCACTCGTGTGTCTGTACGTCCTTCTGTCAATTTACTCAGAAACTACTCAACGGTCGAGTTGAAACTTGGTACACATATGTAAGTCGGTGACCTACAGATGAACATGTAACGTAAATAAATTCATTTTAAACACGAAGGCCACTTTTGAGGGGTAAATTAGAATTTTTAAAAAATCATCATCATCATATCAGCCACAAATCGTCCACTGCTGGACAAAGGCCTCCCCCAAGGATTTCCACGACGACCGGTCCTGCGCTGCCCGCATCCATCGGCTTCCCGCGACCTTCACCAGGTCATCGGTCCACCGCGTGGGAGGCCTCCCTACGCTACGTTTTCCGGTGCGCGGTCGCCACTCGAGAACTTTACTGCCCCATCGGCCATCTGTTTAAAAAATAATCTCAAACTATGTCATGTAATATATTAACTGATAGGCCTTGTTGTAACAATCTTAAATATATGTGTCGGGTCGGGAGGACGACCGTTTGACATTGTGGGCCTAGTGTGGGAGACCAAGCAAAGAGGAACACAGGTTAGAGTTTTTCACACTTTAATTACAGGTAACCGTATGTACATTAATTATAATTAGCAATCAGTCTCAACGCAATAATCTTACAATAGGCACTTCACTACACTTTGATTAAATAGCACGGAACGTGGGACAGTTCCAAGGTGGTATTCGACGGACGATCAACTGTAACTGGCCGACCACCGAGACTCTGTCCAAGCATATCACATCGGTAGGGGGCGCTGTAGTCGCGCCAACGTGACACGCTTGACGTTCCAATCGGCTAACTTCAAACCGGATATGACATATGTATATCTTTTTATAATTTAAAGACACATTTTTTAAATTAATTTTTAAGAAAATAGGCGAAAATTTACCATTTCTGCCTTATCTCCGAAACTACTGAGCCTAAAATCTTGAAATTTCACAGTATATGATGTTGATTCCATAGATTACAGGAAAATCTAAAATCCCTCCACAGAAGAAATAAAATTTCGAAATTCTAGAATAAGCAGGCCCCTATTTACCTAAGATCTGTTGATAGTTAAAGTTTTGGTGCGGAACCTCATTTGTGTGACCCCAAATCGCACTTGGCCAGTATTTTTATTAAATTTTACAGCTCCTGTGAGTAATACCTCTAATCACAGAAAATGTAAATAAAAACCACAACATGCAACCACTTCACAAGCTCCTAACATTAACAACAAAATAGCGACCTATCAAATTAATTCGGTTTGTCACCGCGCGCAGACTTATCCGGCGAGCACTTTACGTGGCAAAGACCTAACCACCCCTATCCTCACTGTGACCATGTGTAGTATATCGGGAACTCTTCCCCCTTAAACCAGTCACGCAGTAAGGGTAGAAGCAAAGTTTATTATAATATATTAATACTAATCTAGGAAAATGAAACCAATGTGTTTGCGAATTTCGATCTCATATTGTACGTTAATCCAATGCTTGTAACGGAAAAGGAAAATATCGTGAGGAAATCTGCCCATGCCTGCGAAGAAACTCGATGGTTGTGCGTGAAGTCGACCAACTCACACTGGGCCCACGTGGTCGACTAGGCTAGACTCAAGCCCCTTGGTTGGGACGTATATGAGCTGATATGATGATAGAGATGTAGGCATAAGACACTAACTATACAGGGTGTAACATAAAGGTGTGGTGATACTTTAAGGTGGGCTTGTACCCATCAAACTGAACAACTTTCTCCATGGAACCCATAGTGAAATCGCAAAAAAAAATTTGAACTTCCCATACTAAGTTGGCTGATCAGCTGATCGAGTTAGTATGGGAGAGCCAAATTTTTTTTTGCGATTTGACTATGGGTTCCATGGAGAAAGTTGTTCAGATTGATGAGTACAAGCCCGCCTTAAAGTATCACCACACCTTTATGTTACACCCTGTATAGGGTGACTTTTAATTAGTTCTTGATAGCAAAGTATATGAATGTACTCGTGATTACAAACAACTTTCCCAAATAAACTATATGGCAAATATAAAAAAAAATGTCGGTCCTTTATACATTTTTGCCGATTTGATAACTTATTATGTAGGTCGAGGATCAAATTTTTTTTTCTGATTTGACATATAGTTTCGTTGGGAAAGTTGTTTGTAATCACGAGTACATTCATATTCTTTGCTATCAAGAACTAATTAAATCCCAATTGAATGACCAATTTACTTAAAACTTTATGACGTATTAAGTATACCTATACTATTCTTATCTACGTCTAATTACGACGCATCGTTTATTGAGTCATTCCACAGATTTTTTTCCGGGGTGAAGGCATACCTCGGACACTTCATACAACGGTCGTGAAATGACATTTCTCAAAACAAATGACGGAGCAGACAAAATCACGGCGAAATCCCATACGTTCGAGAACCAAACTGTAACCAATCTGTATCAATCTGGGTGACGAGGGGGTGAAGTGGCAATCTAAAGAGCGGCAGGGAGTGCTCATACTGTATATTAGAACTAATATATATACTTTGACCACGCGCTTGCGCCCTTGTCTGTTCGCTTTTTTCACGCTCTGTAAAAGCTTCTCTATATTATCTATCTTATGAACAGCTAACATTTTATCAAACGCTTTCTGTATTGTTTCGAGTGACAAAAACTTTAAAATAAAATAAAATAAATAAATATTCTGGGACAAATCACACATGGTCATCTGGCCCCAAAGTAGGATTCCCTGTGTCATGGGAACCAGAGACTGATATACATACTTATATACGTTTAAATACATACAAATATAGATATTTAACACCCAGACACAGAGCAAACAAATCTGCTCATCACACAAATGCTTGCCCTGGGTGGGGATCGAACCCACAACCCTCGGATCAGTGGTCAAGGGCACTAACCACTGAGCCACCGAGTCAGTCAACAATAAACGTTTGTTATTAATAACTTTAAGAATTCATTAAAAATTAAAAACCTGACTGACCTCTTTCTGGTCAGTCGGGTAAAAATGTATCCTATGTCACTCACGGCTTCAAGACAAATCTAACGATACCTCATACGTTAAAATCCTTAAAGCCGTTCACGCTATAGCAGGAAACATAGAAATCTACATACCTACATACGGCCGTAGTTAATTCTTGTAATTTAATTGTGATGATGATGATCGACCGATTTCGGTCATGGCGACCACTTCGACTCCTAGTCGGTTTGCCACGCGTGCTCTCGAAGATGGTTTATGTATCCAATCTTCGCAGCGAACCCTCAGCCACCTTCGTAATTTAATTTTACTTAGTGTATGTTTATAAAATTTTACTTAATTTAGCTTAATTATTTTTTGATATTGGAATATTTCCTGGAATAAATGACTAATAATAATACATACATATATACATAAATTACACTCGAGAAACATAACATTCCTTCTGAGGCAGTCGGGTTATAATAGAAACAAGTTAATGGTGTTACTCTACCCAGAATCGTGCTTCTACTAAGTCTGTTATCGTCACACGGGTATCAATCAGCTCGTAATCAAACTAAGCCCCTGCAGAGCCAAACAGATTCGAATTGAGATGTTAATTCTCATTCGGTCCAGGCGCATATTGATCTTGTCGCGGGTGTGCTGTGCGGTTGAAGGTTGCGAGGAGAGGATGAAAAGTGACCAGCTTTGCATTTCACGAATATCCGGATTTATTTAAATTTACAAGAATGTATTACATAGAAAGGTTGACCTTAGGTTGGGTCTATAACGAGCCACGGTTCGGTAGCGACTGCCGAGCCGAGCCCAGTACAATGGCAAGCTGCATACGCAGCGCAAATATAATAATAGTACATGTCGTTACAATCTCTCACAAATTACCATCCGCATCGTGAACAGATTTTCTTAAAAGAAAAACTACTTATTTACGACATTAACCCACTTTCTACATATTCAGATTTTATAATTGCATATACTTTGTTATCATCTAACATTTGGAAGGCAAATCTGGGTTAATTAGGAACTTGTCAGGAAAGAAAAAAAGAAAAAAAATATATTTTTCACTATTTAAATTAAATTGTTTGGCAAGTGTAAAGAAAAAAAAAATAATAAAAAAATTTGGTGTTATAGGCAAATCTTGGTTCGTTAAGGGCTCGTCAGGAAAAAAAGAAAGAAAATTTATTTCACACATTTCAAATTAAATTGTTTGACAAGTAGAAAGAATAAATATTTATTTGGCAAAAAAGGGAATGAAGGAGTGGATTTGAGAAAGGCTTTTGGTTGATTGTTAAAGTACTGGTAAAACACTTACCTCGTATTTGCTGTGCCAGGCTATCTATTCAGTATTTTGTTACAGTTTACAGATGGAAAATTTCCGAAATGGACTCTCTAATATCAATCCAACTGATTGATTCTCGAATTTTGATTACCTAACTTATATATTTCTTTCAATAGTTTTAATACGCTAGTACTAATATATAAGGTGTAACAAAATTAGCTGAAACTATTCTAACTGGTGCTTCTACCCATAAAACTGAACAACTTTGCCGGTGAAAGCCATAGTCAAATCTCAAAAAAAATTTGAACTTCCCATACTAAGTTGGCTAATCAGCTGATCGAGTTAGTATGGGAGAGCCATTTTTTTTTTTTGCGATTTGACAATGGGTTCCATGGGGAAAGTTGTTCAGTTTCATGGGTAGAAGCACCAGTTCAAATTGTTTCAGCTAATTTTGTTACACCTTATAATATACAGTGGTTTTAATTATGGATGATAAATCAAAGTTGTCAAAAAAGATGTCAAAAAATATATTCTACTAAAATATAGTGAAGTGAAACAACCGCTAATAAAATTTGAAATGACTCCGTGATGGCTAGTCCATTAGCTTCACATGATGAGGTTGCGGGTTCAATTACCAACAGAGTCTAACTCTGTTAGACTTGGTTTGATTATTGGACGAGTATTTCCTAAGCCCGCCTGGCCAGCTACCACCATCTTATCTAAGACTTGCTGCCAAAAATCAATGTTGTTTGAAGATAAGTTAGCCAGTTCAGCATTGCGTTAAGGAATCTTTGTATAAGCTTTGTTCCATCTTCGGCATCATCATCACTTACCATCAAGTGAGACGATGCCAAGAGCTTACCAGCTGTGGATAAAAAAAATTCTGTTCGCATGTTTTGCAGTTAAACCGTTTTGCCGACGGTCGGATCGTCCGTTGCATTGTCGAGTCGACAAATCGAGTCTCGACTAATCAAGTTTCGACAGAGTAATCCAATTAGTCGCTGTTACTGAGCCTACTGCAGTGAAAAGCTGGTGGAAATGGACGAGAATAGGTTGAACTGTATGTACAGTCAGGGTAAAAGTTCATTATTGGTATTCTTCTTCATGTCATGTGGCACAATTAGCCCTTCTACCCAAGGGATAGGCGGCGGTTGCCTGGTGTTGCACTTAGCATCACCCGCGGTCACGTGTAGGGCATTTAGATTTACACCTACGGACGTGTATTGAAAGTTAGTATTTTTTTTTACCGTCGCGTGATGAACGAACAAATATAAGGATAAGTGATCTTCCGAAAAACGACTAGGTACTAGGTAGTGACGAAAATGAACTCTCTATCACCACATATATAGATACCAAAAGTCTGTATGTATGTGCGTATGTTCGTATTCTCGATTTACAAAGAAACTGTTTAACCGATTTTGAAAAAATTTTTACATGTAAGTACCCGAATATTCAAAATTATTGTTTATAAATACACTTTTACAAATACACTGACAAAAATTATACAAAAAAGAAAAAAAAAATATTTTAAAAATGGCGTTAAGGATTTTGTCTCAATTTTATCATCAATAACACTTAGCAATAAGCCCGCTTGCCTTCGTGAATTGCAAGAACTATAACACCTTAAAAATGCAAGAAATATTGTATTTTTGGGACAATTAAAAATAGTGCTTTTCATACAAAAATAAGTTTAAAAACCTTTTTTTTAAATGGCGCCAAGTAGATTTTTAACACATTTTCGCAACCGGGGAAAAGTTTATCTTCTATAAAATGCTAGCAGTAGTACTTCTAGCTAGAAAAACTGAAAAAATCGGTCAAGTGCAAGTCAGACTCGCGCTCCAAGAGTTCCGTACTACTACAATTCTCCACTTGTTGTTTTACTTCAGTATAAGTTATAAAATCACACCAAGTTTCACGCCTGTATATATTACCGTTCTTACGATAGAGCTAATCCTTCTAAAAATCTATAAAAATCACGTTTTTTGTATCTTATTTTTACATTTTTTTCTAATTTTTAGTACTTGTTGTTATAGCGACAACAGAAATACACATTCTGTGAAAATTTCAACTGTCTCCCTATTACGGTTCATGAAATACAGCCCGCTGACGGACGAACAGACAGACAGCGTAGGCTTAGCAATAGGGTACCGTTGGTCACCCGTTGGGTGAACGGAACCCTAAAAAAGTAACCTCCCACTGAATTGAATACTGTTCAGAGCCCGCTAGAGTTTATAAATCCCATACAAACGTAGTATTTGATTCATTTGTTAACCAAACAACCGATTTTGAAATAATTTTGTTTCGATAATCGGATGACGTATATCTGTGTCTGTACCGCATTACTTTTTTGAAAAACGAAACAGGAATCCATTATTAATCAATAAACTTGTTTTTAAGGTAAAAGACGGAAAACAAGTTTATTGGTGTTAAATGGATTCCTGTTTTGTTTTTCAAAAAAGTAATGCGGTACAGACACAGATATACGTCATCCGATTATCGATACAAAATTATTTCAAAATCGGTTGTTTGGTTAACAAATAAATCAAATACTACGTTTGTATGGGATTTATGAACTCCAGCGGGCTCTTAAACGATTCTGCGACAAGATATGTTTGCCATGGCGAGTTCTGTTTATCTTTGGTATTCGTATCATACTCTTAGACCAAAACCCTGAATTCAGCATATTACCCACGTAAAATATCAAGACTTAATCCACTCCAGACAGCTTATAAAACTGAAGACGGTGGCAATGGAATTTTATAATCCCATGTCTTTGCGGTTAGGGTTCCCCTGTGCAGTGGTTATAAAAAACGATAAACACGTTATAAAAGTAAGTGTGTGGTTTTATAAAACCACGGTAAAAGTGATACTTTACAGAGGACGAAACGATCATGGCTGCTCTCGCTACGGTGCAGAGGACGAAACGATCATACCGTCAAACGAAAGCGACCGTCACGCGACATGCAACACACAGACGAAAAAAATTGAGACGATGTAATAAAAGTTTCACTTTAAAATCGACTTCCATCGCAACAATTTGGTACATTTTTGCATTATTATTTTTGGTTTTTGTTAATTTTTTAATAAGGCACTACACCGATTTTGATAAGATTTATATGGGACGCATCCATCGGCTTCCCGCGATCTTCACTAGGTCGTCGGTTGCAGTTGGAGAATTAACCATGACATATCGATATATGGGAGAACATTTTTAAAACTAACAATTAAGCATTTAAGTTTCAGTTGTTTCTATTACAAATACACTACCTGAGACTGTAATCTGAATCATGACATTATGCTATAGACAATAAGTTTTGTTTTGACTATTTAAAAGTGTGTGTAAACACATCATCATCATATCAGCCGAAGGACGTCCACTGCTGGACATAGGCCTTCCCCAAGGATCTCCACGACGACCGGTTCTGCGCTGGCCGCATCCAGCGGCTTCCCGCGACCTTCACCAGGTCATCGGTCCACCGAGTGGGAGGCCTGCCTACATTACGCTTTCCGGTGCGTGGTCGCCACTCGAGAACTTTACTGCACCATCGGCCATCTGTTCTACGACCAATGTGTAAACACCTAATTAAAATAAATTATTTTGATTTGATTGATTTGATTTGATTTGATGTCCAGTCCACAATGCGATTGTTGTACATGTTGATGTTTGCAGGGCTTTCGTAACCAAATGTGTTTTTGTACGGAACCGTCAGTGCGCGCGCCCTACTCGCACCTATCCGTTTTTTTTAAATATCCAGCCATTTCGCTAAGAGCATCCGACTCTCTAATACTTATTGTCGATTTCTTTGCAATAAGTAGGTACAATTTCTTTGCAGATATTTCAAAGCGTAGTTTCATTTACTTTGAGGCGAAATGAATATTTCCTTTTCGCGTAGTGTGAATATTTTCTTATTTCTGAATTGGGAGCTTTACAAGAAAATATTCTTAGATATATTAAAATTTGAGTTGACATCTCCGTAATGAAGTAATGAAGGTTCTAATACTTATTGAACTGATACATATAAATAGACTGAATAACTTTTTGGGAAAGCAGTGCGGTTCAATTTCATAAAAAACAACATAATAATAATATGCTCATAAATTCATTATTCGCCTATTTTCTTAAGAAGCTTCAAAATTTTTATCTTAAAATTATAAAAAATATAGTTGAAATTCTCACAACAAGCTGATTCACGATATAGTCACATTCACATGATATAGTTTGCAAAACTTTTTTTTCACAAAGTATGTGCTAGTTTTGATGTGGGACCCTGTTCGTATGACGCCGAATCGCACTTGGCTGGTTTTTTAGTAATTTGTGTTCTGTGAATATCTATTCATATTACATGACTCTCGCGTTATACTCGTGACGGGGTGCTGTCCGTGTGAACTGGCCTACTCTTGTCAAAGGCATTAATGACATTCAATGATTTTCATTTTTCGTGTCATATTGTTTTCATGTTCTAATGACATAGTCTGGTTTATTTCAAGGATTGAATTTTGACTTTATTTTCTAATAATTGTTTATTTCTTGATATTTCACAAATGAAATTATGTTATTACTAGACTATGGTTTTATGACTGCCTTCGAGGGTGCGAAGTGCGCGAGCCGCAAGCGGCTCGCAAGCGTGGAGAAATCTAACCGATATGTTAATCCAGCCAAATTTCAGCCAGATATGTTCAGTAGTTAGTTAGTTTTCGCGTGCACATAGTTTTTATGGCTGTCGTGCTGTCGAGCGTGGGAACTAAGTCAACTCTAAATCCCTTGAGAGCTTTGTCAGGCTATGCTAATTAGTAGTCAATTCGATAATTAGTATTAATTAGCACATCAATCCTTCGCTTCATTGCGAAGTGACAGAAATTACCAAAAAAGATAGAGTTAACAGCTATCCCACGGGAACCACTTAAAAAATCTGGATAAAAAGTAGCCTACATGTTAATCCAGGACCTAACCTATATGTTTGCCAAGTTTCATCCCGATCCGGACAGTGGTTGAAGCGTTAACGAGTAACAAACATCCATCCATACATACAAACTTTCGCGTACTTATAATATTAGTAGGATTATTTTATGACTATCAGAAATATTGTTATTTGCACCTATTTTGAATAAATACATTAAATCTTGAATCGTGACATACAACCGTGATACTTAGTGTTATTATGGCAGCACATCAAGCTAGACATTCGTAGTGCGATTCTGATTCGTACGCGTACGACATAAGAACTATACAAACTCCAAAGTGTGAAGCTTGATGTGCTGGCCTCTATACTAATCCTAAAGTAAAGCAAAAAATAAAAAAACCGGTCAAGTGTGATTCGTGCTCGCGCTAAGGAGTCCAAACTGAAAGAAAAAAAGCATTTTTCTGTCGTTCGCATTGGTAACTTTTGTTTGAAACGAATATGAATCATTTTTATACTTACGTGGGGAAGTGTGGAGGTACGAAACCCTCGGTGTCCGAGTCCGACACGCACTTGGCTGGTTTTTAGGGTTCCGTAACCAAGTGGCAAAAACGGAACCCTTATGGATTCGTCATGTCTGTCTGTCTGTCTATCTGTCAGTCCGTATGTCACAGCCACTTATTTCCGAAACTATAAGAACTATACTGTTGAAACTTGGTATGTAGATGTATTCTGTGAACCACATAAATATTTCTACAGGCAAACCAGACCGATTTAGTACATCTAAATTTTATTAGTCGGCTAGCTCTGCCCGCGACTTCGTCCGCGTGGAGGTTTTTGATTAACGATATTTATTTATAATCCCTGCAGCGCCATCTATTGGCCGTTCAGATCTAAAAGGAATTAAGTCCATGTTTTTTTCGGCCACTTCTGTCTTGAAAACGCCACCATGTCGGTTCGCCTCCAGGATCAAAACTCGGAACCTATCCAGCTGCAGCGAGGGGTGAGACAGGAAGACGTAATATCTCCAAAATGGTTCACCGCCGCCCCGGAAGATGTTTTAAGCTTTTGGACGAGGGTGGACTCAGCATCAATATCAATGGCGAGTACACCACTCACCTTCGATTTGCTGACGATATTGTGGTCATGGCTGAGATAAATGTTTCGTTAGCTAAGTATTTAGTACATATGTCATCATCTTTGTTAGATAAACCGACTGTGTGATCCTCTACTAGCTAACACGCTATTTCAGAAAATCTGAAAAGTGTTGGAAATATTAGGACATATGTTATATCAGCTCATATACGTCCCCACCAAGGGGCTCGAGCCTACCCTGGACATATAATTAATTTAAATGGAAAATCATCACGACCAATTAGGCTTTCTTATTTTAGAAGTAACAGTTGACCAACTTAAGACGTGCAGTTGGATTTGTAAAAAGTTCATAGTTTTCCATACAAAACATTATACACCAACAATACAACTTTCTTTTAAAAAAAAAATACTTACTCTACGCGTGATCCAACAGTCTGATAGTAAGTAACGATGATGCCGAAGATGCAAACGCGCTTACCAAGATTCCTCAACGCAACGGGCAACTGGCAATCTTATCTTCAAGCTGAAACACATCAGTGTGTCGTGATTTATTGTTTAAGTTGAAAAATCAAATTTTATATTGGCAACACTGCTCACTATTGTCGGCCGTCACGCGCTGGTGATCAGCTCAGCTCGGGGTAGGAGTGGGATCTTCCCCACCCCTACCTCTCTCAAGGTTTGCTGCTCACGGACTGAGCGGTTGGTATTCAGTCTACGATGAGATCAGTCGACGGAAGTTTCAATATTTGTGCTTGGATATTGTAAATGAATACAGATTTATACAAGTAAAAGTCTACTGAGTTTTTGTTCGTAAAAAGTGCATAATAAATATTTACGTACCTGTTAAAAAAGTGTACAGCCTCGCCAAAGTATACATATCGACGGTAAAAAGGAAGTAGGGCATAAGCGACATTTTGGTCAAGAATGAGTTATAAATGCCATCTTACGTAAAATTTTCCGCTCTTTCGAATGCGCTTATTCCCATGGCTCTACGATGACTTTTTTGGCGTTTATGCCCTAGCAAAAAAAAACATTTTCCTAGTATTATTTTTCGTAACCGACGAAAATTTAGGTCATTTTTGATATAAAGGTGCTTGTACCCCTACAAAAATGATTTATTTTGGGTTTGTTGTCGGTAATGCTTTTTTACTTCAAAAGCGTGTCGAGCTTTCGGTTGTTTATGCCTTTTAAGCTTTTCCCTCAAAAAATACAAACGTTGTTTATAGCCTACTTCCATTTCGTAATTTAACATAGCTATGGCGCTTGTACCCGATATACAAAATTCATTTTCATATTACTCTGTCGGTTACACCCTATTACCATTCAGTAGTTAATTACAGCTATGTAGGTAATGCCCTATTACCTAAATTTATTTTAATATCACACTGTTGGTTATACCTTACTTCCGTTTATAATACAAATACAGTTTTGTCGCTAATAACTTATTACTTAAATTAAATTAGATATCATGGTGTCGATCATTCCTACTTCTTCGTTCTACAATCATACTTATACGTCACTTATATTGCAATACCCAATAAGGATTTAATAACGAGTCGGTGCTTATGCCATTTGATATCACAAAAGTAGGTTTTAAGCGCGTCGCTTGTCCGAAAAACACTCTGCCGCATGCTGTGACGGCGAGAGCACGCGCGACTTGTGTGCTCCTTTTTTCAAAAAAAAACTGACCGGTAAGCTATCGGTTTTTGCAAATATCTTCTATTTTATTGTTTGTGATTATGTATTTCATTCAATGGTATTTATTTTAGGTTCAAAAATAGAAAGGAAAGGCCGAAAAAGGAGAAGGGACATTTTGGATTTTTTTTATTCACAGGGCACACCTATATGACAGTCGATGCTGCACGCAACAATTGAAAATCAAGTTAAAAATACTACTATCGGGGCTCCTTCGCAATGGTATACGGTTTTTCAGACGGCAAGACAAAATCCAAAGCCTTTTGTTGTTAAGAAGTTAAATCACACAGACTTTAAGAGATGGGACCTTCTCGCTGACAAATACTTCGTGGGTAACTAGTAAAATACGAGTCGCTACTTTTAAAAAAAACCGCACATCAGCTACGGCCAAATACTCAATGGACCCGGAGGCACCCGAGTTTCATATAGAAATCGTATCAAAAACGAAGTTTCTTGGCTATCCCAAGCACCTGCAAATTTTTGAGCGTAAGCACAAAGATTTGATGAAACTTTGCTCGGACAATGTTATACCTCAACAGTTTCAGACAGAGTACTTTGATTTAACTTTCAGCAAAAAGGCAAGACTGTTTGGCCAAATCTGATATCGAAGATGATGGAGATCAATAGTATTTTGAAAACAATTTTGATATTTTTTTGTTATTTTGTCTAAGAATATTTTGATAGTAGGTTTCGAATCAAGACTGATTAAGAAAAGTTTTGATTTCTAATGTTAAGAAAAAGGTGTGATTACTAATGTTAAGAAAAAGGTGTGATTACTAATGTTAAGAAATAGTTGTGATTTCTGATGTTGATCTCGAAAGCTATAAAGTAAGAAATTATTTGCAATGATAATTGATCTAAGACTGTCCTGTTCAATATGATAAAAAAGTAGGTACCTACCAACTTCTGCAGAGCAGGAAAATTTCAAAATAGGAGAGCCTATATAACATGTTAACTATTTCTTAAACTGAGATACATAAGAGTGGAATGTAAATTGAAATTTACTCACCAAATTGTCACTTTTGATAACAATTTTTATACAGTAATCTTTTATGCGTATCTGTGTGTGCTGTATTTTCATCTATAAAGTAAAAAATTTGTTCCATAAGAAGTTACTTTTAGTAATTGTTATAGATAGTAATTGTTATTACTAGTACTTATATTTCTCCACTTCATTCGCTTTTTGACTGATTATTTAGGTATTGTAGTGCGACTTTGTATTTTTATTTGGAAAGAATCTTTAACGCTTAAAAATGTAAACGTACTTAGTTTTAAGTAAATACTTTTTTTATTCCTATGTTTCTTTGAATGTTGTTTTTTGACTTAGATACCATGTTATGTTTAACAATGCCAATAAAGTCTTAAGTTTTGAAACTTTGTATTATTTTTTAGAATGGTTGTTACTTTTTTAAATGTTTAATATTACGGATACATACCAAGTTTTCGTAATTGATTCTTAAGTGACCTACCTACTAGCTGCAGTATTATTGTTTCCAAAAATGATGAGCAGGTTGATACCTACCCACTCTTTTTAAGTAGCTTTGATTTTTCTTGATAAAAAACTTAACAAAAATGTCTTTTTTATTTAAAAACATCCTACTATGCGCTTGTTAGTAAATAGGTAGGTAGGTGACACAAAAATTTGTAGAATGACGAACTATCATCTTTTAAATCTACCATTTATTGTAAATTTGAATTACTTGAACGGGTAGGGTATGCTGAAACAGACCCCTAAGACTAAGAATCCTTAGTCTTTTTCTATGAAAATTGACTCCCTAATACTTACAAGGTACTTCACCCTATTTTACGAGTTGGGCACCTAATTACAGTGTAGTGTACCTACTAGCTGCAGTATTATTGTTTCCAAAAATGATCAGCAGGTTTACCTACCCACTATTTTTATGTAGCTTTAATTTTTCTTGATTAAAAACTATTAACAAAAATGTCTTTTTTTTATTTAAAAACATGCTACTATGCGCTTGTTAGTACCTAAATAGGTAGGTAGGTGACTCGAAAATGAGTATAATGACGAACTATCATCTTTTAAATCTACCATTTAGTGTAAATTTGAATTACTTGAATGGGTAGGGTATGCTGAAACAGGCCCGTAAGACTAAGGATCCTTAGTCTTTTTCTATGAAAATGGACTGCCTAATACTTCACCTTATTTTACAAGTTAGGCACCCAATTACAGTGTAGTGCGACGCCCGTTTAGCTCTTATCGTGATGAAGGATCGTGTTGGTTGCGCTACTTCATTATTTTTGGGGTGTCTTTTCGTCCATATTTCCATAGACTCACGCAATGCCAAATGTTGATTATCCTTCTTTTCCTTTGCTTTCAAACGACATTGTGCGTCACTAATGTCTTATATCCTAGTATTGTTATAAAAGCCGACTGTTTCTTGTGTTCTATTATCCTTTATACAACCACTGTGAAAAGTATCTTATCCTTCTTTTCCTATAACACTTATTGAACTGTCTAGTCTCTTTTACCCTTTTACCTTGCGATGTGAGAAATCGGTATGTCCCTTAGGCTTCTTATCCTTTAATATTATATTTTGTTATTTGTACTTATGCCATATCTCCTCATTGGAAAATTAAAAGCTATTGTCATAAGTGACACAAACCACTTTAAATAGCGTCAAATCATGAAAGCTAAAAATACCGGTAACTGCTCAATTTTTTTCTGATTTTAAAACTGTTTTAGTTTTCACGATATCTTAATAAATGACAAAAATACGTCAGTTTTTCTAAAATTTAAAACTTTGATCGGCTCTCCTGAACATTTTATTTTTTGTCACTTATGCCCTATTTCCTTTTTACCGTCGATATTAGTACTCCCCGCCGCTCTTTAGATTGCGACCTCACCCCCTCGTCACCCAGATAGATACAGATTGGTTATAGTTTGGTTGTCGAACGTATAGGATTTCGCCGCCATTTATTTGTTTCGTCATTCCTCTTTTGAAATGTATTTCTGGCCAGTTGTATGAAGTGTCCAGGGTGTGGCCACGCTGTGTATACTTTGTACACCACAATACCTTATTCAATATTCAGTTGCCTTAAAAGTAAAAGTAAGACATCATCATCATCATCATCATATCAGCCGAAGGAAGTCCACTGCTGGACAATCTTGGTAAGCGCGTTTGCATCTTCGGCATCATCGTTACTTACTATCAGACTGTTGGATCACGCGTAGAGTAAGTATTTTAAAAGTCAGACATAGCCACTCAATTTTTTTATTACAAGCTTTTATTTACAAGCTTTTATTTAGTTTCACCTGTCCTGTTGTCTGTCGTTCTGTAATCAAATCTTACAACTTAAATTTGATCCACTTCCCGGTTTCCGATTGAGCTGAAATTTAGAATGCATGTATAAATCGGATGACAATGCAATGTTATTGTGACATAGAGCTGATCTGATGATGGAGCTGGAAGGTGGCCATAGGAACTCCGTAATTAAATGATGCAACCCTATCGAGTTTGAGCTCATTAGATTCGTCTTGACAAGTACTTTGATACTATATGGTAACCAGGGTCTGATGATGGAGCCGGAAGGTGTCCATAGGAACTCCGTAATTAAACGATGCAACCCTATCGAGTTTGAGCTCATTGGATTAGTCTTGACGAGTACTTTGATACTATATGGTAACCAGGGTCTGATGTTGGAGTTGGAAGGTGGCCATAGGAACTCCGTAATTAAACGACGCAACCCCATCGAGTTTGGTCTCGTTTGATTCGTCTTGACGAGTCTCTTGCTTTCGTCCCATATTAATTATATATGATTGATTGGATGGATGACCCAATGCCAAGGTGAGCACGTGCCGAGGGCTGAATGGTATGAGGGTGTATAAACATGTCTTGCCGCTAACGTTGCGCCTCAGGGTACCAGGGCGAACCCTGTTGTATTGTAGCCCTTATCCCTCTACAACGGACCTCTGGGGGGATGGACCGTTATTTGTCCTATACTCGTGGGAATAACATGAAGAAAAATGAAACAACTACACAAAGAAAACGACGTTTAGAGAAGGCGAAATTGAAGAGACAGGAGAAGATTGCTAATGAAAGCGATGTCCACAAGCGGCAACGCTTAGAAATAAAATTAAAGAAAAAAAAAATTTTTAAAAACAAGCTTTTATTATTTGTTTATAAAATGAACTAAAAAGTTAAAAATAAATTAACTCTAAAAAGAAATATAACACTTTGTAGGGGTACATACCTACCTACCACATATATCGCAGCGTAAGCGCTCGTGGCTCGACTCGGCTTTGTTCGCCAGTCGTCCCGAACCCGCGTCCAGATATAGACATACGTACAAACACTTGAGTTTTGTAAATCCTATTTTCAAACCAATATAAGCGAAACATTCGTGAACTGAAGTCTATCCTTTTCATTGAACATTCCACGCAACCTTAAACAACTGGTCCCCTAACCAAGGACCCCTAACAACTTTGTAACTTGATTGTAACCTTTAACGACAAATAAGCGTCTTCGTCTAGGACAAAATAATTCCATATTGTACAAATTTATTTAATTTTAATACTAAAACTTTTCACCATACATAATTATTCAATCTTGTCCCCCCTCTTTATCATAGTCCCCATTTATAAATGAAGGAAAATGTTGTGTTGTATTAAATGTAACACGCTTTCATTTATAAATGGGGACTATGATAAAGAGGGGGGACAAGATTGAATAATTATGTATGGTGAAAAGTTTTAGTATTAAAATTAAATAAATTTGTACAATATGGAATTATTTTGTCCTAGACGAAGACGCTTATTTGTCGTTAAAGGTTACAATCAAGTTACAAAGTGTTATATTTCTTTTTAGAGTTAATTTATTTTTAACTTTTTAGTTCATTTTATAAACAAATAATAAAAGCTTGTTTTTTAAATTTTTTTTTTTCTTTAATTTTATTTTCTCTCTCAACATAAGTCGCAAAATCAAGCTTAGGGATTCAAAGGCTTTACAAAATAAATCGTTTGATAGTTGACGCAATTGCGGTCTAGCGAGATCTTTAATGTAAAGCTGGCTTTAAACGCTGCGGTCATTATATTATTTGTAATCCGTTTGGGATTTGGCCACACACTGGACACTTCATACAACGGGCCAGAATAGAAATACAACCAAACTATAACTAATCTGTATCAATCTGAGTGACAAAGGGGTGAGGTCGCAATCTAGAGAGCGGCAGGCAGTGAGTGTCCATAATGTATGTACTAATATATTATACTTTGATTTTCCGTACGCTGAACACTGATGTTTTTTTCTAGAATTTCTGTTACGTGTGTTTGGGTTGGTGAACCACTCAGTGTCTTAAAAAGCTTCTGTTATAAGCGATACTTACGTAAATTATAGGACGTGGCAGGTCGTAGGAGTGACCGCCGAATCGGTGCTTAAGGGGTGGCTCGGAGGATCTGAACGAACTCACCTTGGAGGCCAAAAACTGGATCCAAAAATGTTGACATTTATTTATAGTTTATAATATTGCAGGAACTAAATAAGGCCAAAACTTAATCACTCAAGGAGTGCCGACTGACAGAAGTGAAAAGTTTTAACAGTTTTGTAAGTTTTGACCCTCCGAGTGAACCTGGAAAACGACTAGGTTAACAAAGGTTGACCCTGCGAGTGTTTCTGGTACGGTAGCGGTTACATTACATTACAGTGTAGTGAGTTCAATGGTTTTTTACCGATTCAAAAATGGCTAACCCACCTAAAGTAATTTTCACTTCAATTATACACAAATAATGTCTACCTACGATTTCATACAATACTTCTGGTAAAATGGTATCTTTTTGTGACAACCCTAGTTAGATTTTTGTCTGCTTGTCTTCAAAGCGTTTTGCTTCATTCTTCAGTGTGCGAACGGCCAAGTACCTTGTTAATATTTCCTGCCGGCTTCTTATTCAAAATCCACCATTCGTATAATTTAAAATCTTCAAGGCGAGAGTAACTAGACAAAATATTCTTGTATGTTTAATCCTCGGCTGCATCGACACTTTACTACTAGGTGATTTACACCGAAACCTTAGGCACACGAATTCAAATTCATATTTTAAAATAGATTCAGTAGTGTTTCTGATATTTATACATTGTTCTTGGAATTCTTGTTTTTTCGGTAGGCATTCACCATGATTTGTAGCCGACCTAAATCAATAGGGTTCATCCGTTATCAGATCGGACATTGAGAACATTATGTAACTCGGTCATGCTGGAATTTATACTCACTCGCGCGCGGCGGAGTAATTTTTTATTTTAGGAAAGCAGCGGAATTCTACTGTCTATACATGATGAAATATGGGAGTCTTGAACAACTAATAAAATCTTTTCGTTTCTCATACTCAATGATCAATTATCAAACATTGTACGAAAACTTATTTCTCAATACAGTTGCAGTTGGTGGTACTTTATATGCTAGTTTACTGTGCACAAAATTGGTATTACCGCACACGTACTTTTTACTTTGCCGCTTTTTTATTTGTAGCTTTGAGAAACAAGACATTTCCAGCAAATAAAAAAATGAAATAAACAAAGATACAGAATTTCCCTAACGACTACATTGTTTGTGAAACTCGCGTTTCACGTTTTTGTGTTTTTTTAAGTTTTGTGCCAAAATGGCCTCTTTGTAGTGTACTGTGCCGGTGGGGCTCTACGGGGGTGGCTTCTTGTTTTTGTAATACGATATCCAGACCTCAAAATAAAGAGATATTGCTATTAAGTTACAGATTCTCAAAGCTGAATAACTATACTTTTAGTAAATGCAATATCAATAACTTATACGTTGTAAAATATTGCGTAAAAAATTCGCAAACATATAGGTATGGTGAAATGTACCTATACCATATTTGTAGCGGAAAATTTTCCTAGTCACAGCACCGTTACTAATAAAATATTACTTGCACTAATTACTACGTAAACTGACGTTCATATGCATATAGAAATCATTAAATACATTTAATTTAATCAATCAAAACAAAAGGACATCAATACTAGAATTCCTCTACGGCACTACGGCGGGTTCGCGCAAAAAGTTCAGAATTTTTAAACACATACCCAGGAAAAAAGATGTTGCCTCTAAGTTACAGATTCTTGGAGTTAATTTACTATACTTTTAGTTAAATCAAATACCAATATTGTCTGCGATGTAAAATATTACGTAAAAAATTCACAAAAAATAGCTATGACGAAATGTACCTACCATTGCCGTCGTATTTGTAGGTCCAAATTTCTTACTTACGGCACTATTCACCAACTACTTTGTGTCACATTCACTCTAAACGGCGTAAAACTACGATTATTTTCATACATAATCACTACGTACACTTAATTTTATCAATAAAACTAAAACACTAACAAAGCGGGAATCCTTTTAAAGACTTGAAATAATAATTTTAAAATGGATCGGTTGTTCCCCCGTGAGGTTAGTACATAACGCTAGTTGATTAAATGCTCTTTGGGTTATATCTTTGTGACGAATAGAGAATAAATATGAATGAATGAACCTAAAAACTTTTTGGTACAAGCTTTTATTTGAAAAGAGTTTTTATGCATCAAAGTACTCGTCAATAGGAATCAAACGAACTCAAACTCGATGGGGTTGTGTCATTTAGTGCGGAGTTCCTATTTCTACCTTTCAGCTCCAGCATCAGATCAGCTTCATGTCATCATAATAATCCATTGTCACGCGATATACATATGCATGCAAAATTTCAGCTCAATCGGAAACTGGGAAGAGGGTCAAATTTAACTTGCAAAGTTTCATTACAGACACCGGGACAGGTGAACCTAAATAAAAGCTTGTTAAAAACTTAAATATTAAACAAAAAATCAGCGTAAAATACAAGTAATATAATTTCAAACCTTATCTCATCACATCAGCTCATATATACGTCCCCACCGAGGGGCTCGAGCCTACCCTGAATTAGGGCGATCGGGCCTTAGTCGACCACGCGGGCCCAGTGCGGGTTGGTCGACTTCACACACAACCTTCGAGTTTCTTCGCAGGCGTATGCAGGTTTCCTCACGATGTTTTCCTTCACCGTATAAGAGCGTCGGATAAACGTACATATGAAATCGAAATTCGAAAACACATTGGTACGTGGCAGGATCGAACCACGACCTCCCGGACAGGAGGTAGAGGCCCTTACCATTACGCCACCGACAAACCTTATCTACAAGTATTTAATTGTTCCGTACGAGCTCCGCAGCGAATTTAGATGAAAAACCAATATCTTTATCGAACTTTTCCAAAATAAATGTTTTGTTAGAAATATTCATTTCATGGAAAATTGAAAGCTACGGCTTACAAAACACTTATTCAAGGTTTTTTTTATACTCATCAATTTCACCCAACCAACAGACTCTTATGATGACGAAGTATTGTGATGTTCAGGTACCTACATATTTTTCTAAGCGAGTACTTTTTTGGTATTATTCGACTTTTTTACCTTCCAGAGACGAGTAAGTATAATTTTGAACAAATAAAAACAACTTCAAACAGGAAACTAAGATTCCTCTAGATTTCTCTGGGATGCCATCATCAGATCCTGGTTCCATTATCATGGTACCACCCTTGGGATATCTCCTTCCCAACAAAAGAAGAATCATCAAAATCGGTTTATAAATGTTGAAGTTAATCGCGAACACACATAAAAAAAATATACGGTTGAATTGAGAAACTTCCTCCTTTTTTTGAAGTCGGTTAAAAAGTATGTTATGTCGTCGTCGAAGAAACTGACTTTGAGATTTTGATGAAAATGCACTGTGCATCTAAAAGGTTTTTCGGAAAAAATGTGTGTATATGTGTCCGTACCTCCATTTGCAAAAATTGATGAATAAATTTTGATTAACTCTTGTTTATAGGTATGAAATTATTTGCCACGATTTTCGAATTTTTATTTTATTTGTCAAAATGCCGCTAAGGATAATAAATAAATAATTTAAATAAATAAAAACTAATTTATTAATTTAAAGTACATGAAACAAAGGAGCGTCGGTGGCGTAATGGCAAGGGCCGCTACCTCCTGTCCGGGAGGTCGTGGTTCGAATCCTGCCACTTACCAATGTGTTTTCGAACTTTGATTTCATATGTACGTTTATCCAACGCTCTTACGAAACATCGTAAGGAAACCTGCGCACACCCACGAAGAAACTCGAAGGTTGTGTATGAAGTCGACCTACCCGCATTGGGCCCGCGTGGTCGACTAAGACCCGATCGTCCTAATTCAGGGTAGGCTCGAGCCCCTCGGTGGGGACGTATAAGAGCTGATCTGATGACATGAAATAAGCACGTTAATACAATGATCCCACACCAGGCTACGCCTGTCTTGTGGAGACCATAAAACGATTTACAAATTGAATTGCGGCTGCAGATGTAAACAAAAACTAAACTTGAATCAATACATATTGTAAACGGTTGTTTTTCAAGTTTAAAAACTAAATACATAATATAGGCACTAATTAGAATTCGGTGGGGACGTATATGAGCTGAGTAGTAGTAGCCTACACTACAGGCTCTTTGTAGAAAGTTATGCAGCTTCGTGTATTTTTCCTTAAACCATTTAAATGTCAATACCCTACAGGTACTTTCTAGAAAGTTATGCAGCTTCGTGTATTTTTCCTTAGCTCATTTAAACTACATACCCTACAGGCGCTTTGTAGAAAGTTATACAGCTTCGTGTATTTTTCCTTAACCCATTTAAATGTCAATACCCTACAGGTACTTTCTAGAAAGTTATGCAGCTTTGTGAATTTTTCTTAGCTCATTTAAACTACATACCCTACAGGCACTTTGTAGAAAGTTATACAGCTTCGTGTATTTTTCCTTAACCCATTTAAATGTCAATACCCTACAGGTACTTTCTAGAAAGTTATGTAGCTTCGTGTATTTTTCCTTAAGCCATTTAAATTTGAATAACCTACAGGTACTTCGTAGAAAGTTATTCACATCAGCTCATAAACGTCCCCACCGAGGGGCTCGAGCCTACCCTGAATCGCGATCGGGCCTTAGTCGACCACGAGGGCCCCGTGCGGGTTGGTCGACTTCACACAGAACCTGCGAGATTCTCCGCAGGCGTGTGCAGGTTTCCTCACGATGTTTTCCTTCACCTTATGGTGAGCGTCGGATAAACGTACACATGAAATCTAAATTCAAAATCACGTTGGTACGTGGCGTACGAACCACGACCTCCCGGACAGGAGGCGGCGGCCCTAGCCGTTACGCCACCGACGCTGTTTAGAAAGTTATTCATTTTCATGTATTTTCCTTAACCATTAAAAATTCAATAACCCCTGTTTCCCAAGCAGACATGAGATGCAAGTCTTCCAAGTTAAGTACTAAAAAATTAATTTCTCAAAGGAACAACGGTCGAAGAGGATCTTTGCAAAATTTATGAACTTGTGACGTCACTTTAATATCGTGAAAGACTCTTGGAGAAGAGCTTGTACTCTGCTGTTTACTTTTGTGTTTTGTTATGAAGCCTTTTGTTTAAATCACTCACTCACTCACTTGGGCGCAGCGACCAGCGACCTGAAGTGGATCTTTTAATCTGACACGAGATGACGTCATTCTTTACCATTTCTGTGCTATTTAATGCCACGTCATTTTATATTTTTCGGCTTTTGTTCAAATCATTATTCTTCTTAGCGTGTCGATGGCAGACACTACGCTGTAGCAGCCCAGAATTTGTCCAAATCATTATTATTGAAATTTGACATTCTTACTCAGGCTGCAGAGCGTACCAAACAATTACACATACATACATACTCTCGAAAAACATAACCCTCCTTCTAGTGCAGTCGGGTAAAAAGACTGGAGAAAGGTTGCCTGGAAGAAATTGCTACCTAGCAATAAAGCCGCCTATTGTATAGGCTTTCTTCTATATTGTCAATTTCTTTTTTATGTTGTGATGCATTAAAGAATATTGTATTGTAAAGACGAGCACAGTAAAATCTAGCTGTTTGGAAATGATCAAACTTGTAAACAAAAACATTTCATCTTTAATTACATTTTTAATCTTAATCACACTACATTTTCAAGCGACTTCCAAAAAGCAGGAGGTTCTCAATTCGACTGTATGTTTTTTTTTATGTGTGTTACCTCAGAACTTTTGACTGGGTGAACCGATTTTGATGATTCTTTTTTTATTTGAAAGCTAGTACTTTCCGTGTGGTCCCATATAAATTTTATCAAAATCGGTGTAGTACTTTATTAGAAAATTAACAAAAACATAAAATAATAATGCAAAATTGTTCGCAGTTGTTGCAATGGAAGTCGGTTTTTTTTTCTTAAGAGTATTTTGTTTATTGAGTCACCGTGTGTAGTTCATTTAACACTCCAACTGATAATTGTTTATTTTTAACATTTGTTTACTTGGTTTGCCATTTCCAAAGAACTGGACCGTATTTGCTACGATTCTATGATTCTTGAAAACTGGCTGATGCCCGTGACTTCGTCCACGTGGATAGCTGTCATGAAAATTATGAAAACACACAAGATTTTTTGGTGCGTTATTTGACCAATATCACCTTCATCATCATCATCATATCAGCCAAAAAACGTCCACCGCTGGACAAAAGCGCTACCCAAGGATTTCTAAGATCACCTTACGCTGTTAATTAGTTCCTTAACGGACGGTACAATTTTACACAGAGACTGGTTGTTTTAGAAATTCATTGGTGTCCGGTAATAATCCTTTTTATCACGCTTCTATTAGCTTCACCTGTATGTTTGTATATTTGGACTCGATTTCGACCCACTTTAAACGGACAGATTTAATTCAAACTTTGTAGACTTATCAAGAATCAGCGACAGTATAATGATTTCATAAGTTTAAACTAAAAAATAAAAAGAGTTAAAAAAAACTAAAAAACACGCTTTTAAAGTACATCAGACTAAAAAGTAAAACATAATTCTTAATATAAGTTGAAAATAATAATTACAAATTACTAGTATTATTGTGAAAAAGTGTGGGTTGCTCGATAGACGAAAAATATGGCACAGAGCGCCCCACGCTTTGAAAACTCTTGAACGTAAAATCTTCCGGCCATATACTCGTACAAAGCGCTCGAGGCAGGCGTTCACCTTACTGGTAACGTCTGGCGAAAATAGCCGCCTCCGTGGCGTATTGGTTAGTCCATTCGCTTCACACCAGCAGGTCGTGGGTACGATTACCGGCGGGCTCAACCTTGTAAGACTCGGTTTGGTTGGTGGTAGAGCAGTTTCATTGCCCGTCTGGCTAGCTACCACCATATTATCTGCTAAGTCTTGCCGCCAAAACATCAGTGTTAACAGCATTGATGTGATCCGCCTTGAAGGTAAGATAGCCAGATCCCCATTGTGTTGGGGAATCTTGGTAATCTCGCCTCTATCTTCGGCATCATCGTCAATTTCAATCACTTGAGATGATGCTTAGGGCTTATCAATTGTGGATAAAAAAAATCGCTAAAGAGAACTGTGATAATATAAGCTGTCGTAAGATTCTTCCTCTGGATGTCCTGGAGCATTCTGTTCACAGCTTGGGCCATAGTACACTAACCACAAATTATGAGAGAACAATCCTAAGACCACCTGGACTTTGTCATTGTTACGTGACACCCCACACACAGGAGTTTTCGTGTTGTCTTAATTGACGCGAATCTTGAAACTTGTTTTTATGCATTATCTCACTTGGTGGAAAGTGACTATGATGCCGAAGATGGAAGCGGGTTCACCAAGATTTCCCAACGCAACGGGGAACAGTCTTTCTAATCTTCATGTCGGAACACTGTTGTTAACTTTAATGTTTTGGCGGCAAGACTATAGTTAAGATAATATGGTGATATCTAGCCTAGAAGTCTTACAAAATGCTCTACCACCTACCAAACTGTGTATTACAAAGTTGGACTCCACCGGGAATTGAACCACCGACCTCCTGGTGCGAGGGGAATGGATTAAACGTTACGCCACGGATGCGGTTAAAATAGAAACACCCAGGTGGTATAGGACTTTTTACCGGAGAACGCTTTTCCAATTTTCTACTGATTTTCGCCAGAAGTGTTCCAGTGAGAAATTGTTTTTTTTCCGCTGCCTCCCGGTCCATGAAGGAAAAACGTTTCTCAGAGCTACAGCTCCACGCTTCTCACTACTTTATCTAAAACCACTTTGCTCAACTTCGAGTCTTGGGCACAGATGAGATACTAGTTACTCCGTCTTGGGGTGTTATCAGTCACTCTTGATCTTTCGGCTTGTGTGCCTGCTCTGGGAGTTAATCGGTCCAGTAGGTCGCGGGTTTTTGGATGATGCTAGCACACTTTTTAAGCCCGTTTGACTGGCTACCATCATGTTATAGATAACTTAGAAGTTTTACCGCCAAAACACAAATGTTAACACCATGATGTGTTGCGACATGAAGATAAGATATCCAGTTCTATTGCTTTGGGGAATCATGGTGAGCCAGCTTTCATTTCGGCATCATTAGTTTACTATCCGCACGTCAGACACGTACACGTCAACATGTAATGGTGCTCTGAAGTGTACTTACTTTGTACTATGTCAAATATATTGCTGCTGTATATTTCTCGGTCAATTTCGAGATTTTTTTATATATTATAACTAGCTTTTGCCCGCGGCTTCGCCCGCGTGGACATCGTTTTTATGACTGACTTAGAGGGTGCGCGGTGCGCGAGCCACAAGCGGCTCGCGAGCGTGGACATGAATTTTCTCCAGACCCCTCGGGAACTATGTCAGGATATGCTTAGTAGTAAATCGTGTCATTTCCCACCCCCTCAACCATCTCGGTGCTAAAATCACACAATCCATTGTTCCGTTGCGATGTTAAAGAAATTAACCAAAAAAGAGTATATTTTCAGTTCCCTCGGGAATTGCATCGGGCTATGCTATTTTCACGGGATAAAAAGTAGCCTATGTCCTTCCTTGTGACACAGGCTACCTGCTTGCCAAATTTCATTAAGATTGGTCAAGGCGTTGAAGCGTGAAAGGTAACAAACAAACACATTTTCACATTTTCAAAATTAGTAAGGATAATCCGAGGCATACGCTGTCTCTACAAAGTTTTGTTACGTTTCGTTTAGTTTTGTAGTTTTTGCGTGATGCGCGTTCAAACAGACAGACAAGAAAAAACCTTTAATTTTAAATTTAAAAATTTTAGAATTTTATTATTTTGTCATTTTTTATTATTTTATTTTTGTCATTAATCCTTCTATGGGTAAAAATTTGTGCGTAATATTATGTACTAGTGTGCCTAAAATAAATATTTATTTAAACATTTTATTTTATTTAAAAACTATTTTAACATATTCAGTTACCCATTTTAAGTCGCCTTAGTTCGTTTTTTTAATATCTTCAATGTACAGATTTTTTCCTCTTTGATCTTATTATGTAGGGTGGCCAGGCCCCCTCTCCCTAAAAGGGGGGGGGGTGGCGTCGCTCCGATGTGCTTTTAAGGTGGCCCAGCTGCCAAAGCTTAGGGGGAGTTTAGTGGGTAGTGTGGTCTTGGGCCTGTGCATATTTATGTATATATACCTTATGTTTATTATGGGTATGTATGCATATAGGCGCGGGCTGTGAGTCCCACATAACCAGTACAGCTGGCTATTATTGGTATGCGTGAACGCATTCTCCTCCCCCCCTCCTCCGAAGTCCGAGAAAAAAAAAAGGTGGCCAGGGAAGACACGTCCAATTTTTTTTGGGATGCCTTATAAAACCGGGGTATCCGAATCACCCCCATGTATGTTCCGCGAAAGCCCTCAGTTTTCAAAATATTCGCCTATCAATTTTTAGATTTTGTATGAAAAATATCTTTGCTCGACGAAAAAAAAACATCATACGATAGGTTCCCTCCGTGGTTCCAACATTGGGAAAAAATTGTGGGTCCATGAGAAAAAAACCGCAATTAATACAGCCAAACACAAAAAAAATCTTCCTCAATTTATCAGATTTCCAAAAAAGCAGTAATAAATACAAGAAATACAAATTATTTAAATTACCAAAATTAATATAATATTTCTGTAAAAGTGTGCATCAGGTGCCATTCTAATTTGTTAAAAAATATTTTTTCATTATTTTATAATTTCCATAATTTATCATGCCTTTCCTGTCATCTTACATCTGTGTCTGTAACTATCTAGTGTCATTTTAATATTCTTGATTCGCATGGTAATCGAAAAATAATAACTTAGGGTTTGTAATAAAATTGTTGGAGAAAATGTATGAGACTCGATACACTCTTCTAGTTAATTCCCAACTTTTATTGCTTTTTCAAAATTTGTTTCAATTTTTACACCTTTTTGGAAATCTGATAAAATTAGAAAGTTTTTCTTGTATTTTTCTGGTTTATTCTATGATGTTTTTTTTTACAATCTGACGTCGAGGTCCAGCAAAGATATTTTTAATACAAAATCTGAAAATTGAAACGCTAATATCTTAAAAACCGAGGGCTTTCGCGAAACAACCATGGGGGTGATTCGAATACCCCGATATACATATAAGACATCCAGGCAAGTACAGATAGATAAAAGACGATTCTGGGACTTTGATTCCAACTCCAAATGTCATCATGAGATGAACTATAAAATACCAAAAGGATCTATTGTCACCGGAAAAGTGGCTGGTTGGAGCGTTTTTGAAGATTTTCGGGGAATCTACAGATAAGGCCAGCGGGTCGCTCGTATTCAATAATAATATGGAACAATAAGTAATATGGGGAATCTTACTAAGGCCACTTCCATCTTCGGCAACATCGTCACTGAGATGATGGTGAGATGTTGTCAAGGGTTCACAATTCACATAAAAAAAAAACATCCTGAAGATAGCAACAAAATCACACTTTTGATTCCAGAATTTTAAGAGTCCCCGAGGAAATACAAAGAACCCTTTGATTATCCTTTGATTATTTTATTATTCTTAGTTTCAAATTTCAAAATGTTTATTCAAAGTGCATAGTTACAATCTTTCTGATAGTTATAAAATAGTAATTGAATTATTATATACTTAATGTCAAATTTGTGAAAAATGTGAATAACCTCAAAATAAAATCATTGATAACAATGAATACCATTAGAACATGAAAGCAATACGACACGAGAAGTAAAAGTACTCACAAGAAGTCATACACTGATATTAATAAATTTATCTGATATGATAACCTTTACAAGAGTAAGTCGGCTCACACGTATAGCACCCGGTCACGAGCATAACGCGAGAGACTGCCATCGCTCCCCTCGACCATAAGAAAGGAATGATCCAGCTTCCGTAGGTATCTCGGAAAATCCATGTAAGTAATATACTTACCTAGTAGCATACTAAAACTATTGTCAAAAACACGAAATGTATGCTGGGACACATAAAAGAAGTGAAACTTCAACGGACAAGTAGATTTTTTTTTTTTTAAGGAAAACTAGGTTACATTATATAATCAAACATTTAGAAGATAAGGAACATTGAGAAGTTTTCGCCTTTAAGTTAGAGATAAGCTAGCTTGACGTACGCCATACAGTTCGAACAGTAACAGTACAACAGTAATATAAAGAATAATAGTACAACAAACATGAACCTTATAAAAAAATGTTAAATCCAATGACTTCTATATTACTGGCGTAGTTAAATCAGTTCTTAATAATAATAATAATAAGTATTTATTTTAGACATAGTCCATAATTGGTTAGTAACATTGGTACTTATAAACTAGTGTTAGTAAAAAACAATGAGAATAAATCAAATAATTGAGATGGTCTCGATGGAGCCGTCTTAGCAACAATAAAATAGAAAGAATAAGTTATTGATATCCTAAGGTTAATTACGTTGTTTGAGATTGAGAACCAAAGAATTCGCTATAGAAAATTAAAAAAAAAATCGAAAAAAAAATTAAAAATAATTCAAAAAAATATTTCAAACAGTTTTTTTTCAAATTATATTTAAAAATATATATATATTATAAAAATATTTCAAACAAAAAGATTCAAAAAAACGGGTGGGGCTGTGTCGGGGCACACGGCCGTTGGTTTTAACGTGAATACGTCTCGTAACGGGTAATATGTAGTTTCTATATAAAATATCATTATTTATGTATGTCATAATCATAGATAATATAATATAATCGATAGATTTTGACGAGAGCTGACGATTGAAACTTGAATGAACGTCGTAGCTTCACCGAGTCGAAAGTTATACTAAATGGAAATCTCGATACGCAGCAAAATGACCTTCAAAATGGCGGGGCTGCCCCCTCCTTACTTAGCGTAATAAATTCTTTGATTCTTTAGCTATCAAGTGGTGTAAACGAAATTTGGATGGAGATGATAGATATGTAGCTACAACACTAAACTGTATCCCCCGATTTTGTTATCATTCGTTTTTTTGGATTGCATCCCTATGGAGGTAATTTTAAAGACGTATTCACGTCAAAAAAATATTTCAAAAACATATCCCTCCGCCACTGCCGCCTTTTACCACGCAATATATCGTCTACACGAGGCCGTTACGCTTTTTCGTGACAGAAAAAATCTTAGGATTTTTTCTGTCACGAAAAAGCGTTACGGCCAAGCGTTACGGTTAAGTTTCACTTCAAAAATTACCGTTCAAGCAGTCGATTGGCAAGCAGCGGTGCAGGACGAAAGAAAGTGACGCGATTTGCTGTTGGAGGCCAAGATCCTTTTTTGGGTCGTTGAGCCAACAGTCTAAAGACCGGCCAAGTGCGAGTCGGACTCGCGCAAAGTAGGGCTCCGTACTCTTTTTAAAAACTAAATGTATGTTTAAAAAAACAAAATTTATTTTGCATTTGATATAAAAGAACATTTTGTCTGGAAAATCTGTGAAGTTTTTAAAAATCCAACTGTTGTTGGTACGACTATTACTTCTAAACTAAGAAAGCCTACTTAGATGTCCTAAAATAACGGTTTCTTAACTCCAACAAAAATTTGCACTTTAAATCTAAATATTTCGCAAACGTAACCCTTAATCGAAAAATGGTTTTACCAACCCCTAGTGTTGAAAGACCTATTCAACGATCCCCACACGATAGGGTACGTCACCAAAAAAAATCACCCCCTCTTCACATGCAGGGGTACCCTACAAAATATTATTTTCAAGATTATATTTTGTCACTTTGTCGGCGTGAATAATATGTATGATACTAGTGTTGCAACAGAACTCTACTTCTGCTTCCGCATCTGCGGAAGTTCTGCATGCCTTTTCACTTCCGTTTCCGTTTCTGGTTCCGCAAATTTTATAACAGAACTCTAAACAGAAGTCTACAGAAGTACAAGAAAGAGAAGAGTCTACCTTTTCATGAGGATCCCCTTATGTGGTGGAGAGGAAATGCGCACAAATACCCCCATATTTTGCCAATAGTTCGCCAATACTTACCACTTTACCAGCAGTGTAGCCAGCGAGCAATTATTTAGCGGAGCTGGTTTAATATACGAAGAACACCGAAGCAGACTGAAAGGTGTAAAAGCGGCCAAATTACTTTAAATATAACTTGCCTTTACTTAATTTTGAGTATTAAAGTACAAATTTAATAAAAAAAAAATTGTGCTTTTTTTATAGTACTAACACTTCTACTTCCGCTTCCGCTCCTGCTAAGATTTTCTTTTGACATCTTTTTCCGTTTCCGCTTCCGTTATGATACTTACGTTGCATCACTATATTATACCCGTGCCAAAATACAGCTTTCTAGTACTAATAGTTTCTGAGCTAAGCCGCAGACAGACGGACAGACATGACGAGACTATAAGGGTTCTTTGTTGATCACAGAACCCTAATAACGATATCCACTCGGGAGAAACTGCGGGCTAAAGCTAGTTTAAATTAGGATAACTCAACATCATCATATCAGTCGAAAGACGTCCACTGCTGGGCAAAGACCTCCCCCAAGAATCTCCACGACGACCGGCCTTGCGCTGCCCGCATCCAGCGGCTTCCCACGACTTTCACCAGGTCGTCGGTCCACCGCGTGGGAGACCTGCCTACGCTACGATGTTGGGTTTGGTAGCCTGGCATCTTCCAGGAATTCTTCGCACCCCCCGCCCCACTTAGTTGGCAGGGCCGCTGGGTACTATGGGCCGTTTTCTTAGTGTTTTGCCATAATCGCCAGGCTTGGGAGATGGGTTGGCGATCGCAGCGTGGTTGCAGGCGTGTTGCAATGCGCGGAAAGGACGCTGCTGCCCATAACCCGGTTGAAGTCCCTTAGTCCTATCTTATATCCCCCACTGGAAGAGATGGGATTCTGAGCCGGGAACCATACGACCAACTAGGATAGGATAAATACAAAATGTTTATTAACATCTAAAGTGGTTCAAAAGGAAATCGGTAGATTTATCTACACATATCACCTTCATCCCCACAAAAGCAGTATTTATTACAAAGCAACTAAGTTTAAACTAGTCTATCGGTGTTTGTCGGTCACTACCTACAGGCGCACAGATCTATTCGTCAGCGAATTGAATCAGGTACAGTCAGAGAAAATATTAAGATTCATGTTAATTTTCTGATTCATATCATGTTCATATCATCATCATTATGTCAGCTCATATACGTCCCCACCGAGGGGCTCGAGCCTACCCTGAATTAGGGCGATCGGGCCTTAGTCGACCACGCGGGCCCAGTGCGGGTTGGTCGACTTCATATAGTTCATATAGTTCATATTTAATGTATAAGGTCATCATTTGGAGGTTTGAATTTATAATTTTGGTAGTTTTTTTTTACAGTTCCATACCCTAAAAGTACCAACGGGACCCGGTATTCTATTAGTAATACTTAAGTGACAATAGTTACATATATATAAGTTATGTCTGTCTGTCATTCCTATACCTTTAGGGGTGTATCTTTTGAATTTTTATCATGGGACCCAATGGGAATTCTCTTGTTTTTCAAACTTTTATTTGATATTAAATCCGCCATATTAACACATATTACGGCTACCCAAGATTGAGCCAAGGTACGACAGACAGACAGATGGACGATAAGGTCCACTTTGGGTAAATGAAACCTAAAAAACATAAAATTCGTAAAAATAATGTAAGGGATTAAAATATACATGGCTTTAACAGCACATACTAATGTTTGAAGTAAACTAGATGTATAGATAAGAACTAACAGGTTGTCTTATTTCCAATAAACCGACAGCATAGTACACTCATATGGAAACAAGATGTAAGTTACATTAAACACGTGTATGATTAATTTTTTTTATCATTTTAGGGAACCTAAAAAACATACAATTCGTAAAAATAATGTTTTTGTTTTGCTGACTGTACCAGTTTATGTCCCTAGTCGCAAGGAGGGATATACTGTCTTGTCTAATTCCAAGGCGTCTGTCCGTTTATAGGACACGTACCAGTTGCAGGTCGCCTTCATATTGTATCAGTGCAGTGCTAGTGCAGTGAGCATGTGTTTCCTCAATCTGCAATTTCAACACAGTTGCAACAGATTTTCATGCTGCGTGTAACAAAATTTTCATTTTCTCAGAGGCTTCTACTCATACATAGTGAACAACTTTCCCCAAAAAAGCCACAGTCAAAAATGCACAAGATTGGTCTATCAGCTGATGAAGAGTCCAAAAACTTTAGAAAGGGATTGAAACATTATTGTATGTATTAATTGTTTTAATTTTGTTGAAATTTGTATGAAAAAATTTAAAACATCGATATGTGTCTACTCAATATACATGCCAAGTTTGGATTCAATCCGGCATGTCGTTTTTGTATTAAACCAAAACTACGTTTGTATGGAAACTCGAGCCTCCTACTGGGGATCCTTGAAGGTTGTCAAAACAATCATTTCCCTCTGTATCTCCCAAAGTATCTCAGTAACGTGACGCTTTAATGTCCTAGTATTTACACTTTATATTTGCAATCCCTATCGAAAAATAAGGTTTTGAAAAAAAAAAGCAAACCAATCCAACACACACACCCATTCACACACACTTTTTCTTGAAATTATAAGGATACCGACAACACACACGCACATACATATATATTTTGTCCTTTTATAAATTCCTTCGCATATGTCTTAACTAATAAAATTAAGTTTTTTCTCTTAGTACTCTCTTTGACCTGGTGAAAGTCGCGGGAAGTCGATGGATGCGGGCAGCGCAGGACCGGTCGTCGTGGAAATCCTTGGGGGAGGCCTTTGTCCAGCAGTGGACGATTTGTGGCTGATATGATGATGATGACTCTCTTTGTGTGGGAGACCTGGGATAGTTGACTATAGGGGTAGGTAGACTAAGCAGTAATAACTCGCCAGTATCACGTGTTTTCCATTAACCAATCACGAACGAGGATGCCTCCCTGCGACCCGCTAACTTGTGTAAAGTGTGCTACCGCAGTGGCGCGGCGTTCATGAATGGCAACTCATGTTGTGTTTTTGTTCTCGGTAAGTATTTTTTCCGTTCGTACTTATTTTGTTATTGTACCTGTGTATCTGTTTGTAACAATGTTGATATTATGCCAAATATAAATATGATAGTCTTATTCTATATTACAAGCCATTGCTTCCATGTTAGCGTCAGTGTTATAGTGATATGCCACGCGGCTGAAATCCAAACTGGCGTCAGGGGTTGGTTGACTAATTTTGGACGGGGTAGGTAGACTAAAATAAGACAACCAACCCCTTTAAAATAAGTATTATATTTTAAACGATTGTCTGGACTAATGGTAAATGTGCATCCATTCTGAAAACAGTCTTTGGGAAGCTCTAATACACGGAGAGAAATTAAAATTAAAAATTATTATACTCTATTCCACCACCTCACCCCCTCGTCACCCATATTGATACAGATTGGTTCTCGAACGTATGGGATTTCGCCGTGGTTTTGTTTGCTCCGTCATTTGTTTTTAGATGTGATTTCACGACCATTTGTATGCATTGCCATTAATGTGAGACAAGCGATCTTTTTTTTTATTCACAATTGGTAAGCCCTTGGCATCATCTCACCTGATGGTAAGTGACGATGATGCCGAAGATGGAAGCGGGCTTACCAAGATTCCCCAATGCAATGGAGAACTGGCTATCTTATCTTCAAGCCGGACTACATCAATGTTGTTAACACTGATGTTTGGCGACAAGACTTAGATAAGATAGTGGTAGCTGGCCATCAAAATTCGATTGTTGTTTCCATGCAATATCTGCTTCACTTCTTCGTCGCTCGCTCTAAGGTAAAAAAGTACTTTTCAAATTATACGAACCAGATCTCAGAAAATTGCGACTCGACGCGCATCGCAATTTCTGTGATGCGTTCGCGCACGTCGCGAAATCGAGCGGGTTTGCAGATTATACAATACACACTTCGATTAAATATGATTGCGAAAACTTTCAGCTAATGCTTTTTTAACCGCCTCGTGGTGTAATGTTTAGTCCATTCGCTTTACACCAGGAGGTCGCCGGCGGTGTCACCGGTGCTCAGGCACAGGGCGTATAGACTCTGGGGGGCGCAAGAATGGCCAGACCAGGCAGGACTATTATTTTTTCGGTTTGCTCCTGATAGGTTCCCCCTGCGCCCCTAGTGCTCGATTCTAACACATACGTACCTACATGCCAGTATCATAAAAAACGTCTATGAAATTGGACAAAACATCGCGCTCATTTTAATGAAACTTTGCAGGGTGTTATTTTATTATAGAAGTATGAAGTCCATAGTGGCCCAAGAATTAAATTTTAAGCTTCAGGGTGGGCAACGCATTTGCACTAATGAACTTGCGTTTGAGTTTTAGTGAGTGAGACACAGTGGGTGGTATAATGGCGAAGGGTCCACTTAACATCAGATGGCTCGTCTGCTTGTTTTCCCACATCAGTTCTTTAAAAAAATAGATATTTGGTGCACCAACACCAAGTTCTTTATTTTGTCACCCTGAATGAAATAAAGTAGGCCTATACATAGCATTGCTCTAGGGTACCTATAATATCTAAAAAAACAAGGGCGCATTTATAGAAGCTCGCACAGGGTGCAGAAAAGGCTATTTACGGCACTGGTTAGGTGTCGGTTACGTTACAGTGTCGCGAGTTCAATGGTATTTTCCCTTCTCAAAAATTCCCCACGCTCCTCAAGAAGTTTAACTTCAAAAAGATGCTTAACTCACCAAAAAAAAAGTAAGTGTGGGGTTTTATGAAACCACGGTAAAAGTGAAACTTTACAGAGGACGAAACGGTCATGGCTGCTCTCGCTACGGTACAGAGGACGAAACGATCATACCGTCAGACAAAAGCGACCGTCACGCGACATGCAACACACAGACGAAAAGATGTGAGACGATTTAATAAAGTTTCACTTTAATCTTTAACCCTTGCTGTATGTATTTATCAACATTACAGATACAAAGTTACCCACGATATCTTCTAAAAAGACATGAAGAAAATTAGATTCCCTTCCTGCCGCTTCTAGCTACAAAGGTTGGCAGCCGAGTTATACTAATAGACCTTTATTTCAGTGATCAATATTGGCATTTCGTGAATTGATGTGCGGGTCCGTTTCGCTATCCGCAGATCAGAGTCGCTCGATGCGGTAATAAATTCGGTATCTGTGGCAGGGTGGTCGTATCAAGATTCAAATAGACACGGGTACGTTCAGTCTGTATTATTTGGTCGTCCCATTGACTCTCACTTAGAGCAAAGTATATAATATATTATTACTAACATACAGTGTGGCTGGGCAGCGTTCGGGAAACTTCGTAATATCTTTACGTCCCAGATACCGCAGTGTCTTAAGACCAAGGTCTTTGACCAGTGTGTGTTGCCAGTGATGACATACGGAACTGAGACATGGTCGCTTACTATGGGCCTCATAAGAAGGCTCAAGGTCACCCAAAGGGCAATGGAGCGTGCTATGCTTGGAGTTTCTCTGCGTGATCGAATCAGAAACGAGGAGATCCGTAGGAGAACCAAAGTAACCGACATAGCTCTCAGAATTGCTAAACTTAAGTGACAGTGGGTGGGGCACATTGCTCGTAGAACAGATGGCCGTTGGGGCAGTAAATTTCTCAAGTGGCGACCAAGCACCGGAAAGCGTAGTATAGGCAGGCCTCCGACTCGGTGGACGGATGACCTGGTGAAGGTCGCGGAAGCCGCTGGATGCGGGCAGCGCAGAACCGGTCGTCGTGGAGATCCTTGGGGGAGGCCTATGTCCAGCAGTGGACGTCCTTCGGCTGATATGATGATGAACATACAGTGGACACTCCCTGCCGCTCTCTAGATTGCGACCTCACCCCCTCGTCACCCAGATTGATACAGATTGTTTACAGTTTGGTTTTCGAACGTATGGGATTTCGCCGTGATTTTGTTTGCTCCGTAATTTTTTTTTAGAAATGTCATTTCACGACCATTTGTATGCAGTGTCCGGGTGTGCTTAGAGTATCGAATACTCTTTCCAACTCTGATAGGTTGCTGATTTGGATTGTGACATCACTATGTAATAACTGTTTATATACTGCAAGGAGCGTCGGTGGCGCAACGGCCAGGGCCACTACCTCCTATCCAGGAAGTCGTGGTTCGAGTCCTGCCACGTGTTTTCGAATTTAGATCTCATATGTACGTTTATCCGACCGACACTCTTACGGTGAAGGAAAACATCATGAGGAAACCTGCGGAGACACTCGAAGGATGTGTCTGAAGTTGACCAATCCGCACTGGGTCCGCGTGGTCGACTAAGGCCCGATCGCCCTAATTCTGGGTAGGATCGAACCCCTCGGTGGGGACGTATATATGACCTGATGTAATGATACTGCAAGATTAAGGCTATTTCATCATTATCATCCGCCGAAAGACGTGCACTAATACTAGACAAAGGCCTCCCCAAGGATTTCTACAAAGACCTGTCCTGCGCTGCCCACATCCACAGGCATACCGCAATCTTAACCAGGTGTACGTTTACCCAAAGGGCGATGAAGCGAGCTATGCACAGAGTCTCCCTACGAGATATAATCAATAATGGGTTGATTGATCGGGCGATTGTTGATGGATCGGGCGCAGTCAAGGGTGTTTTTGGTAGATGTCACTATTCCATAAGATGAAAACCTCGTGCAGGCTGATGTCGTAAAAAGGATCAAGTACCTGGACCTGGCGCTCGAGGTTACTGATATGTGGCAAGTGGAATCCACCGAAATCATCCCCGTAGTCCTATCCGTGAACGGGCTAATTTCAACCGACCTTGAACGTCACCTAAGGCGGCTGGATCTCCGAGGCAGACCGATACTTCCAGCAATGCAGAAAGCAGTCCTCCTCGATAATGCCCGGATAGTTCGACGCTTTCTCTCCCCGTCGCACTGAACTCCAGCCGACTGTGCTTCCGCTGGAGGTGCTCCTGCCACTTCGCCTCGTGCCAAGTAAGCAGAAAGCTTTAATTTCATATTTAAACATAATAATAATTGATTTCAACTCAATACACAGTATAATAATAACATAATGCTTTGCAAGCACGTTCCGTGATGGGACAGATTAAATAATGACTATTGGAAATTTACTTGCACAGGACCGCTACACTCTTATTCGATATGTTATTTCGTAAAACAGTCTGCAAGTAGTATAGTGTTTATTTACTTGCGCGTTTTAGTGTTTATTTAGTGGATATTTACCTATTGAATATTGCTACAAAAATCTGTACCTCTTACATACGAGCAGCAGGTTGAATACCTAATTTAAAAAAAAACAAGGTATGTTGAAAGTTTGAGATCAAATGTAGGATGAAAGAAATTTTATGCATTTGTCCATCGAAAGTACATTATTTGTTCACTACTGAAATAAATTGTTGAGATTTTCTGGTAAAACAATCTCGAAAAGTAAAACAATCTCGAAAAATTAAGGAAGTAGAACAAACCAATTATTGCGCAACTTCTCCGAATAAAAAAAAGAAGTGGGTAAATGCTATGTTCTCTCTTACTAAATAAACTTTTTATAAGCATATTGTGAAAAATCTGAAAGTTTTGCGATCGCAAAGTTTATTTCAGTTGACTGCCTTAATAGTGGGTACTCTTAAGGCACTTCCAGTGCCGAATTAAGGACCTGAGCAAAGTAATTTCTACAGTCGCTGGCTGCAGTCTGCAAAAGATTTTAGTCATTACTTTACTTTAGCCGGGAGACGTCCAACCGTTGAACTCAAGCGGCTAATTTTAATCGACAGATATATCCAAACTACAGGATTTATCTAACCGGGCATACAATGAAAATAAGACCCAAAAACGTTAACGTAAGGTAGAAATTTGTGTTACTTTTCCGATAAGCTTGGCGTGTGAGTGACGGATTTAAGTTTAACATGTTTTTTTTTCTAAACGACAAGCTTGTTATTGGCCTTGGGGGCTTTAACAACTTCACTGGACAGGGGTTTGACATGGCGTTGAAAATATTAAACAAAGCTAATGATCAAGGTAAGCTTTGCTTAAAACTAGTTGTTCATGATAATTAACAACATTCCATTAAGGAAACTATTGGGTACATTGTTCATGATTGACGGCTATTGTTTATCATCCCGTAGACCACTTGGCGCGATCCATCCAGCTACTTTTCTTCACTACTTGACTACTCATTTTTTCTGCGCAATAAGTAGTCTACAATGCAATGAAAGCGAGCGAACAGATTAATTTCCTAAAAATGAAATTTCGGGTCACACCAAGACAGTTTTGCGGTTTTAATAAGACGCTAAAAAATTTGAGAGCCAAGTATCTTAAGACCCTGAATGCGGCCCTGAACTGGCTCTTTTGTTCCCAATTAATGAGCGGGATTATTACAGCGAGGAAAAATGGACAAAGATTTCAGTTTCTGCTGCCGACACGCTTCTACTGTGGATTAGTTTATACAAATGTAGGGAAAGAAAATGGGTAATTTTTATTTGCCTGGCGTAATATCAGAAAAAAATGGAAATTAAATTTTACTAGGCACTGAAGGTAATAGCATATTAAAACCAAGAGCGTAGCACAAAAATCAAGCTATCTGTTATATCTGTTAAGTTATAGCCCGCCTGGCAGCTACCACCATCTTATCTAAGTCTAGCCGCCAAACATCAGTGTTAACAACATTGATGTGATCCGGCTTGAAGATAAGATAGCCAGTTCTCCATTGCGTTGGGGAATCTTGGTAAGCCCGCTTTCATCTTCGGCATCATCGTCACTTACCATCAGGTGAGTTGATGCCAAGGGCTTACCAATTGTGAATAAAAAAATAAAGTTTCGCCTGTCATGTCCTGTATGCGTGTCAGCTCAATGCGCCACAGGAGTTCACCTATGAAACAATATTGTTTTTGGGCTCCGGCCTTCGGAGCCGCACGGAACGCTCCAGGCTTTGCCCTATGGGAAGCTCGGCCTCCGACTTGCATAACGTGTCATGGCCATGGTTACCTAGTCTTTGTGTCTGAAATAACGTGATGACATAAAAAAATAAAAGTTTAAAAGAAACTAAAAAGCGGCTTGAAAAAGAAATTCATTCAAAATTATGAAATAATATTTTTATAATATATAAATACACGAAATTAACCAACAATAACGAAATTAAAGGTAGGTACGAAATAAATTAGGGGCCTACAATTATTTTGAGGTCGAAGCCGGCTAGCTAAGCCATCGAATCTAAATCATTTGATTTCATAATTTTGAGTGACTTTAAAGTTGCTTTTTTGTTTCTTTTTAACTATTTTTTTAGTGGTAATGATATCGAACAACGTAAAAACCAATCATTCACTCGCCAAGGATACCATTAACTCATAATGCATGTGTTTCATTAACCGATACAGAGTCATGTGGTTACTATCAACATCTCAGCAGCATGAAAGTTAAGGAGTCAAAACTTCCATCATAAGCTCACCTGAATAACCTGAAAGACTACAACAATCGGTCTATACGTAACTAAAATATTTGAAAAATTATCATCCAACTCCTAACCGTTAAGGAGTTTGACCTTCCATCATCAACTCATCAACATGAAATGAAGACTATCAGACGCGCATACTTGAATAGCTTTAGAAAATATAATATCTAAATATATATAACTCAAAGGTGACTGACTGACTGACATAGTGATCTATCAACGCACAGCCCAAACCACTAGACGGATCGAGCTGAAATTTGGCATGCAAGTACCCTGTGTTGCTGGAAAGTACATAGGCTACTTTTTATCCCGTGAAAATAGCATAGCCCGATGCAGTTCCTGAGGGAACTGAAAATATACTCTTTTTTGGTTAATTTCTTTAACATCGCAACGGAACAATGGATTGTGTGATTTTCTGCACAGAGATAGTTGAGGGGGTGGGAAATGACATGATTTACTAATAAGCATAGTATCCTGACATAGTTCCCCAAGGATCTGGAGAAAATTCATGTCATTCATTCATGCACCGCGCACCCTCTAAGACAGTCATAAAAATCATGCCCACGCGGGCGAAGCCGCGGGCAAAAGCTAGTAAGACATAATTCCCACATAAAATAAGACTGTAATTTTCTGTTGACTGTACTTGTTAGTATCCAACTAAAACCCAAAGTAAACGTAAAACTCGAAACCAAGATCCACCTTTTTGCTTATTCCAAGAGATTAATGAGCGGAGTCTGCACCAAAAGTGATGAATCAGAGCCGGAGCCTCCTCTCAGCTCGTTAGAAAGCCAAATGAAGCGTTGATTTTAATCTCAAGCAGCGAGGATTCCTATCAATTTTGATAAGTAGACACAGAGAGACAATTACGCGCGTTATGAGAGGGAAATTACGGAATTACGCGCGGAAGGCTAGTTTTCTACACTGTCATTAGCTGCTTTTCATAAGAGCTGCGCGAGGTAGCTGTGGCGGCGTTTCAGTAAATGGTGTGACTTATCCACCTAGCTGTGTGAGAAAACTGAGCGGGCCGCGGATTCGAGGGGGACTCTTTTTAGCTGTGCTTGGAAGCGGTGTACAAGCAAGAGTGTGTGTATGTGTCTGGTCTGGAGCTCTCGCTGGCAAAAGGGAAAAGCGCCAATCCACAGACGCCATCAGAGTGGCAATACTAAACTTGCTCTGTAAGCTCAGCCTGCAAGGCTTGCAGGTGAGTTCCTTTCACGAATCGGGTTGCTAAGCCACCAAAAGCTCGCTTAAGTCTCTGGCAGAAGTATCCCGCAGCAACACATATTACCACTGTCCGACACAACTTTCCCTGGCCTGCATGGACGTGTTAAGTTGACCGGAGTAAAGTAGAACATGTACCGATGGGGTTACAGCTGGAATTGTGCACACGATACGAGGGCGGTGCCTCCGCCCAGACTATAGCGCATCTTTTGTCCTGCCTGGCGTGCTCTAAACAATCTGTGCATGCGAACACCTGCACAATGCAACAGACAGATATACAGATCCCCATTACGTTGGGGAATCTTGGTATCATCGTCACTTACCATCAGAAAATACAAACATCAAAAATCAAAATAAATCAAAAAGAAACAATGAGAACTTGCCAGCAGAATACTAGTTTGGAAATAACTGTACTAATTATTTAAAAATTAATTAAAAGCCATCTGCATAAAAACTGCATCGTAAAAAATGTATCCTTTATCACTAACGGAATCAAGAAGAATATAACGATACCGTGTACTCCAAAATCTATCAAACCGTTTAGGCTACACAACGAGCCAAGGAAACAAACATACATACATGTACTCGAAAAACATAACCCTCCTTATGGCTCGCTAATAAGGAGGGGGTGGACGAGGTTTTGTTGGTATACGTCCATTAAGGCGGTAATATTACAGATGTTCGTTAATCTTGACGTCAATTACTCCTAAACGATAGAAAACCCAAGGTTGAAAAAAAATACCCTTATTTATGATGACGTTCCTTAAAGTCAAAAGCTATTAGAAACACGATTGAGTAGTTTTGGCTCGATAGAAAAGAATCCCAAAGATAGGTTTACACCGTTACTTTCAACTCTAGTTATGACTAATATTTTGAAGTATAAATTTTAAAAAAATATATAACAATATTTGTTATAATAATACAAAGTGAGTTATGTTATTATTTTTTATACTTTCATTGTAGTTTTTGATTGAAACGAAAAACTTTTGAAAAAGTGAAAAAGTGTGGTTATTTTCTTTACTCTTTACACGTAAAGAAAAAGACAGAGAAAACTGAATGCGTTACCCGTTAAAGGGTCCATACCGTACATTGAAATTCAATTAATATCAGAATAAGGATATAATATATCGCATTTGAAAGAAACTGGGTGAAAAAATATTATGATAAATGGCATTTCTCATAGACCCTTTTACGGGTAACGCATTCAACTGTTTCAATCAATACCTAGCCTGAATAGAGTGATAGTACCTAGATACCTACTACACATAAATTTTCTGAACTCCTTGTGTGCATCCGGTCTCCTAACGCACTCTATTTATCTCTCTTTCATCCGGACTCCCGATTAAAGTTTTCGTGAAGTTTAACCACTCAAAAACTGTAAAATGTAAATCGACTGAACGAAGAAATTTTGACGACTTGTAGCGCTGCTGGGTCAGTTTTAAGGGTTCCGTTCACCCAACGGTTGACCAACGGAATCCTATTACCAAATATATATACAGTGTAAACTCTATATAGCGACACTCAAGGGACTAGGCATTTTGTGACGTTATTGAGAGTTTTCGTTATACAGAGAGAAATTAGCGTTAAAGTAAACCAACTGGAGTTAGAATATTTGACGTTTCAAAGAGTGAATCTTTATATCGAATGACGTTATACAGAGTTTACACCTTTGCTATTACTAAGCCTCCGCTCTCTGTCCGTCTGTCAGCGGGCTATATTTCATGAACCGTAATAGAAAGACAATTGAAATTTTCACAGAATATGTATTTCTGTTGCCGCTATAAAAACAATCGCCATACAAAAAAACGTGTTTTTTTTAGGTCTTAAGAAATATTTTAATTTAGTTCTATCGTAAAAACGGTAATACATACAAGCGTGAAACTTGGTATGATTGTAGTACTAATACTGAAATAAAACAACAAATATTAAAAATTGGCAAAGTGTAAGTCGTTCTCACGCTAAGGAGTCCGAACTGAATGACAAGAAAAGCATATTTTTGTAGCTCGTGTTGATGTCTTTTGTTTGTAATGTGAATAGGTATTATTGTCATTATACTATGTAGTTGTGTAGAGAGGTGTGGTGGTACGGAACCCTCGGAGTGCTAGTCCGACTCGCACTTGGCCGGTTTTATACCACGCATCCACTTCATCCAGAACAATTTCCCGTTTCAATTCAATCGCGTGCAGTTTTCCTGTGAGCGTATGTTTCGCAATGACATTTCAAAATTTTAATAATTTGTCATGGTCAGTTATCCACGCGAACGAAGTCGCGGGCAACAGCTAGTACTCAATAAGCTCTGTTTGTATGTATACTATTTATGTGTATCGACTACCAAGACGAGCCTTGCAAGCCTCCCGAGGTGATTTATTAATGAGAGAAACACGTTAATGTCTACCAACAAGGAAGTGTTGTGACAGTGACCAAATTAATGATTTCGCGTTGTCAGACTTGCGTTTTCACAAAAAGGAAATGAGGCATTTCACATTGTTACATGAAATCATTGAATTTTTTATTATTTTTTTATTATTTACAATTGGTAAGCCCTTGGCATCATCTCACCTGTTGGTAAGTGACAATGATGATGCCGAAGATAGAAGCGGGCTTACCAAGATTCCCCAACGCAATGGAGAACTGGCTATCTTATCTTCAAGCCGGAACACAGCAATGTTGTTAACACTGATGTTTGGCGGCAAGACTTAGATAAGATGGTGGTAGCTAGCCTAACCTAACCTACCAAACCGAGTCTTACAAGTTGACCCCGCCAGAATCGAACTCGCGACCTCCTAGTGTGAAGCGAATGGACTAACCATTACGCCACGGAGGCGGTTAAATTTTAATACATTTTGACTCCCTACAAAAAACAAAATACACAATCAAGTAACCGATCTTCGGTAACGCGTTACCAAAAGTGATACGTTAAAGTGTCGTTACATTTTTTTCAGTCACGAAGGCTAGGCCGAAACATGGCCATGCCGCCTAATGCAAGGCCGAAGTCATTTCTTCATGTTTAAAAAAAAACACATTTTTTGTATGGATACCCCCTTTATTTTTATTTTTTTCTTATTTTTAGTATAGTGGCAACAGAAATACATCATCTGTGAAATTTCAGCTGTCTTTATCTCTCACGGTTCATAAACAATACAGTACATATTAATAGGGTCTTGTTTTTACCCTTTGGCTACGAAACCCTAAAACCCACCCTGTTTATAGATTCTAATGAAAAATACTCTACTCTTACTAGAGCATTCCACAGGAATTTAATATCTTACAGATACAGCGTGTAGCCGCAAACCAACATCAATAAATTGATATTTATTGCTATAGTTAAGAGAAAATGTCGCACGAGCGTACAATTATGAACTTTAACTTATCACATTTGACTCAGTCCTAAATCTAAAACTTCCTAGGGTATGCAAGATTTAGGACTTAGTCATAATATTATGTGATAAATTAAAGTGTAGGTCAATTTCGTCTACACGAAAGTAATACAATATATGAAGGCCCTAAGTTCAATAATTGTTGAAAAATAATTTTAGATAAAATATTTGCTGTACTCAACGATATGCTTGATGCTATGGTTAATTTAAATATTAAAACCGGCCAAGTGCAAGTTGGACTCGCAGTATGAGGGTTCCGCACCAATATTCACATGACAAACTAAAGACACAAACGCGAGCAACAGAAAAATACTAACTACAATACTAATAAAATACACAGTAAAGTTAACTTCCAATTTTTTCCCCCGAAAATGACCCTTATTTAAAAAAAAATATTTATTTACTTTGCACATCTGTGTTTGGGTTATAGGATGACACCATCCTACCGAATATCACCTGATTTGGTTCAGTAGATTCGGAGCAAATTGGCTGTGACAGACGGACGGACAGACAGACAGACGCACGAGTGATTAAGGGTTATAAGGGTTCCGTTTTTTTGTACGGAACCCTAAAAAGGACTTAATCTTTCACAGTTAACTACAAAAAATACAAAAGTGACCTCGATTTCACCTCAATTTTACAATTCGAACTGAATTTCTCGGAGACTGAAGTTTAAATCAGTTTTTTTATTTAAATGTAACTGTGTAATAGATGTTGTTAAATGTTTTGGTTTCTAGCCTTTTTGGAATTGGTGACGCCTGTATGTAAAAAGTTTTTTTTTATGTTTCATTTCGCGCTAGTGTTTCAATACAGAGGAAGTCGTTACGTGACGTTGCAGCGCGCGCTGATATAAGCTTTATTCAATGTTACTTGGGTCGACATTTGCAAATACGCGCATCAAGTAGCTACTTATCACTACAGAGATGATAAAATATCTTCTTTCATTTTTCTCGTTTTGTTTTATTCAATTACAAATTGATCAGCCTTAAGTAACTGGTATCTCATTTGTGCCTGGACGATGAACTGTATGAAAAACCATAAAAATAGGAGTACTTATTTCAGAGTACCTAAATATATTTTTATAATTATTTTGGCGTTGGTGTCGTGAATAAAGGAAAAAGTAAATAATTCAAACCTCATAATATCATCACATCAGCTAATGCGTCCCCACCGAGGGGCTCGAGCCTACCCTAAATCAGGGTGATCGGGCCTTAGTCGACCACGCGGGCCCAGTGCAGGTTGGTCGACTTCACACACAACCTTCCAGTTTCTTATATATACGATACAAAAACCTAGATAGGTTTAAGAACGTTTCGTATGTTCTCTAAGGACTCCAAACGGCTATAGCGATTTTGATGAAATTTTCAGGGAGCCTTTAGATTAGCCCTGCGGGTGATCCTGTGAAAAAAAACGCATGCGAAGCCGTAGGGCATCATTAGTAAAATTCAAGTCAATAAAGTTTTTTTTCAGACAGACAATAAAATGGAGAATGAGTTTTCCTTTGCCATTTATTTTAAAATACAATCAAAAAAAAAGAAGGAGGATTCTTTATTCGACCGTATATATACATATATATTTTTTATGTGTGTTCGCGGATAACTTCGTCGTAAATGAACCGATTTTGATGATTCTTTTTGAAAGTAGATATTCCAAGGGTGGTACCATGATAAGGAAACCAGGATCGGATGATGGCATCCCAGAAAAATCCAGGGGAACCTCAGTTTCCAATTTGAAGTCGGTTTTTTTTGTTAAAAATTATTTACTTTTGAGCGATCGAGCACAGCGAATAAAAAAATGTTGGTTAGTGTTCGATATCACTAGTATAAACAAAAGTTACATGTTTGCCAAAAACGTCCGTCCGTCCGTCCTTACATAAAGGTCTCCCTAGCGACTAAAATAATAGTCTAAATGACAACAAATGTTGAAATATGTCGATAGCTTCTGAGCAGCTTCTGGCTGGGTGCCATTTAAGCGTTGCTGTCATACAACAAATTAAGGAAACTGTAAAAATCTCGAAAATGGCTCTAACGAATTTGGTTAAACTTTACAAATAGTAACTATTATAAATTTCCTATCAAATAGCAGTACCTATTGGTTATTCTGGCAAAATTCTTAAAAGGCCCCCATACAACAACAATTAACGTTTAAAATTTTCTTGATGAATCGATCCGCTTTTCAACCGACTTCAAAAAGGAGGAGGTTCTCAATTCAACCTGTATGTTTTTTTTGTATGTGTGTTAAGCGATATCTTCAGATTGTGAACCGATTTTCATGATTATTTTTTTATTCGATAGGGTATATGCTTCCGAGTTGGTTCCATATCAAAATCGTTATTGTACTTTATGAGAAAATGAACAAAAACCAAAAACAATAGTGCAAAATTGTACTAAGTTGTTGCGATGGAAGTCTGTTTTTTAACGTGTTTAGCGTTTTCATTGTTGATTTGTTTGAATAATGATTATGCTATAAAAGTATAAGGTATTTTTTGAATTTTTGTACGCCAAACGGTAAAGGCTACGTGAGAAAGTATGCACACCATGGCTGTACAATTTGATCTAATTTGCGTCTCCTGACTGCCGCACTATCAAACCCCATTACAATAAATAATTGACTTTTATTAAAATCCCGTTGGGATTCTCAATCACGTTCGATCAACTGATTAGTGAATCTTTGTATTGAATCCATTTTCCTTTAAAAGGTCTCTCCCTATACATTTTCATTAACAGTGACAGCCTGTATAATGATTACTTTGATTTCATTCTGCGTTTAATTTGATTCGTTGCAACTAATTTTAGATAACATTGTCACCGGGGACAATTATGGCAATTTGTGAGAGAATTAATTCTCTGAAGCCTCGATATTTGTTTATCGCCGAAATAATCATTAATGTGAATGCAATGTACTCTAACTACTTTCTTGATTACAAATTTAATTAAAGTATCTGCCTGTATATTATATTGCGTCGGTGGCGCAAAGGTTAGGGCCGCTACCTACTGTCCGGGAGGTCGTGGTTCAAATCCTACCATGTGTTTTCGAATTTCGATTTCATATGTACGTTTATCCAAAGTGAAGTCCCCGCAAAGGCCCCGCGTGGTTGACTAAGGCCCGATCACCCTAATTCAGGATAGGCTGGAGCCCCTCGGTGGGGACGTATATGAGCTGATATGATGATGATGATGATGATACTTACAGGTAAAGTTTGGGTGCAAGAGGTAGTCTCCGAAACTAATCCTAATTTAAAAACTCTTTCACCAATGTTTAGAATGGAATGGATTTATATAGTTTGAACATGGGCTTAAAAAAAATGGAAAAAATGCCAGCGAGCTACTTGCGGCTCGCGCTCCGCGCACACGCGTGGTCCAAGTAGGGCGAATATACCACTAATGTAACAGGTCTTTAAATACTATTTTCATGTTTCAAGCCCGGGAGCTACATACCATTGAATGGAACAAAATGTGCTCTCCTATGGGCCTGTGGGGTAATTCTATCGACAAGTATTAAGTAGAAAAATAATTCCTAGAATTTTCCTGAAAGTGACAAAATCTTACGTATTAGCGAAGAAACTGCTGCGATAACTCTAGAATAAATATAATGAATGTGATTCTTCCCATATAATGACGATTTTACGAGGTCTTCACCGTCTTCACGCGCTTTAAACCACCGTGCTCTCAAAATATTTAAATACTCGTAATGTAGGCACAAATATACCGCAATTAAATTAAAAATAGTCTAATGCTGTTTTGAAAACAAATGTCGTTTTTAGTGTGATAATTAACGCCCTATCTTTTTAATAGCACTTTTGTCTTATAATAAACTAAGTTTTTATCTTAACTACTAGGTTAGCGACCATTCAAAAGCATCTAAAAGAACTGTTCATATCATCATATCAGCCGACGGACGTCCACTGCTGGACGTAGGCCTTCAATGACGACCGGTTCTGCGCTGCCCGCATCCAGCGGCTTCCCGCGACCTTCACCAGGTCATCGGTCCACGGAGTGGGAGGCCTACCTACGCTACGTTTTCAGGTGCGCGGTCGCCACTCGAGAACTTTACTGCCTCAACGGCCATCTGTTCTACGAGCTATGTGCCCCGCCCACTAGCAATTCTAAAAGCTATGTCGGTTACTTTGGTTCTCCTACGGATCTCCTTGTTTCTGATTCGATCACGCAGAAAAACTCGGAGCAAAGCACGCTCCATTGCCCTTTGGGTGATCTTGAGCCTTCTTATGAAGCCCATAGTAAGCGACCATGTCTCAGTTCCGTATGTCATCACTGGCAACACACACTGGTCGAAGACCTTGGTCCCCGGCAACCCACCATATACTATTAATAAAAGCTTCAGTTAAAATGACTCAATAACGCAACCCAGGACAACGAGGGAAGTTGTCCGGCTCTCCTCGTTACCGCCGACATTGCCCCTTCCAGGTCCTAGACCCCCCATTAACCTAATCTACCCATATGTCTCACCTAAACCTCAACACTGACTTGTTGCTCTGGGTTGCGTTGTTAATTCATAGTAACTAAAGCTTGTTTTCACAATTATAGTCGGCAGAACAGTATAATTGTCGGCAAAACAGAATACTTTTAGATGTCCACAAATAGTCACTGACCTAGTAGTTTAGAGGACAACTTACTTATTTAGAAGACAAAAACTACTAATAATAATTGAAAATGCTAAACACGTTAAAAACCCGACTTCCATCGCAACAACTTAGTACATTTTTGCATTATTATTTTTGGTTTTTGTTAATTTTCTAATAAAGTACTACACCGATTTAGATAAAATTTATATAAGACCTTACGGGAAACACTATTCAAATCATAAAAGAATCATGAAAATCGGTTCAATAAGTAAAAAAATCTGAACACACACATAAAAAAACATACAGTTGAATTGAGAACCTCCTCCTTTTTGAAAGTCGCTTGAAAAAGAAGGCGATTCAAAGTTTAGATGCAAGGTTTATTTTTTCTCATTTTTTCATATTTTTTATTACTTTTTCATCCTATCGGCAATTTTTAGATAGAAACATGTTGTCAATTTGTTAAATTGACAGTGTAGGTTTAGATTTTTTAGGCTTGACGTTTTTTTTACAAGCTTACATTTAACTTGCAATGTACGTATGTTTGTTCGGGTGGAATTTTGCAAGTTAAATTTGACCCACTTCCCGGTTTCCGATTTAGCTGAAATTTTGCATGCATTTGTATATCACGTGCCAATGCAAAGTTAAAAGCTTGTACCTAAAAGTTTTAAAGTTTTTCGAAAATTATCACATTTCGTAATAACTTTCAATCAGTAGATTTTTTTTCCACTTTAAACTTTGATTTTCGACTTTTTAGCGATAAGTCGATTCAAAGCAATAACGTTAAAAATAAATTATCTCTAAGTATTGAACTCATGATCATCATCATCACCTTCATCATCATCATAAAGACGTCCACTGTTGAACTAAAGCCTCCCCAAAGATTTTCACAGCAACCGGTCTTACGCTACCAAGTATTGAATGAAAATTAGAAAGAAATAGAAATAGTTTATTGGCACTTACTAGTTACAAACATTGAGATGCAGCCCTAGCTCCCAAACTAGTTACAAACATTGAGATGCAGCCCTAGTTCCCAAACTAGTTACAAACATTGAGATGCAGCCCTAGTTCACAAACTATTCGTTACACGGTATCTTGGGACCCAGTTCCCTCCCTTTTTTAAAGGACACTATAATTAAGTAAGTACCAATACAACTGTACACTATTTATCAAAATAAACTTAGTCTAATTTTAGAACAAGTAATTGTTGTTGTAGCTTAAAGTGTGAAGAATGTGCGATCGAGTGTTAGTGTGTGTGCGTGTGTGTGGATGTGTGCGAGACAAGCCCCAAAGTTATGTTTTTATACAAAATACATCAATGAGAAGGTATGCAAATACAACGACCGACCGGTTCTGCGCTGCCCACATACAGCAACCGCAACCTCCACTAAGTTGTCGGTCCACCGAGCGGGAGGCCTGATTTAGGAGGAGGCTCCTGTCACATTTAAATTGGCTTTAACACTATTTATTCAGTTTCATGAGTAGACCGTGTCATGAGTTTTAATCGCTACCGTGACGTAAAGGTTTAGTCTGTTAGCTTCACATCAAGAGGTCGCGGGTTCGCTTCCTGGCGGTTAAGACTTAACACATTTTAAGACTCAGTTTGGTTGGTGGAAGGGCATTTTCTACGCCCGCCTGGCTAGCTACCACCATTTTATCTAAGTCTACCGCCAAACATCAGTGTTAACAGCATTGACGTGTTTCGGTTTGAAGATAACATAGCCGGTTCCCCATTGCGTTAGGGAATCTTGGCAATCCCGCTCTCGTCTTCCGCATCATTGTCACTTACCATCAGGTGAGATGATGCTAAGGGTTAACCAAATTGTGGATTTAATAATTGAAAACGCTAAACACGTTAAAGAACCGACTTCCATCGCAACAACTTCGAACAATTTTGTATTATTATTTTGGTTTTTGTTAATTTTCTAATAAAGTACCACACCGATTTTGATAAAATTTATGTGAGAACACACAGGAAGCTCTAGCTTTCAAATAAAAGAAGAATCATCAACATCGGTTAACCCAGTCAAAAGTTCTGAGGTAACACACATAGAAAAAAAAACATACAGTCGAATTGAGAACCTCCTCCTTTTTGGAAGTCGCTTGAAAAAGTAGAACGATCAGTTCACAGGTTTCGTGCTAATTACTAAATAAAGCTGCACAATCGCTCTAAACACCGACCGATAATTCCGAGTAACCGCTAAAATAAGTGGATTAATTAGACGGATCGCTCTTGAGGTCGGTTGTCGGAAATCGGAATTAGCAATTCCGAATTTCAGGAAATACCGCTTAATCTTTGACTTGTAATCTACAGGTTGATGAAATTTAATTAACTTGCCAAATAGGTACGTACTGCTTTGGCATGATGCATTTCAACGTACATTTTATGAGATTCACCTGTATGTATGTATGTTTGTAACCGACTCCTTTGCTCTCGATTTTGACCCACTTTAAACGGACAGATTTAATTCAAACTTTGTACATTTATCAAGAATTAGTGACAAAAAAATAATTTCACTATCCTGAACTAAAAATTGAAAAATAAATATAGTTTAAAGAAAACTAAAAAAAACACACTTTTAAAGCACATCAAACTAAAAAGTGAAAAATAATTCTTAATACAAGCTGAAAACAATAATGAACGGAAAATACTAGCATTATTGTGCAAAAGCGTGGGTTGCTCGGTATACGAAAAATATGGCACAAAGTGGGCACGCTTTTTTCAGTGTGTGTTTTCAAAGCGTGTTTTTAGATTTTTTTAACTATATTTTTTTCATCACACCTATTCGAAAAACGATGATTGGTTCCTCAATAAGTGCGAACAAAATTCTACTTTGTTCCATATTGAGTTTTGGTTTCTCTCTTCCGATTGGTTCACATTTCAGTTGGAGTTTGAGCTATCTCTCTTCTGATTGGTCCGCATTCGCACTTGTTTTCTCACAGGTCGTGATGAAAAATTGTGCGTCACTCGGGGCCAAATATTTTATTCTCGGGCGACGTATATTGAATTCCTCACTAAGTTCAGGATTCCTTTAAAGAATTCTTTATAGTCATATTTTGTTCCGAGGGCGTTCTTTTGAATTCTGAGCTAAGCGAACTCAGAATAATTGAAACTAACGCCCTCGGAACAAAATATTATTTTGTTCCCTCGTTACACAAATAACTATTTAAAATCTTTCGCAAGAGAGAGGAAAAAGTGGGCGGGCCTTTTACGGGCGAAACTTCTTGCAAAATGTGGTCCCTGCAAACACATTCCCACTTTTTCATTCGGTTTTAATTGCACTTACTTACATATTTGTGGTTTTAGTGTCATTTGGTTGTAGTACGTCTAAAACGTGTGGTTTTAGTGTCATTTGGTTGTAGTACGTCTAAAACATGTGGTTTTAGTATCATTTCGTTGTAGTACGTCTAAAACGTGTGGTTTTAGTGTCATTTGGTTGTAGTACGTCTAAAACATGTAGTTTTAGTGTCATTTGGTTGTAATACGTCTAAAACATGTGGTTTTAGTGTAATTTGGTTGTAGTACGTCTAAAACATGTAGTTTTAGTGTCATTTGGTTGTAATACGTCTAAAACATGTGGTTTTAGTGTAATTTGGTTGTAATACGTCTAAAACATGTGGTTTTAGTGTAATTTGGTTGTAGTACGTCTAAAACACGTGGTTTTAGTGTCATTTGGTTGTAGTACGTCTAAAACATGTAGTTTTAGTGTCATTTGGTTGTAGTACGTCTAAAACATGTAGTTTTAGTGTCATTTGGTTGTAGTACGTCTAAAACATGTAGTTTTAGTGTCATTTGGTTGCAGTACGTCTTTTGTCCTTTTTAGAGTTCCAGAACAAGGCACCCTTATAGTTTCGCCATGTCTGTTTGTCTGTCTGTCCGTCTGTCCGCGTCTTAGCTCAGAGACTATAAGTACTAAAAAGCTAAAAATTTGGCATGGGTAAACATATAAACATAGTGGTGTAATAATTTTTTTAAAATGTATTTTTAGGGTACCTCCCCCACATGTAAAGAGGGGGTGGAGTTTTCGACGTGTGGGGTATCGTTGAATAGTGGTTTACTGTAACCATTTTTCCATTAATGGGTCGGTTTGTGCGAAATACATATTAAGCTTTAAACTGCTAATTTTCTTAGAAGCAAGTGTATTTCATGAACTGTCATAGCCAGACACAGTTGAAATTTTCACAGATGATGTAATTCTGTTGCCGCTTTAACAAAAAATACTAAAAATTGGAAAAAGTAAAAGTCTCCATATAAAAATCTTTTTTTTTTTGAAACGTGAAGAACCTATAGTGGCATCTAGTATGATGGTACGGAACCCTTTGCGCGTGGTTCTGACTCGCACTTTACCGGGTTTTTTTTGTTGATTTCTTTTACATCGCAACAGAGTAATGAATTAACGTGATTTTTGCATACAAAGTGACACAGACAACTCATTAGCGAGTCTAACATAGTTCCCAAGAGTCTGGAGAAAACTCATTCCCGCGCTCGCTCGTGAGCCAATATCAGCCGAAGGATGTCCACTGCTGGACACAGGCCTCCCCCAAGGATTTCCACGACGACTGGTTCTGCGCTACCCCCATCCAGCGGCTTCCCGCGATCTTCACCAGTTCGTCGGTCCACCGCGTGGAAGACACTAGGTTTTCCGATGTGCGGTTGCCACTCGAGAAATTTACTGCCCCAACGACATCTGTTCTACAAGCTATGTGTCCTGCCCACTGCCACTTCAGTTTAGCGATTCTGTGATCTATGTCGTAAGCATACCACACAACCTCGAAAATATAAAAAAAAGCATGTCTTCTAGGGTGAAGCCGCGGGCAAAAGCTACAAAGTTATATGTATTCTACAAGGTATACAGGGTGCTCGGTACTAGTAATTTGCTGAAATATTATTTTTTACTTTTTGATTACAAATTTATCAGTTTATTGTAAATTTACGATTTCAGCTTCGCTTTGCGGAACAAAAATTGTTTAGTTTCATGAGTAAAAGCTCTCCTTTAATATATGCTTTATTTGCATAACATCCTGTATAAAAATTGTGTAATTTATCACGTTAAATTGCTTTTTGGAGGCAGATCATGCTCGACGATAGGTACACTGGAAATTTGTACAGTCATCTTACGAATCAGGCAACTTTACATGAACAGTTTTTTTGTACAGTTTCTCACTTCTTACTTTTTCTTTCTGCTTTAGAACGACGAAGGGTTAAGAAAGTACAGTGACGTGAAAAAAAAATAGAACTTTAGATTTTATTGGGGAACAATTGTTTTACACTTATAATGTTCTCAACGATAACTTAAATGTAACTGTGGCTGATGTTGTGGGTTTCACAAGTAAGTAGTAAAAAGAAAACTATTTAAGTTGTATTATAATACAGTTTGTAATCGCGAAGAAAAATTGTACTCAAGCACGCTTTGTAATATTCGCTTTACATTCTTAAAAAAAGACAAGAAACAAGTGATGTCAGGATCGTAGTTTTTTTAAATATAAACTACTTTCCGGCTCTAGAGCGTTCCTAGAAAATCGGTGGCGTAACGGCTAGGGCCGCCTCCTCCTGTCCTCCTGGAGGTCGTGGTTCTCATCCTGCCACGTACCAATGTGATTTCGAATTTAGATTTCATATGAACGTTTATCAGACGCTCTTAGGGTGAAGGAAAACATCGTGAGAAAACCTGCACACGCCTGCGGAGAAACTCGCAGGTTGTGTGTGAAGTCGACCAACCCGCACTGGGCCCGCGAGGTCTACTAAGGCCCAATCGCCCTACTACAGGGTAGGCTCGAGCCCCTCGGTAGAATCGTATATGAGCTGATATGATGATGACTTCCCGGCTCGTTAACGCAACCAATAGCCCCAGCAAAAAATTTGACTATAATTTGTTTATCAACTGTATACTATGCTAAGAATTAAGAAAATCACTGAAAAGCAATAACATTTATCAAACCTTTTCAGGCAAGCTTACCTTTCGACACGTAAGCGTGAGTAAGACCAAAGAGAAAGTCAGTAAATATTTAGGGACCACCATTTTGACAAAGCATTTTTGTTTATTACGAACGGAACCTTTACAAACACAGCCTTCATCAAAAACGACATGAAAAGCGTTTCAAACAAAGGCCATCTGAATTTAACGAAGAAAAATTATTTTGTTTCAGATTGCATAACGAAATGAATGACGCGCGGGAGACGCAGACCCTCCACCGAATAGCCGCAGGACCCCATTCAATCAGCCGTAAACGTAGATATGAATGATTCATGCCATGGAAAGCATAAACGAACGAATTGGAATGTCCAAACACGACATATGCGCGAACGGATGTCAAAACGCAACAAAAATAACCGTTTTTCAACTAAAACCAACAGATCCCAACACTACTTTGCTAAACAGACAATACTTGGACCCAATACTAGTGTATCAAACAAATATTAGTGTTCTTGATTTGAATTTCAGTGAGATATACGTCAATAGGACTACATTTTCAAATTGCTCGTTTGAAAATGGAACGTGTAGTGATGTGCACGAATATAACTTGTGGGCGTTATCGTTGTTAGTATTCCCGTTATTAACGTTGTTCGGAAATGTGCTGGTGATAATCAGTGTTGCCAGGGAACGGAGTTTACAGACAGCTACGAACTATTTTATAGTGAGTTTGGCGGTAGCTGACTTATTAGTGGCTGTAGTGGTGATGCCGTTCGGTGTGTATTACTTGGTAAGTATTTTGGATTCGAGTCACGTTCTATATTTTGCATGTTTATACCGAATCTCTAAGGATTAATTCACCGTTATCGAATTTTTGATCCGAACCTCTCGACATACTTTTTCCACCCACTTGCAATGGATTGTGGCATCATCCACAGCTCCCGTACCCTCTTGGGTCTCCAGAGCCTTAAGACTTGCTGTAAGTGCCCTTAAGTACCTAAAGTGCCTCAAGTATATCTTCCTACGGTCAAGTACGGCCCGAATGCTTCAGGCTTGACCTCTTCCACAAACGGTGTGCGGCCTGCCGCAAAAAATGGATGGATATTTTCATACTTTTTTTATTACTACTTGAGTTTGATGAGTGCACTCGAATTTGGAGCTAAAAAAAGAAGAATCTTGTCTTGAGTCCCTTGAAAAGCACATTCTAATGGGCAAACTGGAGGGGCAAAGGCAAAGGGCTCGAGCTCAGCTACGCGTGGTGTGACCAAACAAAATACCCGCGCGATACACGATACTATCCATCTACATTGCTGCTGATATGGAAAGAGGATACTTAAGGGCCGCCAGGAGGCTCGAGTTTCCATACAAACGTTGTTCCGCTTTAATACTAAAACTACATGCCGGATTGAATCCAAACTTTACAAATATATTGAGGAGACACATTATCGATGTTTGTAATTAGTTTTCGATTTACTAATATAAAACGGAAAAAAATAATAGCAGTTTCCAACTTTCAGTACAAAAGTAATTTAAGCCTTCATTTAGCTACGTTAAAATTAACTACGATGAAAACTAATTACAAACATCGATATGTGTCTACTTAATATATTTACAAAGTTTGGAATCAATCCGGCATGTAGTTTTTGTATTAAAGCGGAACTACGTTTGTATGGAAACTCGAGCCTCCTGGAGACTCTTAAGACTTACTTAAAACTCGATTCACGATGTTTCAAACATCGAACGAAAGAGCTTGGAAATAAAGTTCCTGGCAGCTCGTACTGCAACGTGACTGTGACGTCAATCGCTGCAGACGAATCATGCGAAAATTGTGGTTTTAATTATCGATATATTATGAATTATTAAACAAAAGGTAAGGCTCAAAAGTATCCTATGTCACGCACGGCATCAAGACAAATCTTACGATACCTCGCACTCTAAAATGTATCAAGCCGTAAGAATAAAGAATCATACATACATACATTAATCCTGAAAATAATTACCTCCTTTTTAGGGTTCCGTACTTCAAAAGGTAAAAACGGAACCATCATAGGATTCCTCGCGTGTCTGTCTGTCTGTCCGTATCCGTCTGTCAAAGCCATTTTGCTCCGAAACTACTGGACCGATTGAGTTGAAATTTGGTAGGTACACAAATAAGTCGATAACCCAAAGACGGACGTGTAACGTACAAATGAATTAAAAAAATTGCAAGCTATTCCGTGTGATGTATCAAATAAAAGAGCTTGTTGTGAGAATCTCATTTTTTGGTTTTAAAGTTCTTCAAAAAATTCCCCCTCCTTCCACATCTCTGAAACTACGGGGCCTCAAATCTTGAATAAATCACTGTAATGAGGTTGAGTGCGTAGATATCAGGTAAACCTATGAGAAAATCTAAAGTCCTTCCGTTCCCACAAAAAATACAAAATTTCCAAAATTCGGAATAAGTAGACCCCTATTTACCTAGAGCAAAGTATGTATTGAGAGGTCTTGTTCTGTTGGTAGTTAAAATTTTGGTGCGGAACCCTGTTTGTGTGACCCCGAGTCGCACTTGGCCGGTTTCTATTTGTGGACAGTCGTATAAAAAAAACAGTGAACGGGTAGGTGCAGATCCTTGAAAGTGCAGAAGTCGATTTTAACACATGCGCGAACTTAGCCACACTGCAAGCACAGATGGCGGCATAGTGCGCTAACAATTAAGTTCAATATACCTGTCGGGATCTTCACGTCCCAGTAGCAGAATAAACTAAAAAAAGATACGAGTGTGCTTTAGACCACAGGACTGAACTAAAACTTCTTTAGCTCTATCTATGGGGTGACTTTTAATTAGTTCTTGATAGCAAAGGATATGAATGTACTTGTGATTACAAACAACTTTCCCAAAGAAATTATATGACAAATATGAAAAAAAAAATTTGGTCCTTTATACATTTTTGCCGATTTAATAATTTATTTGTATCGAGGACCAAAATTTTTTTTCCTGATTTGACATATAGTTTCTTTGAGAAAGTTGTTTGTACTCATGAGTAAGTATTTGCATATATTTTGTTATCAAGAACTAATTAAAAGTCATCCTGTATATGTATGAAAGTAAATACTTAGTCTTCAGAAAATAATCAAATCTTTTTGCCTTATGGAGGTATAGACAGTTAATGAAAAGAGTTTTATCTACACTCATGTCGTAAATCCTTCATTTACTTATCAGAAACGCTAACCAAATGATATACCTTTCGATGGAGCCGTGACTAAGGATCCATACAAATTTCATTTCGTTATCGCAAAGTTGTAACAAAATGAAGATTTTTTTTTAATTTTTACGCAGATGCTTGCTATTTGAGCACACTAGCGTGTTTCGGAACGCAACATTGGCGGCGCGCATGCGCGGTGCGATATTACTGCCAATTTATTTTCGCGCCATTAACGTTTGTATTTTTCCATAAGCAGTTTGTATATAAACAATGATTACTTTATTTTGTCTTTAATTTAAATTTGTTGTATGAGTGTAGATAAACTATTGTATGCAACTGTACATAATTAGTATTTAACACTCATTATGCAACAGTTACATAAATAGCTGTTATTATCCTCTGAAAATGATCAAATCTTTTTTTTATCTTACATGTTTGTTTTGATTGTTTATATAACCGATATTGTTGCCTTGGCAACCGATTTTGATGGTAAACAAAAATAAATAGTATCTCTCTTTCTATCTTCACTAATTTATATATCCCTCTCAACTTCCGTTCGCCTCGCCCGCACACATTTCCGTAACTTTCTCGTCACGCATCCACCAGCTTACTCCCCAAGTCAAACATGCGTAAAGAAGTTTTACTTCAAAAAAATTCAACCCGTTCGTAAATACGACTTTTCCATTTAAAATACGACTGAGTGGAAATAAATCATAATTAATGATAAAATCTTATTTCTGTAAAACAAAGGACTTGAAACTGTGGAAACTTGGGCAAAAGAAAGATATTAATATAACTGTCACTTCATTGATATCATTAAACGTAGACCCTACAAGTAAAGGACAGTACCTTCCGTAAATTGAAACTGACTAAGATTTCATAGGGCCTGTTATAAATCTGCATCGACCAATCAATACCCAGCATCTGGCCTGTTTTTGTCAGTTATAGGTTAGGTTACGTCAATTTGGTACTTGATCGGACAGGTGCTCGTATTGTGGTCCTCCAAAGGGTGAAGATATTTTTTTTTATTCACAACTAGCTGTTTCCCGCGGCTTCACCCGCGGGGACAACGTTTCTATGTCTTTTAAAGGGTGCGCAGTTAATCCAGGTCCTAATCTGTCTACCTACCAAATTTAAGTCAGATCCGTTTAGTAGTTTTTGCGTGAAAGAGAAACAAACATACTGTGATGGTTCCTGCGTGACACCATACGGAACCCTAATAATAATAACTTTTGAAATAGAACTACTGCGTAACACCACATGGAATCCTAATAATAATATTGAGTTGCTAAACTATTTTTTTTTGAAGGTTCGGTCTGACGCCGAATTCCTTGACTCAAGTATGTAAAATGTTAGCACTTGGGACCAATGAAATACGATTTGATGTACGCAAGATAGGGTAGGAAAGAGCGAGAGAGTAAGAGGATTGGATTTGTGTTGTTGTGTGAAGGAGATAGAAAGCCAGGGCTGTTTCTTGAAAATGCGCGTGGGCAGGGGGACAGAAGAGAGAATGGCGGAACGAGTTGGTCGTGTCTCGAGGCTGAAATATTGTTTGTTTTGCTGTGTGAATTGTGGTGTGAAAAGTAATAGTTTTGTGAGGTGCGACGTGTGTCTGGGTACGTATTTCTTTAGGTCTCAAGGCCTAACTAGAATCACCTTTTAAATGTCCAAAGTTTTATTAAACCCAAATAGGGAAGCACTCGAAAGGTTCTTTAAAATTTAGGGTTCTCTGTGAGTTACAGAAATGTACAGTGGTTGTAGTTTGGTTGCTTGACGTAAATGTATAATCTAAAATATCTAAATTATCTTTTCATTACTGTCATTAGTCTACTTAATTCTGATTAATTCTTTAATTTATGTAGATAAATTAAATGCTAATTCATATACGCCCGTAAGTTTAGTACGTGACATTTTACAGGGCGAGCTGTATAATTCAATATAATATCAAATTTGTACCATTAAATACTAGAATAAATGCAAATTCTTCTTGGCCAATAATTAACACATAGAGATAAAATTAATGTATGGCCGTACTTTTAATACTTACTATATAATGTAATGTGGAGTTTTACGCCTACAACAAGTAAGGTTTCTCCACAATTTGAGTCAAATAAACTTTCAATTTCTATTAAGACTCAACCAGGATATTTTATTTTATTCTTTCCTTTTACCTTCGCTTACAACCTCGACCTTTATCTTTTGTTATTTAGATCTAGAACAAAAGATAAAGGTAACTCGCATTTTGGTAATTTCTGAATAGTCTATTTTCAACTTCTTAAAAAAAGTAGAGGACTGAGCCCCACGATGGGGACGTGTAGGGACTGATATGATGTTATTTATAGACAGAAAGCATCTCGTGGGAACTTTATATTCCATAGCTACAATTTCCCTCCAATGAAAGGGGCAATGCAGGGTTCACTTTCCCTTATGGAAAAACAAAACGAATGACGATCAAAAATTTCCACTAAGACATAGGCCTTTGATCTTAGATGGGGAAGTTGGGTCCTGTTCATCTGGTCCGCGTGACCACGGATCAAAGCGTTGCGTTAACTAAAAGAAACGCACCTTTGGAAATCTGAATAAAAAGATACACAACGTAACTAATTGGGTCCATTGTAAAATAATATTAATACTAGGTTTGCCGGTGGCAGTCCGGGACAATCTTTTAAAATCAGTTATACTCCGCACGACGTCCATAGTGCGGAGACATCTAAACCTTTAATAAACCCACCCAAATATATATTCAAATAACTCTTTATTGTACATAAAAAAATAAATACATAACATGCAAGATTTAAATTAAAACTAAGAGACGTACAATTAAGGCGGTCTTATCGCTGAGAGCGAATTCTTCCAGACAACCCAGTGTTCAGAGAAAAGGCACGGAGACAGGTAGTACGCGGGCAACAATAACATAAAATTTAATGATTAATTATTAATAATTTTAAACTTACACTAAAACATATACCTAACAAGATTAATACAAAGGAAAAGATTTCTTCCTGTATATCACTGTCGTCTATTACACAGAGGGCTAGAAAGCATAATTATTGCATAACTAATTAACAAAATAAGTTTGCAGAATTTATGTTATTTTCATGAGGCTTAATTTCACTAATATTTTAAATATTAACCATGTCATAGCTTGTCTTTACTAGTTATAATTTGACTAGTTATAATTTTAATTTTATTTTGTACGTTCACAATCAAAAAAAAAAAAAAGTAATAACTCAATGAGCTGTAATGATGATATAAATAACAGTGTGGCGAATCATTAGCTACATTAATCAACATCGGCGTGGTATAATATAATTTTATTGCCTAGCTAGGCAATGTCAGCTGACAGAGGCTAGTTTTAGCCAATTTTGTAGCGTGGGTTGAAATATCGCCCCACGAACATAAGTTATGTATAAATCAAGCATTTGGTTTAACAAAGTTCGCCACTTAGGATGGCTGGCGATCGGAACAGGCCAATTTTTTTTTGTTACTGTGCAAAAGATTCTGCTTGTGTTTTTTTATACATTACAGATGCGTGCTTTGGGATTTTTGTGCCTTGGGTATTTCGAGACGAAGAATGCGAGGGTTTTTGCGTTGAGTGACGCGGCGACGCTCACCCCGGCCGGAGACAATGAACAAAAAAACTTTCTACCTGCTCTTGGGGTGCGGACGAACAAGTTAAGTGGTCCCTATCTTTGAGCCAAATTGAGAAATTGAGTTTTACGCGTCTGGTAAAAGAGGAATGAAATTTCTATATTCACTTGCATTCGTGCATTCCATTAATTCTTTAAGCATTAATTAAATTGAATTTCATTATATGTGTTTAAGACATCACCGTGTCTTGTTTTCTTAGATCAACAGTATAATGTGGTGATGTTTTAATAAAAGGATCAATGAAATTAAGAGCATAATAAATCAAGTATGCTTCAGGAACAACATATAAATAATTTATTCGCAAATACCTAACTACTTGATAACTGAATAATATGTTCGCAAATCGATTTAAGATGGGTGGAATCTTAACGAACTAATCAATGTAACATGTATGTTATGTCATCTAGCTGTTTCCCGTGGCTTCGCCCGCTTGAACAGCGTATCTATGACAGATAGAAGGTGCACAGTGTGCGAGCCGCAAGCGGCTCGCGAGTGTGAGAAAAAAAAAAGAAAAAAAAAGAAGAAAGGCCTTGTATTAGTCTAGATCCTAGTCTGTCTACCTACCAAATTTCAGCCAGATTCGTTCAGTAGTTTTGCGTATAGAGATACATACATATTTACAGCGAGCACTTGTCGTGATCGGTGGATGTAATTAAGCTAAAGCAGTTCAATATGGAGGATGGTCAACATAGCGCAATTCTAGAGGGTTGCGTTCAAGCCAGGATAGCGGGTTCGATTCTCGCACAGAAAATTAATCAAGGAATGATGACTTATATTAAAGGAATACTTATTTGGTACAAAGTTGTGATGAAGAATATACATGAGAAAAGCTGACTAACATTAGACGGAGAAAAATTTTATATTTTGAAAATAAAAGGATAAATTATTCTGTATGGGTTTAAACGCACTTGAACATAAATAATTCCAGGGTGATCCGGCTCATTTTGTCGTGACTAAAGCTGGTTAGCCGAGGCGGATTCGAGCTGACGAACGTTAGACGCGGAACGCTGACGAAAGACTTTATCAGGACATCATGGAGAGAGTGTGACAGGAAAGAGAAGGAGTTCCTCATGGCAGAGAAGTATCGCCTAGTTTCCTTTATTTTATTTCAGACATAAGCGTACCTATTGTTTACGCTAAACTGGAAACTTGCGGTAAAATGACACAGTTTACCGTCATCATGGTCTGAATGTCAGTTCCACAACAGCATTGTGCTGCCTGCGTCCGAACGGCTTTCACCCTAAATGTAAAGCACTAAATCAGGGTTTTCACGAAATGCATCCAAGTGGTATTTTGGCATCCTGTTGGAAAAGGAGACGATTTCCACAAGCTGCTGCTGGCTTTCAATATAGGTACAATATGAAGGAAACATTATCTTTTGGCCTGAGGGAGTTGAGACAGACAACGACATCGAAGGTGTATTATTTACACATTAATGTTAATATGTATTTACCATATAGAAAAAAAAATATATATCTGCGCATGAGATTTCCACGTGCAATTTGGCGCAAAGGTTGCATCCGAAGTGGCTTCGCTGGTGTCTGTACGTAGGACGACAGACCTAGCGTACGACGCTATTTTAGTAGCGGTCGTCACTCCACAACTTCGAAAGAAAATATAGTGAGGTACAACATATAGCCACGTGTTCAGCTGCCAGTATCTAGCGGCTTTAGAACAGTAATTGTTGAAAGACTACACAAAACTATTTAAAGTAACTGTAGTCTATGCCGTACATTACGCACTTTTCCACACTTTTATGGTTTCCGGAGTGGAGAGAGTTGGAGACACAAAGAATCCCTAAATAATTGTTGATAGTACATATGCAATCAATATAACTATTCAAGAAAAAAACTTAAACTTAACCGGAATACTTAATATGTTTCTTTGATATTATAAAAGAAAATAATTTAATTATATAAAAAAAAAAATTATTAACGATAAAGCCTTACACAGACTGTTAATTAAAGAAAAAAAATATAAATATATATATATATGATGTTATCTCACTGTTTGCGACTATCGATTGATAGACTTTAATTGGGTTTTTTTTTGTTGTTCGACCATAGATCAGAAAAGAAAACAAAAATACTGTACTTTGTCGAATAATGCTTTGCATAAAGTTTACGAAAACTCATTAATGGAAAAAGGGATACAAATATTCATATGTAAGGAAATGTTTAGTATTTATAGAACCCAATCAAATACCTTTCTATATCATGGATTAGGTACACCTTTTGATCATTAGTTAAATTAATTACGTTAATTTAAAATAATTATTCCTTTGAACAAAGTATTATATGGTAACACTTGGTGATATTAACAATTACTAATGCAATAAATAGACATCAAGGTTATGATAGAGCAGTTTTGCAAAATCTACTTTATTCGCTTAGAGAAACAGCTCTTGCGAATAATAGAATAACCTCCTTAATTTATGACCTTAAGGTTCTAGTCAGTGTCTCTGCTATAGCTTGAACAGATTGACTAGGCATCTGAAAAATTAGATAAATGGAAAATGAAAGGTCTCAGATCTAAAATTCTTATACCTATCTACCTTTTTGTGTGGTGTGGAATCTAGTTTGCAATACCATTTGGTATGATATAGTATAATTCGGGACTTCGTGTGTAGTTCTTATCGATTGATGTATTATTATTATTAATTTTGCTTTGAGAAATGTTGTTAGGCTAAAGTGAGTTTAAATAGGAAACCTAGCCAGGTGAAACCTAGCCACCAACCCAAATACCAAATAATAGGCCTATCTAGCTGTCTATAGATGCATCTACACAAACATAAATATCGGGTTCAAATAAACACAAATTTAAATATACCCGATAGAAATACAAAATTTTGCGTGAGGACGCTCACCTATATAACAAAACAAAGCAACAACATATACACATTATATAACAAAACGCAACAATTATTAAAGACAGCTTGAAACAAATGGATATAATCCATTCAAACTATAATAAACTAGATCTAGAAGAAATACCTAACCTAGGTATTTCATATGGGCTTGGAAAGGCGAAGTGGCAACTTTCTGGCACCGTACATACACTGAGTTAAGGTTTTGGCTTGTTCGATGGGTAACAAGCCTCTCATTAATCGGTGTCCGGGAATTCGAACAAGAATATAAGGAGGACATACCACACCTATGATCTACAATGATCAGTTATATTACAAATTTCAGCTTTTTTGGTTTAGGGACGAGATCTCGCAGCATCTGAGCCCCGAAATCCGCTCTATTTCTAGAAAAGCTTAGTACCTCTTTTTGTAAACTGAGATCTTTTTGATTCCTATAAACAAACGAAAAAATTGAAAAAAAAAAACACTTACCTACTATTACACATATTATTATGTTTGTACACCATTAGTTGTGACACAGCAATGAATAAATGAAATGAAATGAAATGAACTCTAACCCCAGAGTCATTGACACCTACTGCTCCATGTGAGAGCATATTTCAGTTTTAAACAAATAAAAAAATAAAAATAAATAAAAGGTCACAAGTATATGCTCAGCACATCCGAGGCCTTAGGCTGGACTAGACTAGACAAAACTAGCAGTCTAACAGGAGGCTGAAGCCATGACGCGTATTCATAGCAGATGCACAGGCCGACGGCTTGTGTCGCGAATTAACAAAAATGGTGAGGTAGCAGCATATGAAATTAAATTATTTCAAACGTCTTGTAACACGTTTTTTTTTTAAATCAGGGTTATCCCATTTAACGCAAGAAGCGAAATAGAAATTTGAAACTTCGAATTCAGACACCTTCAATTCTACAAACCAGAATAGACCTCGAATAAACCCAATTGGAAGGTCCGACAATGTGAAGGATTCCGATATGACTGTATTGTATTTAACATTTTGTATCTGTTTGCAGTGTGGAAATGCGCCCGCTTGCCTGTGGTTTCGCTGTCTCATTCCCAAGGGGGGGTGTGTGATGGTTCCTGCGTGACACCATACGGAACCCTAATAATAATAACTTTTGAAATAGAACTACTGCGTAACACCACATGGAATCCTAATAATAATATTGAGTTGCTAAACTATTTTTTTTTGAAGGTTCGGTCTGACGCCGAATTCCTTGACTCAAGTATGTAAAATGTTAGCACTTGGGACCAATGAAATACGATTTGATGTACGCAAGATAGGGTAGGAAAGAGCGAGAGAGTAAGAGGATTGGATTTGTGTTGTTGTGTGAAGGAGATAGAAAGCCAGGGCTGTTTCTTGAAAATGCGCGTGGGCAGGGGGACAGAAGAGAGAATGGCGGAACGAGTTGGTCGTGTCTCGAGGCTGAAATATTGTTTGTTTTGCTGTGTGAATTGTGGTGTGAAAAGTAATAGTTTTGTGAGGTGCGACGTGTGTCTGGGTACGTATTTCTTTAGGTCTCAAGGCCTAACTAGAATCACCTTTTAAATGTCCAAAGTTTTATTAAACCCAAATAGGGAAGCACTCGAAAGGTTCTTTAAAATTTAGGGTTCTCTGTGAGTTACAGAAATGTACAGTGGTTGTAGTTTGGTTGCTTGACGTAAATGTATAATCTAAAATATCTAAATTATCTTTTCATTACTGTCATTAGTCTACTTAATTCTGATTAATTCTTTAATTTATGTAGATAAATTAAATGCTAATTCATATACGCCCGTAAGTTTAGTACGTGACATTTTACAGGGCGAGCTGTATAATTCAATATAATATCAAATTTGTACCATTAAATACTAGAATAAATGCAAATTCTTCTTGGCCAATAATTAACACATAGAGATAAAATTAATGTATGGCCGTACTTTTAATACTTACTATATAATGTAATGTGGAGTTTTACGCCTACAACAAGTAAGGTTTCTCCACAATTTGAGTCAAATAAACTTTCAATTTCTATTAAGACTCAACCAGGATATTTTATTTTATTCTTTCCTTTTACCTTCGCTTACAACCTCGACCTTTATCTTTTGTTATTTAGATCTAGAACAAAAGATAAAGGTAACTCGCATTTTGGTAATTTCTGAATAGTCTATTTTCAACTTCTTAAAAAAAGTAGAGGACTGAGCCCCACGATGGGGACGTGTAGGGACTGATATGATGTTATTTATAGACAGAAAGCATCTCGTGGGAACTTTATATTCCATAGCTACAATTTCCCTCCAATGAAAGGGGCAATGCAGGGTTCACTTTCCCTTATGGAAAAACAAAACGAATGACGATCAAAAATTTCCACTAAGACATAGGCCTTTGATCTTAGATGGGGAAGTTGGGTCCTGTTCAATACATCCATACATTCTTAAAAACTTTCGCGTTTATAATTATAATATTAGTAGAATTGTTAACACTGGTGTTTGGCGGCAAGACTTAGATAAGATGAGCTAGCGAGGCGGGCTTAGAAAATGCCCTACCACCTATCAAACCGAGTCTTACAAGTTGACTTCACCGGGAATCGAACCCGCGACCTCCTGGTGTGAAGCAAATGGGTTAACCATTACGCCACGGAGGCGGTGAAAAAGTGTTAAACTTAGGTATTGTCCTAACACTTTTATATGTTTATAAAATATGGAGTTAGATTAAAGTTTAAGTATTTTTTTTTGCTTTTGTATGAGAAATGTTGTTTAGTGAATAATGTGTTTCTACTTGTCGAAGAAAAGCGAAAATCTACGTCAAGCGAGTTGGAATGTCTGGAGACCGCCAGGTACCGGTAGGTAGTTGGCAGCTGTGTATTCTCTATGTTTAGAGTAGCAAGGAAATGTGTATAATGCGTTGTAGACGTTTATACTCTCGGTACTGTGTTATGGTTCTCTTTAGTTGAAGATAGTCTTCCTCCTACGACAGTGCCGTCTGTCGAGGGGTGGATGGAACTCCATATAGCTTTACCAATGGTTCATTCTTGAGCTATGGGCTACGTAGTTGTTTGTGGCGGGTACTGCAGGTGTCGCCACACACCTATTTATGTCGACGAGACTATCATACTATGTTTTGGTGAGCCATACTCTCGTAATTTAGACGGGACGTTTAGTGGGCCGGAGTTGACCCACGGGCAGTGCTTTGGCCACCCCTGTATTAAACGGTCCCTAGCTCCAGGTGGAGATGATGTGGGTAGTACTAGACGGCCTCCCACCCCAGTTGAAGAAGATGTAGGTAGTGTCAAAAGGCCCCCTGACCCAGGTGGACTGAAGGTTGAAGAAACCCGATGGGAATTTGTACACAAATAATAAATTAGTCATTTAAGCAACGAGCTTGCCTGCTATTTTACTCTAGGCACGTGTAAAATAACGTTTTCGTGCTTTGCAAGGCATATTAAGCGGTTGGTGTTAGTTTCTATTACTAGTTGGCAGTCGTTAAGCCGAGTCAGATGCCATATATGCGACTTGAAGACTATTATGATAGTGGAGGACTTTGCCCTCGTGTGTGGAGTATGTCCTAACCTTCCCAAGTTTGGGTAGAGACCCGAGCTCTAGCAGTGGGGAAGTTTATGGATTGTTAGGGGACGTGTAAAAAATTCGGAAAATGATGGTAAGGGTAAGTGTGTTTACGGAAATCCACGGTGCTCCTTTGGCTCATATTATTCCGATTTCTGTGGTTGGCTCGGTTTTTATACAGTACCTGATTAAGTAATCAGCCGGATAGTCCGTTGATTGAACGGCTAATTTACTATGCAGCACAATATCGTGCCGAGTCGAAGTCCATGGAAGAGGACCTATCTTTAAAAGAGGATGTCTTTCAGCTGACTAAGATGATGATGATGAACATTTTAATTTGGAATTTGACAGGCCTCGTCCTGGCGAAGTGAACTAAGGTCTTTGTAATTAGAATTGTGCCTTTCAAAGTTACTCAATGCTGGAGCTGGAACAATTAGAGAGAAAAGTCGATAGAAACGAAATTAGGCGGCGCACTCTGAAATAACGAGATTTTGTCACTACTGGTTCAAATGCTCTGAAAATAAATGGCTGCAATAAATTTTTGGTAAGAAAAATAGCCAGTTTTGTAAGAGACGGAGTCTAAAATAAATGGCTGCAATGAATTTTTGGTAGGAAAATTAGCCAGTTTTGTAAGAGACAGAGTCTAAAATAAATGGCTGCAATAAATTTTTGGTAAGAAAAATAGTCAGTTTTGTAAGAGACAGAGTCTAAATTAAATGGCTGCAATAAATTTTTGGTGAGAAAAATCACCAGTTTTGTAAGAGACAGCACCTATAGATTTTTGGTAAGAAAAATAGCCAGTTTTGTAAGAGACAGATTCCAAAATAAATGGCTGCAATACATTTTTAGTAAGAAAAGTAGCCAGTTTTGTAAGAGACAGAGTCTTAAATAAATAGCTGCAATACATTTTAGGTGAGAAAAATAGCCAGTTTTGTAAGAGACAGAGTCTAAATTAAATGGCTGCAATAAATTTTTAGTAAGAAAAATAGCCAGTTTTGTAAGAGACAGAGTCTAAAATAAATGGCTGAAATAAATTTTTAATAAGAAAAAAAGCGAGTGTTTTAAGAGACAAAGTCTTAAATAAATGGCTGAAATAAATTTTTGGTAAGAAAAATAGCCAGTTTTGTAAGAGACAGAGTCACTGCCTTCTAATTATAGCAACTGGCACCAACGGCTCTACTTAAAATATTCTAGGTAGGTACCTAACCTCTACTTATAATAAAATTCTAACAAGTCCATGTCTGTACATTATTGTGTTGAAAAAAAAACGAATATGGGGGGGGGGGGTGGTCTATAACTGAGCAACAAAAGCCAAACCACAGATTATTAAATAGTTACTAGCCAAACCAACAATTTTTAGAATGTTTTTCTGTCAGTCAGTCTATATTTCTGTACATGCATCACGCAAAAACTACTGCATGGTATTGAACAGAAAAATATCTTATTCGTTTTGGTTGTTTCATTTGCACAAAAATAACCGTTCCAAGGCCATTTTATTGGAATTTAATTCTGAACTATCTCTGGAAAAATAAAATATAGATACCTAGTTACTTGATTCTAAATTCCACGCGTACGAATTCGCGGGCAAAAGCTAGTTCATACTAGTTTGATCTAGGTTATTGCTAGTTAAACACAAAGTTTGTTTTAGTTTCTAGATGATCTTTCTGTATCCGCATTGTATTTTAATTTTAACCGTTACTTAAACTTGATTGCTGCATTGATCGTTCACCCGCAAATTGAAAACTTTATGTACACTCGTAAATGTTCTATAGTGAACCAAACAAGGGCTTCGTCTTTTTTGGAACACTACTGTGTCACACCCTAGACACTTCGTACAATGGTGAGATGATGCCAAGGGCTTACCAATTATGATGAATAAAAAAAAATATTTAAAATAATGGGCCAGAAATGACATTTTAAAAAACGAATGGCACGTTCGACAACCAAACTGTAATCAATTTGGGTGACGAGGGAGTGAGGTCGCAATCTAGAGAGCGGCAGGGAGTGTCCATACTGTATGTTAGTACTCATATATACAACTTTGATTGTGTTTCACCGCATGCTTAGCATAGGCTATCTGCGGCGCTTATTTTGATACTTTGATCTTTTGTTTTTGGTGATGGTCAAAGAGTTGTAAACTTTTTTAAATCCTGATTTCGGTAGCACGAAACATCCAGCTGTTTGTCCAGGTGTTGGTCAGTAACATTCGTACAATTTATCGCACAAGGCCGCCACTCACTGTAGCTACTGTGCTTTTGTTTGCACATATTTTTAATGGGACCGATAATAGTTATTTATGATACAAGGGTGGTAAAAAGGTCAATAACAAACAGGCGAGGGTTTACCATCGTCATGAGTTTGTTATTTTCTTTTATGTATATCTATTATGTATCATACAAAGTTTTTTAATATAGTTGTGTAAAAACCGGTTAAATAAAAAACGACCGTGAAAAAAAAACAAAATACATGGGTACGTACTTGTCAATGTTTCGGTAAAAGTTCATTTTACGCGACTTGTGGCACATTTTAAATGTCCGGGTGCAATCTCACTTTGTTTCTTTATACATACACATAAGTATATTTTTTTGTTAAACATATATTAACTATTCATAATTTTATTTGTTTTCACAACTAAAACATATCAATTCAGTATTACTAAAATTGCGCCATATTTTAAATAGCACACGTACGCATGCGTAAGTTTTTTTTAATATTATCATAAATAGACTACAATAAGGCTCGGGATACTGTGTTATTATAAGCATTAAAACCTCTTTGGAAAAGATGACCTATTCCTTGGTGTAACCGGTTCCGCTTAATTCATATTTTTTTCTCTTTTCTTCACAAAGATATATCCCAAAGAGAATCTAAACAGCTAGCGTTATGTACTAACCTCACGGAGGAACAACGTATCTCTTTTAAAATTCTCCTTTCAAAAGTCTTAAAGAAGGTTCTGTATCTTTGGTTATTATATTTTTATTTAATTAAAATGTCTTGTTCCCCCGAGCTAGAAATTTTAAAAAAGTGGTAAAGTAAAAGCACGTGTGACAAATGAATTTTGCGCACACTTGAATGGCATATAAAGGACCACTTATCGAGATCTCGAGATTTATCCTTCAGTGTTATTTTTATTTTGAAGATAAAACCCGAATCACAAACGAAAATTCCATAATAATCATAAACATTTTCTTTTAACATTGTTAGACAGTGTTATTTTTATTTTGAAGAATTATACCCGAATCACAAACGAAAATTCCACAATAATCATAAACATTTTCTTTTAACATTTTAGCTACTTACATCTTTTTAAGGGAAAGTTTACTCAATTCACAGCATGTTGAATTTTCAAAACTTACTAACATATTTTACTCAGAGATTACTTCAACGGTGAAAGAAAACATCGCGAGAAAACATGCACATCTGATTCCATATGTGTACGGAGGTGTAAATATGATTGCACAACACGTGACCGCGGGTGATCGTGGATAATTATGCCATGATCCAAAGAGAGATTTAAAATACAAAATATTTTTGAGAAGGGCTTCTACTCATCAAGCTAATCGACGTTTGTTTTACAACTTTACTGCGTGTTCGCTAATGTTTTGTTTTAACTACACAAATTTAAAGTTAAAATCTCAACTGTATTAAAAACTTAACTGCTCTTTTCTGGTCAGTCGGGTAAAAATGTATTCTATCTCACTCACTGGATCAAGACGAATCTAACGACACCTCGCACTGCTAAATCCATCAATCTGTTTAGGCGACAGACCGTGCCAAAGAAATAAATATACATACAGACATACACTCGAAAACCATAACCATCCTTCTGGCGCAGTCGGGTAAACAATATGCTCCATTTTACCCAAGATTCGTCTTGTGAACAATTACTTTTCTTCATAAACTTGAAAATCTATTGAATTTTCATTTGTTTACTACAGTTGTTTTTACACCAAAAACGATGCCTATATAATATATTATCCAAACCTTTTCTAGCTTTCTTTAACTATTTGTTAGCCATTTTTAATTTTCACCATAGATAGTATAGACACCAAAAAATCAGGGCATTCACACATACGCCAGAATTATTCATAAGGGTTTACGCATAGACTGCGATCGTACTCTGTATAATATAAAGTAACTGGGTGACCGAGCTTTGCTCGGGGCATAGTACCCAGAGCCGTTTAAAACATTTAAAAATACGCTACCTATGATACACTTTGCGCGGCATATTTCCAGTGCGAAAATCTCGGAAAATAGAGTTTTCCCAGAGATAAGACCTATCTAAATCGATTTTTCGCCCCCAAAAAACGATTTGCTTGAAAATTAGTATACTGGTATACTAATTTTCAAGCAAATCGTTACAGCCGCTTCCGAGATTCAGATATATATATATATATCAAGAATTGCTCGTTTAAAGGTATAAGATTAGATTAGATTTCCTTATTTGTTCTCCTAAAAACAAAAGCATACAGGTAAGAAAATAAGGTACCTACTACCAGAGATTTGTTACCATAGATGGGTTATGCACTAACAAACCACATTTGAAAATCGAATCCATTTACACACACATTATAATAGGTACCTACCGAATGCTACTATGAAAAGAGATGCCAATTGGCATCTTTTTTTTGCTTCACTTTTAGGATGCATGTAACCTATCTACCTCCCCTTATATATAGCATATCTCTGCCTACTACTTACATTTAAGTGACGTTACATTTGAAATGAAATTAAGTTTATTCGGCAAAACATTAACGTAACAAAAACTTTTAACATCATATTAACCACGCAAAAGTTGAGGCAATCCAGCTCCTCGACAATACGGGCGGAGTGAGAAAACTGAAAAGGACAAAACCTTTTGAGATAGTTAAGTGAAGTGTCAGTGATGCGTAGTGAAGTAAAGTGAGTGCTACAATAAAGAACACAAGAACCGAGTGTCTTCCCCTTAAGTAACTAGAGACAATAAGAACAATGCCATATGACACATTATTAGTATAACCTTAGTACTAACATACAGTATGGACACTCCCTGCAGCTCTCTAGATTCCGACCTCACCCCCTCGGATTGATACAGATTGGTTATAGTTTGGTTCTCGAACGTACAGGATTTCGCCGTGATTTTGTTTGCTCCGTCATTTGTTTTTAGAAATTTCGTTTCACGACCGTTGTATGCAGTGTCCAGGGTTTGGTATTACTTTAACATTAGCAGTTTAGGTTAAATTCAAATTACTGATTAGCATGACGTACCAATTATATTATTATTGGTATTAACTTAAAACTTCGGATATAATTATTACATTAGTACTCGAGTATAATTTAATGTATGCTAAAGCCAAAACAAACGAGACAGAGAACAGTGCAAAACGCTAATCGATTTATTCTAGGTGTGGCAAAAAGTTATCATTATATGCTAAGTATGAGAAGTTAACAAAACTAAAAACAATTTATCAATATGTTTCAATTGGATGGTCACCAAAAATTCATTGAAGATACGCACTTAAGAGGATGATATGAGGCAATATAGATGGGTGCCTATAATTGGGAATAACCCACTTATCTGGTAAATAACCGTACATACTGTAGTTAAGTGGGGTTAAAATGAAGAGCAAAGTAATTAAAAACACCGGTTACTACGAATAAGGTGGAATATTGATTGAAGATCTAAACGTTGAAGGTTAGAAGAAAAAAAAGGAGGAGAAAATACTAGAATTATAATTAGATATTAAATTCTAAATAACAGAGTATAATAATTTGTCATAGCTCATTAAAAATACAAGAAATAATAGGGTAATCGGGAGCCGGGTCGTTCCTTTCCCTCTAATACGGTTGATGGGAGCGATGGCTGACTCTCGCGTTATACTCGTGACCGGGTGCTGTCCGTGTGAACTGGCCTGCTCTTGTTAAAGACATTCAATGATTTTTACCCGACTGCGCCAGAAGGAGGGTTATGTTTTTCGAGAGTATGTATGTATTTATGTATGTATGTATGTATAATTGTTTGGCACGCTCTGCAGCCTGAACGGCTGGATGGATTTTGGCTTGAGAGGTGTCGTTAGATTCGTATTTACTGTAAGAGTGACACTGGGTATATCAAAATAAAAAAAAATACAAAATGGCGGGTTTTTGGCGCCAAATTCAAATGTTTGACACGCTTTGCAGCCAGAACGGCTGCAGAATATAACAATATTATTATATCAACTGTGTTAATAATCTGCGTAATCTTAATGTGTGTCATGTGTACGTAGGTTACTACACAAACTCATTCAATAATAAAACTAAAAAATTAATAAAATAAAATACGGTAATTTAAAAAACTAAAAAACCCGACTGCGTTTCTGTGTAATTTGTAAATGAAAAACCCTAAAACAAGAAAGTCGTTATACCCGATTGCACTTAACTTAAGAAAAATTGTAGCAGTCGGGACCCAGTCTAGAAAGTCAGCCGTCTAGTCAGTATATTGGAGTAATCTGCAATGTAATATAGGTATGTGCTCTCAATTCACTATGCCTCCATTTCTAGAATGGGTCCCGACTGCTACATTTTTTCTTAAGTAAGTGCAATCGGGTATAACGACTTTCTTGTTTTAGGGTTTTTCATTTACAAATTACACAGAAACGCAGTCGGGTTTTTTAGTTTTTTAAATTACCGTATTTTTTATCTATAACTTTTCGTGTCATATTGTTTTCATGTTCTAATGACATAATCTGGTTTATATCAAGGATTTAATTTTGACGTTATTAACTAATTCTTGGTTATTTCTTGATTCTTTACAAATGACATTGTTATTATTATTTAATTACTATCAGAAAGAGTGTAATTTGCACCTATTTTGAATAAATATATTGAATTGAATTGAAATGGTGTACAAGTAGGAATATACACAATGGGAAAGGTGAAAAATGGGAATTTTAAAATTAGTTTGTCAAATAAAATTGAAAAATAAACAGCTAACCGCGTACGTACGTGGCCGCAAGTGTTGTTATAAAATAAAACAAATAGTAATATATAATAATTTGAAAAGATTTTTCATAAAAAAAGGTGAACTTAAACGTAGTGTTTCAAGAATTTAAAGCTCCTGGCGCAGCAATCCAGCAAGGGGTGACAAAGAAGTACAAAAACATAAGGTAATGCTGCCCTGGGAAAGAGCACGACCGGAGGACGGTCGTGGTGGGCGTGGAGTAGGGAAACTCTTGACAACGGGTGCGTGTGCGATGCTCTGGCAAGCACCAGGACGACTCGGAGAAGTTTTCGGAGAAGACTTGGATTTGCCGCTGGCCACAAGTCGTTGGGTGAATCGAGAGTGCCTGAATCTTCAGGTCCACAAGTCGGCGCGTGGGAGAACCTTAAAACGTGACGATGTTAAGACAACCATCTCGTCAAATGTGTAAATAAAAATATAGAATAGGAGCTACATACCTACCTCAGCAACACCTATGCCCTCTATAGGGCACTGTTTGGTGTCGAAATACATCCACCAACATAAAATATTATATAAAGAATTTAGATTATTTGTATCTATTTTACATGTCGAGCGATGACAACTGAGCCCAAAACAAAAATCTTCAGATTACTAGTCACATTTAGGAATGGAATTTTGGTACAGAGATTAGGACCAAAGACTAGTATCTCATCTGTGACCAAAGTATCGCGAAGTACCACGCGTAAAAAAATCCTATAAGTAGCAAGTTATGCTACAGTATCCAAAAGGGTGGGTAGATAATTAAATAATTTCAAACTATACAAGATGAGTTACTTTCACTTATAAACTATCATCATATCAGCCGAAAGACGTCCACCGCTGGACAAAGGTATCCCCTAAGGATTTCCAAGACGACCGCTTTTGCGCTGCCCGCATCCAACGGCTTTCCGCGACCATCACCAGATCATCGGTCCACCGAGTGGGAAGCCTGTCTACCCTACGTTTTCCGGTGCACGGTCACCTATAATATGAGTAGGTACCTAAATTGTCACCTAACAATAGTGTTTCCACTCCCATTTGGTAATTTGTACATAACCTCAAATCGCTACAAGTCGTTTTACAATGATCATTTCAAAACGAGACATCACTGTACTATACTAGGTACAATGAAACTTTTCAAATATTTTTATGGCTTTTGCTCAAAAACTCAATATTTATGATTATGACAAAATTTCAATGTATTTTGTGCAAGATGCCAAGGCCATTTAAAAAAGCGCGCGTACCTGCGCTACAGTGTTACGATATTGCATACCTGCGCCATGGCTAAACATCGTGTGTAATTACATAATTAGGCTGTATGGATTAATTCTTGACGGTTTAATAGTTTTATTTTTTATTTCATGGTCGTAGAAAAAGTTGTGTATGTCGTTGCAAGCAATTAGGCATTGTAACACTCGTGCTGTCTATTGTGCCACTTAGCTATGCTTCGTGGCACAAACTAACTTACCTCATTACTCGGCAGTGGCATAAATAACTATTATGAAACTGTTGCATAATGAGGGGTATTACCTACTAAATAAAAGATCAAAGTTTAAAAAAACCGGGTAAGTGCGACTTGGAGTCAAACAAACAGGGTTCTGCACTAAAACTAATACATACCAACAGAACAAGATCTCTCAGTACATACTTTGCTCTAGTTAAATAGGGATCTACTTATTCTGGACCTTTGATTGAATGAATTTACTATCATAACATTAAAACTTAAGAGGACTGTGAACCCACGGCGACAAAAGCTAGGCTTTTAGTTTTTTAAATTATTGATTATAAATAAACAAAAAATGGCCGAAATTAGTTTTTGTATGAAAACACGTGAACGACAATAAAATTAAACTTATTAACTTTATCAAAAAAAACAAAATCCTATAAACCTAGCTTTTGTTCTGACTGAGACAACCTATCAAAAATTGGTCCAAATCGGTTAACATTTAAGAGGTGAAAATCGTTAACGCCGTTTGTATAAAAAGTCGCAGCTTCACAATCCTCATAATATTTTTACTCCTCCTTTTTGTTGCATCATAGGGTTAAAAAGAACGTTTACTAAATAAAAAATATTGTTAATGTGTGCAAAATACCCTCTAATTACGTATTTAATTGGGTACATATGTGTATTATCCGGTACTATATTTTTTACCCAATGTACTCGGTAAACACCTAAATGGGTAAATTGGGTAAATACCCAACGCTTATCTCATAAGTGCGGGTTGTACTGGAACCGCACCGTTGTATGTTGGGAAGGTTAGCCCACACTAATAGTTACGAAGTAACTAGTATCTCATCTGTGCTAATAGTTCAATAAATATGAATAACCTGCGTCACAGATGAGATACTAGTTACTTCCTGCGTGTACGATGCGACCATAATGTTGGTAGGTACTGATTCAATACCGGCGGATGGAACCGTATTTAAAAACAAAAGACGTGTGGCACTCGGGGACTGCCGCGGTAAAGCTATTGCATAGCGTTTTTTATCAACTTATGTAATTAAAAATATTTAATTATTTTTTATTTATGCAGTATTTATCAGTACCATATAGTCCTTGGGGCGCGGGATGTTTATGTAATAAATTAACACTAAGAAAGTTAAATCATCATCGTCAGCGACCAGCATCGCGACCACAATCACGACCACCATCGCGACCACCTTCGCGACCACCATCGCGACCACCATCGCGACCACCATCACGACCACCATCACCACCACCATCACCATCATCATAATGGATAGATAGATGGCACTGTAAGTTTTTTTAGAACTCAATCTATATTTTTTTTTGGGGTGTGAGGTTTTTTTCTTTACGAAATTTCTTGATTCGGTCCCCTCAAAGCCGGCGATAAAAGCTATACAATAGCTTAAAAATTCACAATGGGGAATATGCATGATTATTTTTTTTATGTTAAAATAAAAGCTCATTCATATAAGAAACGGTATACCAAAATATTTTTAAATAACTATAAAAATTACCAAAAACAGAAGCCATTAAAGAATCATCTCTATCTCTTTCTAGCAAAGCAGAATGTAGCATACCTATTATACGGTCCATCCGTGTGTTTTATGTCGTCGCATTTACATATCGGATCTCTCTGTCTAATTAGTAATTGAAAATGCTTATATCTTCCGTATTTCTTGGCCGATTAAAATTTTCATATTTTCACTTTTTGACATTGTTTTTACGGAATTTTCATATTCAGTTAAGAAATGCGATAAAAAATTTCATATATATATATACCCTATTGAAAAGCCCTTGGCATCATCTCACCTGATGTTAAGTGACGACGATGCCGAAGAAAGAAGCGGGCTTACCAAGATTCCCCAACGAAATCGGAAACTACCTATCTTATCTTCTATCGGAACACATCAACGCTGTTAACATTGATGTTTGGCGGCAAGACTTGAATAAGATGGTAGTAGCTAGCCAGGCAGACTTAGAAAATGCCCTACCACAAACCAAACCGAATTTCACAAAGTTAGACCGTGCCGGGAATCGAACCCGCGACCTTTTATGCTCATGGGCTTAACCATAACGCCACGGTGTAGTTGGTACTTCATTAGAAAATTAACAGTAACAAAAAAAAATATGCAAAAATGAACTAAGTTGTAGCGATAGAAGTCGGTTTTTTAATGTGTTTAGCGTTTTTTTACTAATTTATAAACGCGAACGTTTTTAAGAATGTATGGATGTATGTTTGTTACTCTTTCACGCAAAAACTACAGAAAGGATCTGGCTGAAATTTGGTAGGTAGACAGATTAGGACTTTTTTTTTCCACGCACTGCGCACACTCGGAAAGTCATAGAAACGTTGTCCACGCGGGTGAAGCCGCGGGAAACAGCTAGTTTGATAATAGGTGTGTAATCTGTACGTACGTACGGTCGGAACTAAATCCAGAACACAATGAAGGACTAGAACGGCACACGGCGGATCTGTGCTAAAGCGCGCCACAACACCGGCATCTGACTCGTACCCAAAGAGTTCCGGAACCGATACGAGGCTGAGCTGAGTTTAAACACATTTTTTGGAGAAAAACTTCTTTACGCACGCTTGACTTGGGGAGAACGCTGGCGAATGCGTTACGCGAACGGTCATTTCTAGCGTTACGAAAGGTGTGTTCGGGCGAGGCGAACGGAACCTTTGACTTGGGGAGTAAGCTGGTGAATGTGTTACGCGAACGGTGATTTCTAGCGTTACGAAAGGTGTGTTCGGGCGAGGCGAACGGAACGTTTGACTTGGGGAGTAAGCTGGTAAATGCGTTTTACTTCAGTGGTTACTTAAGTTTTTTTAACCGACTTCAAAAGAAACGAGGAGAATTCTCAATTCGACCGTATAATATAATATTTTTTTTATGTGTGTCCGCGGATAACTTGGTCATTTATAAACCGATTTTGATGATTATTTTATTGTTGGAAAGGAGATATCCCAAGGGTGGTACCATAATAAGGAAACAAGGATCTGATGATAGCATCCCAGACAAATCGAGGGGAACCTTAGTTTCCTGTTTGAAGTCGGTTTTTTTTGTTCAAAATTATTATTTTATTTAATCTATAGTCAACAAGATATTGAAGCCATTTGACATGTCAGTACCTATGTTGTAAAATGAGTGAACGCATCTGCAACTGCAAGGGAGAATGACTGCACATGAAAGTACATTTCATTAACATACATATAATATTTCTGTTTAGCTACGGCTCAGCCAAATCTAAATATATATACACAAAGTTGACTGACTGACTGACATAGTGATCTATCAACGCACAGCCCAAACCACTGGACGGATCGGGCTGAAATTTGGCATGCAGGTAGATGTTATGAAGTAGGCATCCGCTAAGAAAGTATTTTGGAAAATTCCCACGGGAACCGCAAAAATCGGGATCTGCGCGGGCGAAGCTGCGGGCATTCACTAGTTATATATATAAGTACTAACATTCAGTATGGACACTCCCTGCCGCTCTCTAGATTGCGACCTCACCCCCTCGTCACCAAGATTAATACAAATAGGTTACAGTTTGGTTGCCGAACGATAGGATTTCGCCGCCATTTTGTTTGTTTCGTTCATTCCTTCTTTGAAATGTCCTTTCTGGCCCGTTGCATGAAGTTTCCAGGGTGTGGGCGGTGTGGCTCAGCTGTAATCTTCTTTTTTTCATGTGGCAAACACAATTAATCGTGCTACCCGAGGGATAGACAGCGGTTGCCTGGTGTTACACTTATCGTGACGTAAAAGGCTTTTAGATTTACACCTACAGAGCTATGAAACGCAACCTTCATACACATCTGGAATCAGATGTACAGGTTTCCTCGCGATGTTTTCCTTCACCGTTAAAGCAATCGGTAAGTATATGAACGTAAGCTGTTTTTTTTTTCGAAAGGACAAGCTTGTTGTTGGCCGTTGGGGCCTTTACGACTTCACCGGGCAGGGGAGGCGAGTACTCGCCTAGTTATATATATAAGTACTAACATACAGTATGGAAACTCAACCTAGTGCAAAGCAAAAAGATGCAACTGCCTAAGGGCGCCCAGGTGGGCACGGACCTCGGCTTAGGTCATTGCTTGGACGTGGGAGGATCGGAGAGAAGCGGCCTGGTATATGCCGGTAGCGCTGGTAAGCGCCAGAAGCGGGGGGACGCCGCCCTCGCCGGCGAGGGCAGAATGTCGGTGCAGTGTTTCTCTGTGGGTTAGGGGGCGGGGTCAGGGCAGCTACGGCTAGCGTGGTCGGGTCGTCGGGGTCAGTGAGTACATGTCTGGGGCGTCGGATTACGTGAATGGGGTACGAGTAGCGGGTTGGGGTGAACGTAAGCTGTAATTTTAAGTTATGTTTCATGTAAAAACAACCTGTGTAAATGTTTTTAAGGTTCTGTGCCAGGTAATGGGACCCTGTTACTAAGCGTACGCTGTCTGTCCGTCTGTCTGTTCGACTTTTGAATCGTAATATTTAGTTAGCTTAGCTGGCTAAAATTTTCACAGAAAATGAATCATTAAAGCATTCACAAACAAATAATTAAACAAAAAAAAATGAGGAGAATCTCAATAAAAGAAACGTACATTTTTAGGTTTTGTTTTTAATTTATTTTTTATTTGTTTGTAATTAATAATAAAATTGCTTAGGCTATTTTCATGCTGGAATCGACAAACCTGGTAACTTACCCGAACTTGTCTATGGATCTACGCATACTTATATCTTCTTACATTTTTTTCTGTAAGTCATTATCATCAAATACGGATTTAGGAACACTTTCTCGGAAGGCTCCAAATAGTTTGTTTTCCTGAGCAGGGCAAATAGAGCCATTTTTCACCGTGAGCCACTTAAAAACAAGCCTTAAATCATAGCCCCAGATCGGGGGACCCATCTTTTAGTTGCTAGACTAAGTAATGCCCCCCTGTAAGGGTGCTGGAACACTTTGTTTTTGGTCGAAACAATTTACAGCGAAAACTCATTTTCCCATGTATTCCGTGAGAAGACTTTGTTCATTTTTAACCGACTTCAAAAAAAGAGGAGGTACTACGTTCAGCTGTATATTTTTTTTAAATGCTTTTATTTCACTTGCAATGTATGTATGTTTGTTCGGGTGAAATCTTGCACGTTAATTTTGACCCATTTTCCGGTTTCCGATTGAGCTGAAATTTTGCATACATGTGTATATCGCGTGACAGTGCAATATTAAAAGCTTTTACCTAAAAGTTTTTAGGTTTTTCGTAAATTATTTCACAATATTTGTTCAATCGTTGTTGTTTTCCAAATTCTTAATATACGTCATTTTACTCCTTTACGCACAAACTACTGGTAAATTTTTCTGTTTTTATTTATAATTAACAATTTAAATGTGTTTGACTGCAACTCACCTGATAGAAATTGGCGATGCAGTCGAAGATGTTACACGCAACTCATATAATGCCTGTTCACTCTCGCTTTGAAGGCCCCCCGATTGTAAAAACCGCGTAACACTGACGCAAGCTAGGAATTCCACTCCTTCACTATGCAAATAGTAGTAAATGTGGAAGCATTATGAATGATTGGCGGAATATCAATAACAAAGGGGTGGAAACCCTCCCAACGTCTGATTGACCTAAGATGGGGACCTGGGCTGGGGGAATGACATCGTATACTTGTAGTTCTTGCGCACAGATCTAAAATAAAAGGTGAAGAATAATAACAAATATGATACGTCCTTTCGTTCCGAAAAAGTGCATAGTTCAACTGGTACGCCTTGGAAACCTACTGGCAAGCGAGTATAGCCTGCAACTGTAACTAATTCCGACCTATCCAGGAAGCTCCCGATACTTGGGAGATCTCAGTTTCACCAGGCTACTATTACTGGATATAGTCATTTTAATAAACACCTAATCGCTCTAGGTATCACGAAGAGTCCATTAAGCTGAGTGTGCATGGAGGATGAGGAACCTGCTGCCCACATCCTGCTGGAGCTATCACAGTACGGGGCCGTGCACCTCGGTGACGCGAGATCGTTCCAGGATGGTGTCAGTGACCCGAGGTCGCTACTAAATTTCCTGGAAGAGCTGGATTGGCAGTGACGACAGCTAACTTACGCAAAATCGGTTGCCTGGTTGCAGAAACCAACCCACCTCAAACTATAAATATAAGTGGAACGGAACTAGAGAAAATTCACTCGCTTCCATTTTTCTCATACTTCATGATGAAGCCCTTAGCATCATCTCGCCTGATGGTAAGTGACGATGATTCTGAAGATGGACGCGGGCTCACCAAGGTTCCCCAACGAACTGGCAACTGGCTATCTTATCATCAAGCCGGAACACATCAATGTTGTTAGCTTTTATTTTTAGCGGCAATATTTAAATATGGTGTTAGCTAGTCAGGCGGGCTTAAGAAACGCCCTTCCACCAACTATACCGAGTTTTAGAAAGTGAGATTCCGATGGGAATAGAACCCGCGAGCTCCTGATATGACGCTAATGGACAAATTCAAATTATTATTTTTAATTACACACACTTTAAATAGTCAAAACAAAAAAAAATGAATATTACAAATAATGTCATGATTCAGATTACAGTCTCAGGTAATTGTTATAGAATCAACATATATATCTTTGTCATTTACATAATCTATTATTTTATAATATCCTCTAGAGCACAAAACTTTTTTGACATGAGTCTTGAATTTATTCTCTGACAAACTAGTTACATTTTCTGGAATTTTATTGTAGAATCTTATATACACGGCCCCACAAATGACTTTTAAACCTTACTCAGTCTCGAAAAGGCTATATCTATTTTATTTAAATTTCTTAAATTCAAATTATGCCTGTCACTGTTTTTGGAAATAAATGCAAATTCTTACGAACGTACATGGTGTTTTCATATATAAATTGACTAGCAACAGTTAAAATATTGATTTCTTTGAACTTATTCTGTAACGACTCACGTGATCGCATCTGATAGATTGCGCGGATAGCTCTTTTCTGCAGGATGAAAATAGTTTCTATATCAGCCCCCACAGTAATATGCCATAAGACATTATACTATGGAAGTAACTAAAATACACTAGTCTCGCAGTATCTACATCCGTTAACTGTCTTATTTTCTTAACGGCATAAGCAGCTGAACTAAGCCTTCCCGCTAAAGTTTCAATGTGTGGTCCCCATTGAAGTGAAACATCCAAAGTTATACCAAGGAACACCGTGGTATTTACAAATTCTAATTTATTACTGTCTAAATTACACTATTATTGACCTTTTTTACATTTGGCAAACAAAATTTTATACATTTTGATTTCTTAGCATTTAATAATAAGTTGTTCACAATGAACCAGTTCAGTATCTTTGAAAGAGTGTTGTTTACTTCGTCAATTTCGTTTTCTTTCCTATTCACTTTAAAAATAAGAGAAGTATCATCCGCAAACAACACAATATTTGACAGATGTTACACCATAAAAGGCAAATCATTTACGTAAACAAGGAAAAGAAAAGGCCCTAATATGGAACCCTGGGGCACACCCATTTTCACTTTAGATCCAGATGAGTTCGTGCCATTCACTTGTACTTTTTGTGTTCTGTTGTCTAAATACGAATTTAAAACCTTACGCCACGAAGGTGGTAACAAATGAAGTAATTTCACAAATTCTGTCATAAGGAAAATACAAAATCCTTTTTGAACCTTTGACCCTCAAATCCTGATGCAGGAGGGGGTAGTGTCAAAATGATTTTGTTTAAGTTTCAAGGGTGTTGCTGATTCGATCGCGTAAGGTGACTCCGAGCATGTAGTTCGCTCCATCGCCCTTCGGGTGACCTTCAGCCTTCTTATGAGGCCCATAGTAAGCAACCATGTCTCAGTTCCGTATGTCATCACTGGCAACACACTATTCCAGAATCAGACATGAGGAAATCCGTAGGAGAACCAAGGTAACTGACATAGCTCACAGAATTGATAAACTTAAGTAGTAGTGGACAAAGCACATAGCTCGTAGAATAGATAGCCTTGGGGTAGCAAAGTTCTTAAGTGGCGACCGTGCACTGGAAGACGTAGCGTAGGCAAGCCTCCCACACGGGGGACCGACGACCTGGTGAAGGTCGCGGGAAGTCACTGGATGCGGGCAGCGGAAATTCTTGGGAGAGGCCTTTGTCCAGCACTGGACGTCTTTCGGCTGATATGATGATGATGATCAAGGGTGCTGAGATTTTTTTTAGTTGATTTCCACTTGTTCTACTAAACAAACTTCGGCACAAGGCAAGGGCCGCACTCAGGGCCGACACCTAATTTATCAGGCGCTCGAAGGCCCATTGTAAATTGAAATGTGGTCTACATCCCGCGGAATGGATGGAATGGAAAGCGTTTTCCAATGGCGGCCTATTATTCTACCCGAGTGGGGGGCTGGGACGGATTTAGAGCTGTTATTTATTCATCGCTTGTAGGGACGATCGCCGCGTGACTGATAAAGATACTTGCTTCACCAGGAATTGCTCGCTGCTGTTGTATGCTTTTCTTATGATTTTAAATAACATCCTTTAAGAGATCTGGTCGGTGGTGTAATGGCCACCGCCTCCTGTGCGGGAGGTCGTCGTTCGATCCTGCCACGTACCAATGTGATTTTGAATTTAGATTTCATATGTACGTTTATCCGACACTCTTACGGTGAAGGAAAACATCATGAGGAAACCTGCAGACGCCTGCGAAGAAATTCACAGGTTGTGTGTGAAGTCGACCAACCCGCACTGGGCCCGCGTGGTCGAGTAAGGCCCGATCGCTCTAATACAGGGTAGGCTCGAGCCTCTCGGTGGGGACGTATATGAGCTGATATGAATTAAAAAAGAGATCTGGTACCATCAGCCCTCCAGGCCACTTAAGGTCTCTACTGCTTGAAGAAATAACCTGTCTAATTTAATTAAAAGTTAATACCCGACTGCACAAAAACAGTAACCCCTCTTTTTTCAGTCTGGGTCGGTATGTCATTGACGGGATCGAGATGAACTTAACGACACCTCGCACTTCAAAATCCATCAAGCTGTTTGCTACAGGCTGAGCCAAAGAAATATACATTCGTACATATACAGGATGTAACAAAATTGATGTAGGTGGCGTTAACTGAGGCTTCTACTCATCATACTGAACAACTTTTTGTTCTACCAAAGTTCCACCAAAGTGATTAAATATTGTGCTAAAGAACTTAATGCACCTCTAGTATATCTGGTAAATCTTTCATTTCAAAACGGCGTATTCCCTGAATTTTTAAAGAAATCCATTGTCAAACCCTTATTTAAAAAAGGGATTAGAACATCCATGGAAAACTACAGACCTATCACACTAGTTCCAGTGCTCTCTAAGATTTTTGAAAAAGCCATGAAGATAAGGCTAGTAGATTTCTGTAACAAAAATAACATTATAAGTCAACAACAGTTTGGATTTCAAGCAAAAAAGTCCACTACTTTGGCAATGTTCCATTTAGTGCGTGAAATTGTGGAGAATATAAATGCCAAAATCCCTACTGTAGCTGTATTCTTTGACATGACTCGAGCCTTTGATTTTGTATCACATGACCTGCTGATCGAAAAGCTAAGCAATTTAGGTATAAGAGGCTTAGCACTTGATTGGTTTGACTCCTATTTGAGCAATAGAATTCAGGCTGTGGAAATAAGAAATTTGGATGAAAAAAATTGTGTTACTTCAACCAAATCTGAATTTATGGTAAATAAATGCGGTGTGCCTCAAGGAAGTGTACTTGGTCCATTGTTGTTTTTGCTATACGTTAATGACCTTCCTGAGGTAACACCACAAAAAAGTATTTTATTTGCAGACGATATTTCTATCATAATACCGAATAATATTAAATCTAATAATTATGAAACTGACATAAATAATACAATTAAGGATATAATTGATTGGATGGACCAAAATAACTTAATTGTAAATTTAAATAAAACAAATTATATACAATTCGGCACAAACAGACATAACAAATTAAAACTTAACATACATAGCAATGAATCACATATACAAGAGGTTACTAATACAAAATTTCTGGGTGTTGCGTTGGACGATAGCTGTAGCTGGGAAAAACATACAGAGACTCTGAGAGAAAAACTTAATCGCTATGTGTATGTCTTAAGCAGGTTAAGGAATATTTCAACGGTTAAGACTACGCTTTCGGCTTACCATGGTTACGTAGCCTCTATTCTGAAGTACGGCTTGTTAATATGGGGAAATTCTGTTCACTTTAATAATGTTTTCATTGCACAGAAGAAATGCATACGAGCTATATGTGGCAAAACATCCCGTGAGCCATGCAGGCCATTATTTAAGTCATTAGGACTGTTACCCTTGCCCTGCATGTATATTTTGGAGGTCGCTACTTTCGTAAAAAATAACTTACATTTATTTAAAAAGACGAGAGATGTACACAACAGAACTGTAAGAGACCCAAATAAATTGGTTTTAAACAGTATACCCAAACTGACTCATTATAATAGACAGTGTGTAGTAATGTTTGTTAAAATTTATAATGCTCTACCTACTGACATGAAATCAATACCGAATAGTATATCATTTAAACGCAAACTTGTGACATATCTTAAAGAAAAATTATTTTATTCCGTAAATGAATTCCTATATAGACATTTTGACAATTAATATTGACTATGACAAATGCAATTGTATCTGTAACTTTATTTTGTAGTATAGTTGGTAGTATAAGTATTAGCTGTGAATTTTATAAGTAATAATTATAATAAGATTAACATTTGCATGCCAATCTGGTGAAATATGAGGACTACCTAAATAATGCAACAACTTTAAAACCATGTTTTATGCAAATAAACTTTCATTTCATTTCATTTCATTTCATTTCATTTCTACGACTTTGCTGAAAACGCATTTTTTTTTACTTTTCGTACAAATAGATCAGCTGATTGACCAATTTAGTGCATTTTAGTATGGAGGGTCCAATTTTTTTTTTGCGAATTGACTATGGGTTCCTTAAAGTAAGTTGTTCAGTATGATGAGTCGAACCCCCAGTTAACGGCTCCTACGCCAATTTTTTTTACATCCTGTATATACCCAAAAAACATTACCCTTGTTTGTAGGCAGTCGGGTATAAATGCGTACATACAAATTTCAATACAAAAATGAAATTGAAATCTTTTTTTTTTTCTTTTTTTTATTAAAAATTTGAGTGCGTTTGACAAGGTATTTGTACTTCTCATACAAAATTAGTTGATTAGCCAACAATGTATGTACGTATAGATAGATAAATTGTATAGCGGCACTACACATACTTTCTAGTGCAAACTTGGAGTAAACAACACGTTAAAAACTAGTAGTAGATTTTTTTAAAAATCTAGGCGGCGGATTGTATCGTTAAAGAATATCGCAAACAAGTTGCCGTTGTATGGGGATCCTACTACTAATATCATAAACGTGAAAGTTTGTATGTATGGATCTATGGATGTTTATTACTCTTTTACGCAAAAACTACTGAACGTATCTGGCTGTTTGGTAGGTAGACAGATTAGGACCTTGATTAACGTATAGGCTACTTATTTCCACGCACCTTCAAAGACAGTCATAGAAACTGTGTTCACGCGAGTGAAGCCGCTGGCAAAATCTAGTTACTTCTAATAAAAAGCGTTAGACTCAACTGGTAACGACTCGGTCCTTTTAAACTGGTCTTGGGTTAAAATCCAGACGGCCAATGTACCAATGAGTTTTTCGACACTTACCGACGTGAATATATTACCGATTTCTTTAACGGTGAAGAAAAACATCGTGAGGAAACCTGTACATCTGACTCCAGATGTGTATGAAGGTCGCGTTGCACACGTCCGTAAGTGTAAATCTAAATGCCCTACACGTGACCGCGGGTGATACTAAGTGCATCACCAGGCAATCGCCGTCGTCTGTCCCTTGGATAGCTCGGTGCTCGGTTATTGTGCCACACGATAAGAAAGAAAGAATTATTACTTCTTGGAACATTTCATCATACTCGTTAGAGCTATTATTATTCTTTTGATTCCAGTTTTTAACCGATTTCAAAAAAAGGAGGAGGTTTCTCAATTCGACCGTATATATATTATATTTTTTTATGTGTGTTTGCGGATTTTTTTTTTATGCACAATTGGTAAACCCTTGACAACATCTCACCTGGTGGTAAGTGACGATGTTGTTTATGAACCGATTTTGATGATTATTTTTTGTTGAAAAGAGAATATCCCAAGGGTGGCACCATGATAAGGAAACCAGGATCTGATGATGGCATTCCAGAGAAATCAAGGGGAACTTGTTTCCTGTTTGAAGTCGGTTTTTATTTGTTTAAAATTATTTGACGTGAATTGCAGATAAGCTTGTTACGTCACAGATTACTAAATAGTTACTTCGTGTTACGTTTAGTTCAACGGGCATGCCAGAAAAAAGTTACTTTGTATGGCTCAACTATAGCAGATCGTCATCATCATATAAGCCGAAAAACGTCCACTGCTGGACAAACTCCTCCCCCAAGCATTTCCACGACGACCGGTCCTGCGCTGCCCACATCCAGCGGCTTCTCGCGATCTTCTTTTTAACCCCCGACGCAAAAAAGAGGGGTGTTATAAGTTTGACCGCTATGTGTGTTTCATTCTTCATCTTCATCATGAGGAGAACCGCAGGAGAACCAAAGTAACCGACATAGCTCACAGAATCGCTAAACTGAAGTGGCAGTGGGCAGGGCACATAGCTCGTAGAACAGATGGCCGTTGGGACAGTAAAGGTCTCGCTCGAGTGGCGACCGGAAAACGTAGCGTAGGATACAGCAGATAAAAAAAAATGAATGCCTTTACGATTTATCTGACGAAAATACAATTATGTATCATTGGAGCCAAGAACGTTGCAGAGCGTGCAAATGATCTCTAAATATTTATAGAATTCACAAAAAAAACAGGCGGTAATTGCCTCATATTCTACCCACCCTGATTAAGTTTGTTTATACTAGTGATACACATTTTTACGACGATTTTTTACGACGACACGATATTCCTCTCTTTAGAATCTCCGATGCGCTCGGACCTTGGACGCCCAAAAGTAAAAAAAGGTATTTCTGTAAAAAAAGGGTTGAATACTTTCACTCAAAAAGTTTTTAGTAAGTACGTAGATTTTTTTTTATTTTTTCAAATAAGTGACGCTATGCCTTTGTCTAGAAGTGGAGTTTTTCGGCTGATATAATGATGATTCCTGTTACTAAGGGATGAAACTATCGCTGCTGCGGGTCTAATCGCTTATTTTGGTGGCCTCTATCACTACGTAAAGCAGTTTTTCTTGTTCATGAAATGCAGCTTTTTTCAGTCCTAGTCATCCCGTGGTCCAATTTCTTGGTTGGGGGATCTAAGTTCAGCGAGAGAAACGAGCGATAATAGATTCGTTCGTTAGGTTTGATGATGATACTTCCTCCCCACCCCCCCTGGAGGATGGCAGATCTGACAGTTACGAAAGAATTGGACCACGGGACTATGAAGCGGGGTTGTCAGTCCAACTTCAAAAAAAAATGACCAAGACCCGTAGTACGGCTAGTTGGACAGAGCAGTTGAACTACTACTCCGCACTGATAAAAACGATATGCACGCGCGCACAGCCGCGGGCAAAAGCTAGTACTCAATAGTTCAGTAGTAAGTATTATTGCAGTTATTTATCTTGAAAAAACCCTTTATGCTAAACGACTACACTCTATTTTTACCGATTAAATTATACATTTGAAAATTGAGGTGGTCTTGATTAAAAACCAGCACATAAATATATTATACTGTAAGGAGGCTCCTGAATCTTCCACACCAGGGTCTCCCACACGAACCATTAAGTACTTAATAGGGTTGCCAACAAACCCTTTACGTGCTAATAGGCGGTTGAAATTAATAGCTTAGTCAAGATGGTTACTCTGGAAATGTATCTAATGAAGTGAACTGATTTTGGATTGAATATTTTCGTTTTACATAGAGAGACGGTATGTTTCATTATAACATTGTAATTTATAATTTGAGAACTCTGTGCTTTTATGAGTTTCATGGAAATTTTAATATGTTATTTATTATTTGTCATCGTATAGACATGTACTAAAAAGGCATGTGACAAAAAGAGTGATGATTATGAATGGCTTTATAGAGATAAAAAGAACAGATTAATAGGGGATCGGACTGCTAGTCATTTGAGTTACTTTTTATAATCTGTCAAAAACGAAATTTTGTTCCAAAAATGTTGGAAATACCTACAAGTGACGTCATAGATTTTAAGCGTCATTGACGAACTTATTTTGTGAATTAAATCAATTAAAACTTTAAGACGTGATGGAAAAACAAAACAAGTAAGGTTTTTTGAAATTTCAAGAGGAGAGCAACTTAGGAACTCATATTTCAGATTTTATTTTTAATGCAGTCCGATCCCCAATTCTTAATATTGTTAAAAATTAGTATTTTTATAATTAATTTTTACATAAATCTAATCTAAGCTAAAGAAAAGATGGATAGAGTGTGTGAAAGAGGATATGAGTAAGAAAGAAGTGAATGTAGAGATGACTGCAAATAGAGAAGAATAGAAGAGAAAAACATGTTGGGCCGACCCCATGTAATAAATGAGAACAGATCCAAAGTTATATATTAGTACTAACATACAGTATGGACACTCCCTGCCGCTCTCCAGATTGCGATCTCACCCCTCGTCACCCAGATTGATACAGATTGGTTACAGTTTGGTTGTCGAACGTATAGGATTTCGCCTCCATTTTATTTGTTCCGTCATTCCTTTTTGAAATGTCATTTCTGGCCCGTTGTATGTAGTGTCCAGGATGTGACAGATCAGAGAACCGATGATGATGACAGGGGGACTGGTTAAACGAGGAACGAAATTCAGGAGGATTTTAAATGAAACTGAACAACTGAACGAGGGCCATCAAATTTCTCTAAGCAGACTGGATATTTTTGGATGTTCCTTGCCAGAACTCATGAAAATAGTGTTTTTTTTTATTCATAATTGGTAAGTCCTTGACAACATCTCACCTGGTGGTAAGTGACGATGTTGCCGAAGATGGAAGCGGGCTTACCAAGATTCCCCAACGCAATGGAGAACTGGCTATCTTATCTTCATGCCGGAACACACCAATGATATCAACATTGATATTTGGCGGCAAGACTTAGATAAGATGGTGGTAGCTAGCCAGGCGGGCTTAGAAAATGCCCTACCACCAACCAATAGGTAGGTTGAGGAGAGTTCCTGCCCCTAACGATACGTACTGCTCTTGTGGCTATGACACATGGCTCCCTTGGCTCCTATGTCTGTACCAGAGAAGAACTGGCAAACTCACCCCCCCACCACTTCCCCGCCTCCCGGGCAATGGAAGTGGCATAAAACGCTGATCATGTTAAATATCGGTCAAGTGTTAGTCAGAACCGCACACATAGGGTTCCGTACCATCATACTAGATGGCGCTAACATGCAAGAAACATGTTTTTTTGTATGGAGACAATTATTTTTCATTTTTTTTTTAATTTTAATATTTTTTGTTATAGAGGCAACAGAAATACATCATCTGTGAAAATTTCAACTGTAGAGCTATCACGGTTTATGAAATACAGTCTGCCGACAGATGGACAGACAGAAAGACGGACGGACAGCGAAGTCTTAGTAATAGGGTCCCGTTTTTACCCTTTGGGTACGGTACCCTAAAAACCGACTTACATCGCAACAACTTTAGAAGAATTTTGTATTATTATTTCTGGTAAATTTTCGAAAAAAGTACTTCACTAATTTTGATTAAAATTTTTATAGTACGAGTATCTTCTAACTCGGAAGCATACGTTATCGAATAAAAAAGAATCATGAAAATTAGTTTCCAATCTGCAAATTGGCACGCTCTGTAGCCTAAACGGCTTCATGGATTTTGGAGTTTCGTTAGAAATGTCGTTAGATGCCTGGATCCTGTAGTTGAAACTTTTTGTCTTCTAAATTAATAAAAAAAAACAAAAATCAAAGTGATTTTTTTTTATTCATTAGAAAAATTTGGTGTTTCAAATAATAATCTGAGGAGTGAGTATTACAAATTATAACTTACAATAAGAGACTAATTATTTATTAGCTTAATCGACTAATCGTGCGTTTTCTCGAAATAGAAATTTATAAATAAATTTGAATAAGAAAAAAAATGTAAGAGAAAGAGAAAATGTCGCGGCTGCTCGCGCCGATTTGCGTGACGCACCCCTCTCTCCCGCGGGCTTATCATCATTACGCCCAAACTTATCTGTGCCACCCGGCTACGCTTCCTCAGCACGCTGCACGCTGCACGCACGGTCGAGTTATCACTTATTAATTTAATTTTGACTTAAGAATCGGGACGTCCCGCCAAAATCGGGACGTCTGGCAACGCTGTTCCATACGTACGTTTAGCCTTACGGTGAAGGAAAACATAGTGAGGAAACCTGCACACGCCTGCGAAGAAAGTCCTAGGTTGTGTGTGAAGTTGACCAAACCGCACTGGGCCCGCATGGTCGACTAAGGCCCGATCGCCCTAATTCAGGGTAGGCTCGAGCCCCTCAGTGGGGACGTATATGAGCTAATATGATGTAGTATCTTACATAAATATTTCCAGATACAGGTTTTTAGGAAAATATAACACACTAGCTTTTGCCCGCGGCTTCGCCCGCGTGGACATCTGTTTTGTGACTGACTTAGAGGGTGCGCGGTGCGCGAGCCACAAGCGACTACATGAATTTTCTCCAGATCCCTTTGGGAACTATGTCAGGATATGCTTATTAGTAAATCGTGTCATTTCCCACCCCCTCAACCATCTCGGTGCAAAAAATCACACAATCCATTGTTCCGTTGCGATGTTAAAGAAATAAACCAAAAAAGAGTATATTTTCAGTTCCCTCGGGGATTGGGCTATGCTATTTTCACGGGATAAAAAGTAGCCTATGTCCTTCCTTGTGACACAGGCTACCTGCTTGCCAAATTACATTAAGATTGGTCAAGGCGTTGAAGCGTGAAAGATAACAAACAAACAAACGAACAAACACATTTATAAAATTAGTAAGGATTTTTAAGAAAAGGCGTTCCCGTTTAAATTTGGCAGATAAGCAGATCGATTTTCTCGAGAGGTCCACATTTTTTTTGCGATTTCAGCAAAGTTGTATAAGAAAATTAATTGTTTAGTTTCATGAGAAGAAAAGAAAATGTTATCTATTTTACCTAACATCCTGGATAGTCGGTAAGTTCATTCAACAAAGTGTATCGGAAATCTGTGCGTACAAAGGAAAACTTAAACGTTGCGGAGATAGTTAAAACTAAGCACGCCCTAGTTTAACTTTAATTACAAAGTCCCTTAATATTTGGTTTAATGTTGTTCTAAAGGTCTCGCTTTTGAACTAAGATTAAAACTTTTAGATTAACTTTATACAGTGTTGCCTTTTTAGGTTTAAGTAGTATAGTACTTACATTGTACTAATAGCCTGAAAACTTCTCTTAGTAGATATTGTCACGATTATTCTAAAAAGCTCAATTTGTTTTTATTACCTACCTACTAGCTGGGGTACCCGGCTTCGCTCATGGAGTTGATATGATACGTTTAAACTCACGACGGATGTTGTTTTATACGCCCCATCCATTCAAAAAAGGCTCAAAAAGCAATCAAAATCCATCACATCAAAATCAAAATCTCCATTCAAAATCGTCCACAATTTTCCGGAACATGCAATATCATTTGAGTGTTCTGGAATGTTCCACAATGATCTGGGATGTTATTGTGAAATGTTCTAGAATACTTTTAAATGTTCTGGGCTGTTCTAAAAATTTCTAGAGGGCGAAACTTCCAGCCGTTATATCTTGAAAAGCGCGCGCTTCAGTTAAAAACGGGAACCTTCTTCATGGATGGGGGATAAAGGGCTACCACACCATATAACTTTATTGATCGTACCGGAACTCGTTTCTGAGTTTTAGCAGCACGCACATGTACACTTTCTTCTATATTATACATTGATTATAGTATGGCGGTACAGTGCGTGTGTGTTTGTTGTGTTTGTATGTGCGTGTTTGTGTGTGTGTGACCGGTCTAGTGCCTAAACTACTAACGGGTGCAATTTGTGTTAGGGTAACATAATTTAACAATATTAGTTTAAGATATTCAGTTTTTTTTTTAATTTCTCCTATCTTGATTTTTTAGTGCTGCCTACCATAGTAGAAATTCACAGAAATTTAGAAAATACTTATATAAACTTAATTTGTTTATTAATATTAAATTAAACCTACGTTAAGGTCATTTTTTTATGTGCTTACTAGGCTAATACAGCCCAAAAATTTTAGCATCATAATAAAGATTATTTATTTGTAAGAATGTTAGTTCCTTTTCTGTATACAATATATTATGACGTAAATAAATAAAAGAGTAAGTGTACATCTTGATAAGGTCTTGTTCTTGGCAATATCCGGAATCGGAGTTATTAATAATTCACCACGCTAGGAGGAAAACGACGGTTAGTGAACGTCATGCAGCCAAATTAATTAAAGACCACGCAGGAAAAACAAGAACTTTCAGCAATTACATTATTCTAGAATGGAATTTCCCTACGTGATCGAATCAGAAATGAGGAGATCCGCAGGAGAACCAAAATATCCAACATAGCTCACAGAATCGCTAAACTTAAGTGGCAGTGGGTAGGGCACACAGCTCGTGGAACAGATGGCCATTGGAACAGTAAAGTTCTCGAGTGGCGACCGCGCACCGGAAAACAAAAAAAGGGGCAGTAAACCCCCTCGTGTAAAAATAATTGAATTGATCTTTTTAAATAAAAATCTTTTATTTTAGTTTAACTATAGGAAGGTATAGATGTACCTGCGAACTGCTTGCGGCTCGCCCACCGCGGACCCTCTAATGTAGAATAAATCAATAAAAATAACCTGTTATTCAAGTTACAAAATCGGTAATTTTTTTGGCTTTCGTACCTCAAAAGGATAAAACCCCCTCTAAACAAGCAAATTAATTAAAAACCCGACTGCATAAAAATTAAACCCCTTTTTTGGCCAGTCGGATAAAAATGTATCCTATGTCACTCACGGGATTAAGACGAATCTAACGACACCTCGCACACCAAAACCCATCAAGCCGTTTAAGCTACAAAGCGTGCCAAAGAAATAAACAACTTCTTTTCGGGGCTAGCCGGGTAAAATGTATCCTATGTCATTCACGGAAACAAGACAAATCTAACGACAGCTCGCACCCCTAAATTCATCAAGTCATTTAGGCTACAGGACGTGCCAAAGAAATAAACATACATTCATACACGTACATACATCCATCATCATCATATCAGCTCATGTACGTCCCCACCGAGGGGCTCGAGCCTACCCTAAATGAGCGGGCCCAGTGCGGGTTGGTCAACTTCACACACAATCTGCGAGTTTCTTCGCAGGCGTGTGCAAGTTTCCTCACGATGATGTTTTCCTTCACCTTAAGAGCGTCGGATAAACGTACATATGAAATCGAAATTCGAAATCACATTGGTACGTGGCGGGATTCGAATCACGACCTCACATACATCCATACATACATATATACGCTAGAAAAATATAACCCCTCCTCCTGGCGTAATCGGGTAAAAAAAATATGTATTGGCTCTTTAAGTTTAATGTAAGTAGTAATATTTTGATCCAACAGTTGTCGCGTCGTCGGGGGGCCGCTAAATTCAAAAATTATAAGTAACCAGGAGGACTCGTTCTGTTCCGCAGCATTTTTTTATTATGGACATCGAGAGTGCGCGGCGCAAGCGGCTCGCCATCGACGTTGCGCGGTGTACGAGAATGTGCGCGTTGAATCTCCACAACTAGCTTTTTTAAATTGACAATAGGTTGCTTACGGAAAGTTGTTCAGTTTCAGTTTCTTATTTACCTCCTTAACAGGTTCTCTGCCGGGTTGTCTGACCGGGACGATGACGTATGCTTAATTTTTATTTTAGTTTAAATCAACATTTAATATTATAGAATACATCACTACATAGTATAAAACAAAGTCGCTTCCCGCTGTCTGTCTGTCCCTATGTATGCTTAGATCTTTAAAACTTTGCACGTGATTTTAATACGGTTTTTAAAATAGACATAGTGATTCAAGAGGAAGGTTTATATGTATAATACATGCATAATATAGTAGAGAAACACTGATAAATTTAGAGGTTTCTACTGTGATGTCGTAAATAAACACATTTTTTTGCGCTTACATTGCAAACTCTGGCTAAACCCTACGAGATAGATCAAAACAATGTACTACAGTATTGTACACCTTAAAAAGGTCTACAAAACAGTCCAGGGTGGTATATGTCTATCTTTTAGGGATAACCCACAGTAACCATTTTTTTATCCTTTACTTTTTACGATAAATAATGGTTTATTTAGAATTACGAAACGATTTTAAGCAATGCAGCATTAATCCTTATCCAATTAAGTCCCTTAAATACATTTTGCATTTAATATAGATCAATATGGCCATTTACAGCATGTAATTTAAATGAATATTTTCGAAGATATTACAGATTTAAAATGCAGGATATAGGGGTTGCGGCGGCGGTACCGGTTTTGATTTTTGTATACAGATGGTTGAGGGAGTGGGAAATGACCTACAGTGCTATTCAGAATAACCCGATCTGGGATAGGGATTTGGAGAAAGCTAATGTCCACGCTGGCGGCGGCTAGCGCACCACTCACCCTCAAAGACAGTCATAAAAACGACGTCCACGCGGGCGAAGCCGCGGGCAAAAGCTATTACTTAATTAAAACCAAAACTACCTAAAAAAAGTACAAAATCTCAAGCGCAATGCCGACCTACAGACGTGGCTTTGCGCTCAGTGCCGGCCTCGTACTGAACTATGGAAGTTACTAAACAAGTGACACGCACCGGTGCGAGTTCAGCTTCTCGTTTGAACCACTCCCAACGCACCGGTGCGTGGTCGGCAGTGAACCTGTTAAAGGTTTCTTAGGTTTGCATAAACACCCTGTATAGTCATAAATACGATGTCCAAGCGGTACAGACTTAATTTAGTATATCAGTAAATTACCAATAAATACCTAATGAAATATATAGTTAAACTAACCGACCCAAATTAACGTTAATTAACTGAGTAACCGCCGTAACACAAGAGTGAACACATCAACGAGATATCAAAATATTTAAGAGAATGGAAATTTCATATAACATTAAAATTTAATCGTGTCGCTGCGCTCGCTGTCAGTTCGGGAATTAACCTTGCCATTAAATTATATTGTTTGGCTACCGTGTGTGTGCGTGTGCGTGCGGTGTAGTCCTAGGGCAAAGTATATATGTCGCCGTCATCTGCTTGAATCTGCTATTTGATTAAATGACTAGCGCGTTCATTAAATGACGAGATTAAATTGAATCACTAAAGGACAACGGCCTTAGTCGACCACGCAGGCCCAGTGCGGGTTGGTCGACTTTACACTCAGCCTTCGAGTTTCTTCGAAGGCGTGTGCAGGTTTCCTCACGATGTTTTCCTTCACCGTTAAAGCAATCGGTAATTATATGTACGTAAGTTTTTGAAAAACTCATTAGTACATTGGCCGTCCAGATTTGAACCCAGTACCTCTGGTTAGATGGACCGAGTCGTTACCGGTTGAGCCACCGACGCTTTTCCGACGCCAAGGGTAGTAACGTAGTACTATTTACCTAATCTCTGCCGAGGGGCTCAAGACTACCCTGAATAAGGTTGATCTGACCTTAGTCGACCACGCAGGCCCAGTGTGGGTTGGTCGACTTTACACTCAGCCTTCGAGTTTCTTCGAAGGCGTGTGCAGGTTTCCTCATAATGTTTTCCTTCACCGAACATACATATGAAATCAAAATTGGAAACCTGGTGAAAGTCGCGGGAAGCCACTGCGCAAGACCGGTCGTCCTGGAAGTCCTTGGGGGAGGTCTTTGTCCGGCAGTGGACGTCTTTCGGGTGATATGATGATGGTCTGACAATGATGCCTGCTACTCCTGCTAGATGGTGATAATTTCGCCCCGTCCGTCTGTCTCATGTTTGTTTCTTTGTTATCTTTTTACGCTTCAACACCTCTACCAATCTTGATGAAATTTGGCATGCAGGTAGCCGTATCATTGGGAAGGACATAGGCTACTTTTTATCCCGCGGGAATAGCATAGTCTGATGCAGTTCCTGAGGGAACTGGAAAAATACTCTTTTTGGTTAATTCTTTTAACATCGCAATGGAACAATGGATTGTTGTGATTTTTTGCACTTAGATGGTTAAGGTGATGGGAATTGACATTTACTAATAAACATATACTAAAATAGTTTCCGAGGGATCTGGAGAAAGCTCGCGCATGTCGGCGTCGCAACGGAGCAACGGATTGAGGTGATTTTTTTTGTATAGAATTGGTTGAGGGGGTGGGAAATGACAAAGACTGCTAATTAGAATGACGGAAATTTGGTACACAGACTAAGACCTGGATTATAATTATCCACGCTAACGAGCCGCTTGCAACTCGCGCACTGCGCACCCTCGATAATAGAAACTATGTTCACGCGAGCTAAGCCACTGGCAAAATTTATTTACGTATAAGGTAACGTATCAAAAGAATGACGTCGCAAAATGACGCCTAGCGTCTCACAATGATGCCTGCTACTCCTGCTAGTAGGTGATATAGTGACCAAAGTATACATATTATTAGTACTAACATACAGTATGGACACTCCCTGCCACTCTCTCACTCCCTCGTCACCCTGATTGATACAGATTGGTTATAGTTTGGTTCTCAAACGTCTAGGATTTTGTTTGCTCCGTCATTTGTTTTTAGAAATGTCATTTCACGACCGTTGTATTCAGTGTCCGGGGTATGTAATGACTGTTTTTTTTTATTATTAACCATTGTTAGTGCTTTTTTTACCAAATCTGCAGTTGACACGTAAGGTTTTGGGTTAATTCCAGGCAACAAATGCCACAAGTAAAATCTAGAAGTTTTTTAGTTACAAAAGTAAACAATTCAACAATTTAAATAACTTTAAACTTTTTCCCTATTTCCTTACCCAACTACAATGTACTGCAGATTGCATTCCAGCAGCTCGTAACTATTCCGGGCAAGAAACACACAGTGCCGCGAACACTTCTTTCCTTCAGTTCTAAAGTTGAATCCCAATGGACGGAATGGGAAAAACTCTTGAGTTCCCGGGTAATCCCGGACAAGTTCCGGCGGAAGTTTGAATGGAGGAGTCAATGTTGACAACGAATCTTTTGCAGTTTGCCAAACCTTGACTTTGCGTTTGAACTGGCAGATTGATGTTATACTATTAAGGGTCCCGTACACCCAAAGGGTGACCAACGGGACCCTATTACTAAGCCTCCGCTGTATGTCCATCTGTCTGTCCGTCTGTCTGTCAGCGGGCTCTATTTCATTAACCGTAATAAGTAGATACGTGAAGTTTTCACAGAATATGTATTTCTGTTGCCGCTTTAACAACAAATCCTAAGAATTACAAAAAATGAAAAAATTAGGGGGGTCTCCATACAAAAAACCAGTTTTTTAAAGTGAAATTTTTATTAAATCGTCTCACATTTTTCGTCTGTTTGTTGCATGTCGCGTGACGGTCGCTTTCGTCTGACGGTATGGTCGTTTCGTCCTCTGTACCGTAGCGAGAGCATCCATGATCGTTTCGTCCTCTGTGAAGTTTCACTTTTACCGTGGTTTCATAAAACCACACACTTACTTTTTATCGGTCTTTAGAAATATCCTTGATTTAGCGTATCGTAAAAACGGTCATACATACAAGCGTGAAACTTGGTGTGATCATAGTAATAATACTAAAATAAAACAAAAAATAATAGAAATCGGCCAAGTTTAAGTCGTACTCGCGCTAAGGAGTCCAAACTGAATGACAAAAAAGCATATTTTTGTCACTCGCGTTGATGTCTTTTGTTCGTAATAGGGATCATTGTAATTTTACTATGTAGTTGTGTGGAGAGGTGTGGTGGTACGGAACCCTCGGAGTGCTAGTCCAACTCGCACTTGGCCGGTTTTTTCTTTAACAATAACAATGATCATTCCCATTGCTGGGGCAGGGCTCTCTTTAGGGGGGAGGGGGGGGAGTCTAAATTGGTGGAGGTGATAGGGTCAGTGCCAAACCTCCTGTCAGAAGAAGCCGCCTGTACGGCCTCCGACGCGGCTTAGCAAACCATCTCGTAATATCAACTTTGTGTAATTTATTTTATCTGATCGTTCTTTTATTTTTTTTCGTCGTCAAATCAGCTCATATAGATCCCCACCGAGGGGCTCGAGATTACCCTGAATTAGGGCGATAGGGCTTTAGTCGACCAACTGGACCCAGTGCGGGTTGGTCGACTTTACACACTACTTTTAAGTTTCTTTGCTTTCTTTTCTTCATCGCTTTTTTAGATTTTCTTTATTATTACTGGGAAGAGACTGCTTCTCCCGACACAGGTAATCCTGATGGTACAGTTTAGATTGTAATTACAAAGCTACACTTAAGATTTAATGAAAAAAAATACTTACCTGTCATCAAAGTATACAGGGTGACTGGTAAGTAGTGCAAATCCTTTTAAGGGGATAAACTACATCTAATTTAGAACAAAAAAAGTCATATTAACTGGGGGTCGGAAATCAACGGTTTTCGAGTTAAAGCCCATTTAATTTTTCAATTTTGTATATAAAACGCATTTGTTTAAATGTTTTGTGATTTTCCAAAAAAAAACTAAAATACAGTTGACTTGCAAAATACGATAAAAACTTCCCTATTTTAACATATTTCTATTAAAATAAAAAAAAGTTAAAAAATACAAATGAACTGCAACAAAAAACACGACCTCCCGGATAGGAGGTAGCGGCCCTTGCCGTTGCGCCACCGACGCTGTAAATTTGATTACTGACCTGTAATTATGTATTCCAGTTCAACGGCGTGTGGGGCCTGCCTCCGATCGTCTGCGACTGCTACATTGCCATGGACGTCACCTGTTCTACCTCCAGCATATTCAACCTCGTCGCCATCTCTGTCGACAGGTAAGCTAAAAGCTTATACCGCCGCCAACGACCAACTTTGTAACCACTTTTTACTTCAATTAAGGATTTTACTATCGAAAAACAAAAGTTTTATAATCTACAGGATATGAGGAGTGATTTTTTTTTCGAATTTTATTAAATAAAGAAAAAAATTTCTTTATGCTACAATTTTTTATCGAAACATTATGATGATTTGTGAACTTCATAACGAAACAATATAAAATGATTTTGTTTTCTCACTTTTTTGGAAATTCTTATTTCATTTATAATTAATCAAAAACCACAATTTTGGCACGATTATTGAACTTCAAGGTTCGGAGACACCGGCGGTAGATATTGTCGCTTACATAGATACAGACACCGGCATGCGCTTTGAAATTGTGTCCTGGATCACAGTATATATTTCGCAGGCATACTGTATTATTCGTCATCATACTCGTACATACGGTCAGGCAAATGTCAGGCAAATTATAAAATGGCGAGGGCGGGGAAAACCAATCAAAAAAATAAATCAAACAAACCTGATAGAACCTAACATCGCCGTACGGCATTTTGACAATTTGCCTGACTCGGCATTGACCGTTTATATACGGACGAATTATTACAATTTGCATGGCTCGTATAGGCCGTATAGTTCCCAGCTAAGAACCAACCAAGGGACTAAAAACCCGAGGATGGGCAGCAGCGTCCTTTCCGTGCATTGCAACACACCTGCAACCACACTGCGATTGCCAACCCACCTGCTAAGCGTGGCTATTACAGCAAACCCCCCCTATGAAATCCACACCCAGAAAACGGCCCCTAGTCCCCGGCGGCCCCGCTGTTCCTAGCTCCGGTAGCAGTCATGGTAACGGCGGGCTGGGGGGTGCGAAGAATCCCCGGCAGATGTCAGTCTACCAAACCCAACGACCTTTGGCCCTGGCAACTTACAACACGCGTACACTGCGGACTGACGAGAAACTTACAGAACTCGAAGAAGTATTGAGCAGGTTACGGTGGGATATCGTAGGTTTATGTGAAGGAGAGGACACCATGATCCTTAAATCCGGAAACCTGCTCTATTTCCCGGAGGGCGACCAACAGTCCCAGGGTGGTGTCGGGTTTCTCGTCTACAAGTCCCTGATTAACAGTGTGGTCCAAATCGTGAGCGTTGCGACAAGAGTAACATACCTTATACTCAGAATCACCAAACGGTATTCGATGAAGGTCATACAGGTATACACGCCGATTACGGAACACTCCGACGACGAGGTAGAGACTATGTATGAGGACATCTTTACAGCCTTACATAGGACCAGGACCCATTATACCGTTGTTATGGGGGACTTTAACGCGAAACTGGGCAAACGAAGCGATGGTGAGCTGAGAGTGGGGCAATTTAGATATGGAGTAAGAAATGCACGTGGCCAGATGCTGGCCGACTTTATGGAAAAGGAGAGCCTCTTTATGATGAACTTCTTCAAAAAGTCAAAACAGCGGAAGTGGACATGGTTAATTGCATACCAATGGCGTAACGAAGAACGAGAAAGACTTCATCTTCTCGACAAGGAGGCAAATATTCAATGATGTCTCCGTAATAAATTCAGTCAAAACAGGAAGCGATCACCGGATCGTAAGAGGCACATTGAATCTAAAGACCAAGCTAGAAAGATGTCGACTGATGATGTCTACGCTCCGACCAGCGCCCATCCAGATCAAAATACCCGAGAGCTTTCAGCTCGAGTTGCACAATCGTTTCGAATGCCTAGGAGACTGCGAGAATGTGGACGATTACAATGACAGGTTCGTAGAAATTGTCCAAACGGTCGGGTCTAAGATTTTTAAAAGTCACCGTTCAAACAGAATCAAAAAAATCTCCGACTTCACCAGCAACCTCATGGAAGAAAGACTCAGATTGGTTTTGCAGTCCTCTGAAGATGCTACTCAGTATCGGCAATTAAACAGGCAGATCTCTAAGTCCCTGAATCGCGATTTACGCCAATATAATACAAATTGTCCGCCTGATTCAGGGTAGGCTCGAGCCCCTCGGTGGGGACGTATATGAGCTGTAATGAATGAATGAAATACAAATTGTATTAAAGAGGCGATTGAGAACAACAAAGGCTCAAAAGTGTTCGCGAGAGATCTGTCTGTTGGACAAAGCCAACTGACCAAGCTAAAGACTGAGGATGGCAGGACCATATCGTCTAAGACTGAGTTGCTGGAAGAAGTTGAGAAGTTCTATAGACAATTGTACACGACCACACGTTTGCCTGTCAGCGATCTGGCTGAAGACCCAAGAGCCAGACTAACCCGACACTATACCGAAGATTTCCCGGACGTCAGCCTGTACGAGATTAAAATGACTCTCAAACAGCTCAAGAAAAACAAGGCACCGGGTGGATCACCGGTACCAAAAGCTCTTCAGAAGTTATTTTATTCCGTTATACTAGAGGGACAAACGCCTAAGGCATGGCACAGAAGTGTGGTCGTGCTTTTCTTCAAAAAAGGTGACAACACCCTGCTGAAGAACTACAGACCCATCTCACTTCTGAGCCATGTCTACAAGCTGTTTTCGAGAGTCATTACGAATCGTCTAGCACGCAGGTTTGATGACTTCCAGCCTCCCTAACAATCCCGAACAAGCCGCCCTGGAAGATGTTTTTAAGCTTCTGGACTGAGGTGGACTCGGCATCAATATCAATGGCGAGTACATAACCCACCTCCGATTCGCTGACGATATCGTGGTCATGAGTGAGACTATGGAAGACCTAAGCAAAATGCTCGATGGCCTCAGTAAAGTCTCTCAACTAGTGGGTCTTAAAATGAACATGGACAAGACGAAAATAATGTTAAATGTCCGTTCGCACCCACCTTTCTAAAGGTTGGAGACTCTACACTGGAAGTTGTTGACGAATATGTATACCTAGGGCAAACAGTCAAGCTAGGTAGGTCCAACTTCAAGAAAGAGATCAATCGACGAATCCAACTCGGCTGGGCAGCGTTCGGTAAGCTTCGCAATATCTTCACGTCCCAAATACCGCAGTGTCTCAAGACTAAGGTCTTTGACCAGTGTGTGTTGCCAGTGATGACTTACGGAACTGAGACATGGTCGCTTTCTATGAGCTTCATAAGAAGGCTCAAGGTCACCCAAAGGGTAATGGAGTGTGCTATGTTCGGAGTTTCTCTGCGTAATCGGATCAGAAACGAGAAGATCCGCAGGAGAACTAAAGTAACCGACATATCTTACACAATCATAAAACTAAAGTGGCAGTGGGCAGGGCACATAGCTCGTAGAACAGATGGCCGATGGGGCAGTAAAGTTCTCGAGTGGCGACCGCGCACCGGAAAACGTAGCGTAGGCAGGCCTCCCACGCGGTGGACCGACGACCTGGTGAAGATCACGGGAAGCCGATGGATGCGGGCAGCGCAGGACCGGTCGTCGTGGAAATCCTTGGGGGAGGCCTTTGTCCAGTAGTGGACGATTTTCAGCTGATTTCAGCTTATAATCTACGTACAGAATTTTACATTTGGCTTGACCGTTTATATACAAACAAATTATTACAAATTGCCTGAATCAGCGTACAGCATTTTACATTTTGCCCGACCGTTTACGTACGGACGAATTATACAATTTGCCTGACCATATGTAAAATGACTAATTATGCAATTTGCCTGCCACATATATATTAGTACTAACGTACCTGGGTGCAGCAAGTAGACGCGTTTGCCGGGCTCCTGTTTTGCATCTCCGTAAGAAAGGGTATCTGGGGCTTGTGAGTCTCAGTATGGTAGTGGACCGCATCAAGATTTGAGTCCAAACCTCTGATGTCATCGAGGTGCATTTTCAACCTTTTAACCGCTGCACAACTCTATTTCTTTCTTGTTTTTGGGCAGAGAATAGACAAGGAAAGTGGAAGTTATACGAGGTACCGATCAGGACCCAACAGTGAACACAGAATCGCTGCGCTGAACAATAGACTAGTGTGGAGACCGCGGAGATGATTGAATTCCCCCCCCCCCCCTTCCGGAGATGGCTTTCGGGGCCTCCCGCCCAGTCGCCAATTGAAGCATTCCGGGATTTTTCGTGAGGTGGCGGGACAGCCTTTTATACGTGGCTAGCCTACTAATTGGGCCCCCTACTACCTTCGGTAGGCCAGCGGTGCACCGTGCTTCGGATTACGCTGCCCTCCAAGACCAGCCGCCAAGTGCAGCGACACTCTGACATCGAGCGATACTCTACAGACCGTCTTTACTAATGGCTTCTCCATACACCATACCGGAACACGTCTGGGACGCTTAGCGGCACGACTTTGCATTGAGGGTGGTGACAAGCCGCTGCCGAAACCTACCACCTAAAGAGACACCAGAGCCTCATTAATTTCAACAATAATGGTGAGGTCCATTAGCTTCACATTAGGAGGTCACGGGTTCGATTCCCGGCGGAGTCTAACTTTGTATGACTCGGTTTGGTTGGTGGAAGGGCATTTTCTAAGGGCGCCTGGCTAGCTACTACCATCTTATCTAAGTCTTGCCACCAAGCATCAATATGAACAGCACTGATATGTTCCGGCTTGGAGATAAGATAGCCAGTTCCCAATTGTGTTGGGGAATCTTGGTAAGCCCGCTTCAATCTTCGGTATCATCGTCGCTTACCATCCGGTCAACTGATGTCAAGGGCTTACCAATTGTGGATTAAAAAAAAGTTGTTTAGCAGGGAGTGCAACATACAGGCGAGGTTGGTTTGGATCTCTAGTGATGTTCATTGGACCTTTTACTCCCCTTAGTACTTGGATGATGCTACGTTTAACATCAGACATTTGCTGACTATCCCTTCGAATAGCACAGTCATTGTGCCGTACAATTAGAAATAATCACTAATCTCATAATGAACTGCAAGTCATCATCATATCAGCTCGTATACGTACCCACCGAGGGGCCGGAGCCTACCCTGAATTAGGGGAATTGGGCCTTATTTGACCACGCGGGCTCATTGGGTTGGTCGACTTCACACACAACCTTCGAGTTTCTCCGCAGGCGTGTGCAGGTTTCCTCACGATGTTTTCCTTCACCGTAAGAGCGCCGGATTAACGTACATATTATGAAATAGATATTCGAATTGGTACCTACACATTAAACTGAAAATCAATTATAAATAAAAATGTCTGTTTCTGTTATGAAAATTAGTAAAATGAAGAGGAACGGGAAAGAGTAAAACATTTATATAGTACATTTTTATACCATTTTTGATCCCTGCCGTTTGCCGTTTATCAAGCTAGTATGAATCGTTAAAGAAACAGCTATTCCCGGATCACAATCACTTTGAGTAAATATAAAATATGCAGCTACTCCTAGCTACGGTAGCGTAGTATGGATTACGCGATGCATAATAAAACACCTGAAGTCAACATAGATTATCATACTTTGGTAATCAAGGACCGCTGCATATTCTATGATCCCTGCCATAGACATTTATCGCTAGACCCGTTTTTTCGATTTGTCTCAAAAGTTCTCATTTACATTATAAACCTCATATATCTTTATGATATAACTAGCTGTTTCCCGCGGCTTCACCCGCGTGGACAACGTTTCTATGACTTCTCGAGGGTGCTGGATTAACACACAGTCTACTTTTTTTCACGCTCGCAAGCGTCCATCCAGGTCCTAATCTGTCTACCTACCAAATTTCTGCCAGATCTGTTGAGTAGTTTTTTCGTGAAGAAGTAACAAACATACGCACTCACACACTCACAAACTTTCGCCTTTATAATATTAGTGTGATAGTGTTATGGACAAGCCCTCTCGTACCACACCAGATACACTAAATTGCTTGGTTTGTGATAAAGGATCCCAAATTATTATTGAGGGCTGATGCTCTAGCTGCCACCACCGTGAGGCGAAGGCAGGGATCACCTGCGGTAGGTCTTGCCGCCAAGACGCTTGTCCTGGTACTCTGCAAGACGAGAGCCTTGTGAAAGTTTACCATTACCAGGTAGGCACTTCAGCCGTAGACACGCTTACCTCTCGTGGCTTTCGCTGCTGGTGATTCGATTGCCGCTCGGTACGCCACAGAGATTGCTTCCACATCTCCAGTCATCATCATATCAGCTCATATACGTCCCCACCGAGGGGCTCCAGCCTACACTGAATTAGAGCGATCGGGCCTTAGTCGACCACGCGGGCCCAGTGCCGTACCGGAGCTATAGTTGTACTCGCTCACCTCCTGCGGCTTATGCTGCTGGCGGTTCGATCCCTGCTTGGTACACCAGAGAGCTGGATTCTACATCTCTAGTGTGGTACCGAAAATCTAGTCACGGCTTTCGCTGCTAGCAAGTCGGTTGCCCCTTGGGACGCCAGAGAAGCTGACTTCCACAGTTATCGAAAGTGTGGTACCTTATTTGTAGGCACGCTTACCACCCGTTCGCTGCTAGCAGTTCGATCACCACTCGGAACGCCAGGGAAGCTGGCTTCCACATCTCCAGTTAGGTACCGTCACTGTAAGCGCGCTGGCTTACATCCCGCGGCTTTCGCTGATGGTGGTTTCATCGCTGCTCGGGACGCCAGAGAGCTGGCTTCCATATCGCCAGTGTACCGAGAGCTGATGCAACCCTCGCTTCCCGGCGTTTATCGCACCTGTCCAGTTTCACACCAACGTGGCCTAAAAAGTTTGCCTGCAACTGGACAGTCACGTACAGGGCCGCACGTGAAGTATGATGCCTTTCATGATACTTCTCATGCGTTACTGTAGTGCGAGAGTGAGAAAATTATAGAGTAATTTTGATACAATTTATTTTTCTCAGCTTCGTCTTAGAATCTGTTACTTAGTTACAGGCTATGTCCTTTCTTTACTCAATCACATCTCCATTGAGCCATGAAAAAGACATTGCTTCTCTAGAGAAACATATACAGCTGAAAAAAACTGGTGTAGGACCCATTACTTGGGGCTTCTTTAAATAATACTAAACTTTCCCCAAGGAAACCATATTCAGTCACATGTCCAAAAAAATTGCCACTTCATACCAAAATTCACAAAATTAATCAGCTAATTGATTGCTGCTGGACATAGGCATCCTCCAAGGATTTCCACGACGACTGGTTCTACGCTGCCCGCATCCTGCGGCTTCCCGCGACCTTCACCAGGTCATTGGTCCACCGAGTGGGAGGCCTGCCTACGCTAAGTTTTCCGGTTCGCGGTCGCCATTCGAGAACTTCACTGCTCCAACGACCATCTGTTCTACGAGCTATTTGCCCCGCCCGCTGCCACTTAAGTCTAGCAATTCTGAGAGCTATGTCGGTTACTTTGGTTCTCCTACGGATCTCCTCGTTTTTGATGCGAACACACAGAGAAACTCTGAGCATAGTACGCTAATTAATTTGTATGAAGTTAGTTTCTTTGACAATTGACTATGGTTTCCTTAGAGAGTTTAGCGTTCCTACGCCAATTTTGTTAGACTTTATAATGTATAGAAAGAAACTTATTGGTTACTGCTATCTGAAAAATGTGGTCTCCACTTGGGCTCCCCATTGTGGTCCCATTTTCATGCCGGTGGGCCTGTCCATGCGAAGTAATGCAATAGGTCTGTAATCCCCAAAGGAATATCTGGGGTTTCTCAGACATTCTAGATAATATTATTCTCTCATAGAATATGCATATAGTTGCATGCGTGATGTCTTAACATTCCAGCGAATATTCTGGTAGTGAAGGAGTTTTTTCAAGGAAATTCTTACTTTTTTATTATTATTTTTTAAATTGTTTTTTATTCACAATTGGTAAGCCCTTGGCATCATCTCACCTGGTGAACAGTTTCGGAGATATAACGCCTCCTTGTCTCACCCTCGCTGCAACTGGATAGGTTTCGAGTTCTGATCCTGGGGGCAAACCGATATGGTGGCGTTTTCATTCAGACACTTCAACACCTCGATGTATCGATGGTCAATTTGGCACCGCTGGGGATACTGTAGCTCAGCCCAGGTTTCGACTGAATCAAAGGTTTTCTCATAGTCCACAAACGCCAAGCATGGTGCTGATTGTACTCTTCAGTCTTTTGTATAATCTGCCGCAGCGTATGTATGTGGTCTATGGTACTAAAGCCTTTTCGGAAACCGGCTTGTTCGGGAGGCTGGAAGTCGTCAAACCTGCGTAAGAGACGATTCGTAATGACTTTTAAAAAACAGTATGTAGACATGGCTCAGAAGTGAGATGAATCTGTAGTTCTTCAGCAGGGTGTTGTCACCCTTTTTGAAGAAAAGCATGACCACACTTCTGTGTCATGCCTTGGGCGTTTGTCCCTCGAGCATAACGGAATTAAATAACTTCTGAAGAGCTTTTAGTACCGGTGATCCACCTGCTCTTAGAAGATCAGCCGTAATTCCATCATCACCTGGTGCCTCGTTGTTATTGAGCTGTTTGAGAGCCATTCTTATCTCTTACAGGCTGACGCTGAAAATGCCCTACCACCAACCAAACCGAGTCTTACAAGTTGACCCCGCCGGGAATCGAACCCGCGACCACCTGGTGTGAAGCGAATAGACTAACCATTACGCCACTGAGGCGGTTACAATAATAGCATATAGCCAGTTCTCCATTGCGTTTGCGAATCTTGGTAAGCCCGCATTTATCTTCGGCATCATCGTCACTTAACATCAGGTGAGAGGATATTGCCAAGGGCTTACCAATTTTAGTGAAAAAAAAAACGGGTGGGGCTGTGTCGGGGCACACGGCCGTTGGTTTTAACGTGAATACGTCTCGTAACGGGTAATATGTAGTTTCTATATAAAATATTATTATTTATGTATGTCATAATCATAGATAATATAATATAATCGATAGATTTTGACGAGAGCTGACTATTGAAACTTGAATGAACGTCGTAGCTTCACCGAGTCGAAAGTTATACTAAATGGAAATCTCGATACGCAGCAAAATGACCTTCAAAATGGCGGGGCTGCCCCCTCCCCCGCGCGCGATGTGTTACAGTCCTTACTTAGCGTAATAAATTCTTTGATTCTTTAGCTATCAAGTGGTGTAAACGAAATTTGGATGGAGATGATAGATATGTAGCTACAACACTAAACTGTATCCCCCGATTTTGTTATCATTCGTTTTTTTGGATTGCATCCCTATGGAGGTAATTTTGAAGACGTATTCACGTCAAAAAGGTGTTAGAAATAACACAGTGTCAATCCATACAGTGTTAGCTCCTTTTACGTTAACGTCAAAAAAAGCCGACATCACTAATAAACTAACCGTTAGCTCAGAGGCAAAGTTCACTGACTTTACACAGGAGGTTGCTGGTTCGATTCCCGGCGGGGTCAAATGTAAGACTCTTTTTGGTTGGTTTTAGGACATTTTCTAAGCCCGCCTGGCTAGCTACCACCATCTTATCTAAGTCTTGCCGCCAAATATCATTGGTGTGTTCCGGCATGAAGATAAGATAGCCAGTTCCCCATTGCGTTGGGGAATCTTGGTAAGCCCGCTTCCATCTTCGGCAACATCGTCACTATTCGTCACTTACCACCAGGTGAGATGTTGTCAAGGGTTCACCAATTGTAAATAAAAAAAAACTGCTCGTGGGCTCGGTCGCCGCTGCCTGGATATGTGAAGTGTCCCGAGATTTAAGTATGAAACCTGGGGCTCGACTCCCCTGTCTCTTCCCACGGCCCCGCACGATAGCCCTGCGAGACCTCTCCTATGGACGACTGCATGGATTCTTTCATCATCATCATCGTATCAGCCGAAGGACATCCACTGCTGGACACAGGCCTCCCGCAAGTATTTCCATGTCGACCGGTTCTACGCTGCACGCATCCAGGAGAACCAAAGTAACCAACATAGCTCTCAGAATTGCTTAACTTAAGTGGCAGTGGGTGGGGCACATAGCTCGTAGAACAGATGGCCGTTGCTAAAGTTCTCGAGTGGCAGCCACGCATCGGAAAACATAGCGTAGGAAGGCCTCCCACTCGGTGGGCCGATGACCTGGTGATGGTCATGGGAAGCCGCTGGATGGATTCTTTATAGAATAGAATAAAATAGAATTCGTTTATTTGCCCTTGAGTTGGGTACATAATATTAGGTGTTACAAAAATTTCGTTGAAACGCCAAACTCAGCCATTTTACATGATAGCATGTAAAAACAAAATAAAGACAAAACTAGCTACATTACAAATAATAAATAAATAACATTCAAATTGTACTTTTTTATTATTATATCAGCTCATATACGTCCCCACCGAGGGGCTCGAGCCTACCCTGAATTAGGGCGATTAGGCCTTAGTCAACCACGCGGGCCCAGTGCGGGTTGGTCGACTTCACACACAACCTGCGAGTTTCTCCGCAGGCGTGTGCAGGTTTCCTCGCGATGTTTTTCCTTCACCGTAAAAGCAATCGGTAATGATAATGTATGTACGTAAGTTTTTGAAAAACTCATTGGTACATTGGCCGTCCAGATTTGAACCCGGTACCTCTGGTTAGATGGACCGAGTCGTTACCGGTTGAGCCACCGACGCTTCGACGATTAAATTGTACTTAATCATTATTAATCAATTTATAATCCAAAAATTCCTTGACCGAGTATACTGTGTAACTGACGTGACCAACTTCATAAAAACTCGAATGCATAATACTATAATGTATCATAAATTAACCCTTTCACAAAAATTGGCAATGTGTTTGCCAGGGGTGGTGTGTCAATATTAATCTGTATTGACCTTGAATAAGGTTCAGTTTTCTATTATTTTGCCGTAGTTGCATTGCCCGTAAAAGGGTTAAGGTTCGGCATCCCTTACTGCTATCGGCCTTCCGTGACATAACTATAGCCAACTTTCTTCGTTCTAAATGAAATTGATACCTATCGTAGCTAAAGAGATGAAGTATAATATAAAATAAGAAAAATTATAGTATAAAATTAGCTACTGTGTTCATTTTGCAAATAAACCAAAATTTATGTGACGTGATACTGCTATTCGGTAATTTTGCTTGAATGTGTAGCATTTTTTACATAATAATGTTAAACTTCCTCTCTTTGACTAGCGATTGGTACCAATTTTATTGAGAAAAATTAATGTTTGCTATCGTTCACGGAACACTAAACTCAGTTTTAAGGGACCTCAACCCTTAAGACACTCAGGTTATCAAAATGAATCTAACTACGACACTTCGCTCTTCAAAATCCATCAATACTTTTGAGACACTAGCAGCTCAGCCAAATAAACAGACATATCTTACCAACATAGGTACACACAAAACATTATCCTTCTTCTTGCGAAGTCGGGTAAAAGTTATGAATAAGCTTCATGAATAAAAGTTATGAATAAGCTTCATGAATAAAAGTTATGAATAAGCTTCATGAATAAAAGTTATGAATAAGCTTCATGAATAAAAGTCTCGGATTTTTTTCAGGATGGGTTTGTGTATCCTGTATTTTATTTTTTATAAATTTTAATTAAAAACCATATCGCCGAAACTCTCTACACGAGCACAACAATGATACATATTAATTTCAATGAGAAGACATCAACGAAACTTGGCGCAAACAAATGGACTTACAATCAACCAAAGTTTCATCGTAATCGGTCGAGCCGTTTTCGAGTTTTGGCGAGACTAACGATCAAACTGAACTGTTTAAAACTGAGACAGGATAGTTTACTATGGGCCTAATAAGAAGGCTTAAGGTCCGCCAAAGAGCAATGGAGCGAGCTACGCTCAGAGTTTTCCTACGCGATCGAACCAGAAATGAGGAGATCTGAGAACCGACCAGGTAACCGACATAGCTTATAGAATCGCTAAACTGAAGTTGCATTGGGCGAGGCACGTAGCTGGTTGAACAGATGGCTCTCAAATGGCAAACGCACACCGAAAGACGTAGCGAGGGAGGAAGGCCTCCCACTCGGTATACCGACAACCTAGTGAAGGTGGTAGGAAGCCGCTGGATGCGGGTAGCGCAGGACTGGTCGTTGTGGAAATACTTGGCTTTTGAGCTAACGTAGGGATAACTTTATACATAATCTTACTTTGGGTAATTTTCGAACGGTATCGTATATATGTCACCGGGGTATTGTGAAAACCGCGATATAACAATCTCAATAGTTAGTAGTTAGATTATGATATTATAACGGAATAATTGTGAATCGGATCACAATTTTACGGCCTATTCTTGTACATCCGAATAAAACCGATGATTTCTTCAGCTGCGAAGCATTCTGCTACCCAAGGGGGGGACTCTTTGACTGTTAAATGCATCAAACCTGACCGAACCTAACATCGCTCGCTTCGCGAGCTGATTTATTTAGTGTTTTTTACTTCGCTTAGTGTTATTGTAATGTCACTAGTAAGTTTACAATGTCACGAGTGAAACTGTAAACAATATGTTACAGTTCACAACCTTTTGACAGTTCACAATCTCGCGAAATAAATCCCGTTAGATTATAATGGAATTTACAATCTTACGGTGACATATACATATTTTCGGTTGGTGGGTCGTGAATGGAATAATATTACGATAGGTTTGTATGCACAATATATGATTCTTGTTTAAAGAAATCCGATAAACAAATCCCTATTCTCAAAATATTATCCTCGTTTCACAAAATCCGTACTTTTCGTTCGCAAAACGGCGCTATGCTCGCTTGATTGGTTAATAAAATGTGAATCGGTCTCAAAAGCGTCGTCGTCGAAGTAAAGGGATGATCAGATCGATTCTAAGAAAGCATCCAGACTGCTACAGGATGTTGCCTCATTTCATCATCATCAGCCGAAGGACGTCCACTGCTGGACATAGGCCTCCCCCAAGGATTTCCACGACGACCGGTTCTGCGCTGCCCGCATCCGGCATAAACAGATGGCCGTTGGGGCAGTAAAGTTCTGGAGTGGCGACCACGCACAGGAAAACGTAGTGTAGGCAGGCAGGTGAAGGTCGCGGGAAGCCGTTGCCTCATTTAATAGGCTATTTTACCATATAAAAAATAAATTAAAAATACTATTCCATAAATAGAATAAATTCTCAAATGGCAAAAACATTTTTTTTAATAGCAAATTAATTCGTTAAAGACTATGGCACTTATGACGTCACTATGCCAGTAACGCGAATAATAATTGCAGTACAAACTTTCGTATTTGACAGTTGATAAAAAGTTACTCAAATAACTAGAGTAAAATAGCGTTTTAACATATTTACATAAACTTTTTACAAAATATTTTAAAAAAATTTCCAATGTTAAAGCACAAATTAAAAAAATAAAACCAAATACAGATTTTTTAAATTTTATGTAAGTAGGTGCCTTATTTATAGATAAGGCTTTAAGATGACTCAATCCAAGCAGTTTGGTGCGTGTTAAAATAATATCGAACGTAAGTCTATTCATTTTAAATTCAAATCACTGCGGGCTTTAAGGCGGCTGTTACGTTGAAACTGAACACCCAATTCTTGATTTTTACATGTTTTTATTACTTTTCTTCACTTTCAAATAAGATTTTAAAAAAATGTATTCAATTAAAATGAAAGGTATTAAAGTCACCGATTTTTGTTTAATGGTTTCATTCAATATTAACTATTTTTTTCGAGAAATTTTGCAATTAATGCTGAAAAACAGGGTCTACAGTATATTTTTTTACATCAGAAGTGGTTATATATTTAAAAATGTAGTATTCAATTAAATGGATCTTTATTACTTTAAGTATATTATATATTTTTATGGTGATAACTTTACACAGTCTTTTAATAATTTAAAATTAAATTGAATATTGTCATTTGACCCATCTTCAGGCCTTAGAAAGGTGTTATGTATACCTCCAAATGAATGACGAGAAATGGCAGAAATATGATTTTTCTTTATATTTGCGTGTTCGTTGAAAAAACATTAGTAATTAACAGAACAGAACAGAATAAAACAGAAATTTGTTTTAGTTGTATTAATTGAGTTTTTTAACCGACCGCAAAGAAGGGTTAGTTTTTTGCGCGGATCTGTTTAGTTATGTGGGATTGTTTATACCTCGTGGCATCCAAACGGCTGAATATTTTTCTGTATGTACGAGATTGATCTTTTGTATGTTATAGAATACTTTATAAGCATTTGGTTACTTTAATATTTTTTTGCCATATCTAAGTTTATTGTTTAGGGAAAATTAGTAGTATTATCACAGGTCAATACATAAATTATTTATTATTAATTTTTACTTTTTTCTGTAACTAACTTAATGTTACTAAAATTGTCCATGCCTGGAGTCATGAACTCCTTACATACAAGTGTCTATCTAGTTTAGGAGTTAAGGATCACGTTTGCTTAAATATATTTCTTTTGTTTCAATATAAGATTTATTTATTTATTCTAGTACATCCTGTATACAGTAGCAAGCTGCAAGCATCTCAATTTGTAAGGAAGCGTCCATATCGATCTAGAAAGCAATCAAAGTGGCTATTCGAAAATAAAGTGTTTGTTTTCTAAAGAGAAAGGTTTGTTTGAATTTTATGACTTCGTCTATCGAAAGGCATGGTGAAATGTGGTCTCAAATACTAATAATTAAGCTACACTTAATAGATCTTAATCAGAGAACTGACAGCACTCATGAACCTGAAAAAAAAAAATACCCGCTCTTTCTTTCTTCTACCGTTTAAGTATAAAATATGCTTTATTTGTAATTTGGAAGCAGATTTTTATACACTGTGGCAGTGCAACAGAGACGCACTATTTTAAATCTGTCACAAAGTATTACGCAACAGATAAGAAAAATTGAAATTCATACAAAGCTGGCCGAATGCGGACCGATTTGAGAGTGCTAAAATGTTTTTTTAGAAATGGCTTGGGGTTCCTTGGGCAAAGTTTTTTTTTATTTTTTTATTCCAGTATAACTCTTTAATATAAAAAAATTATTGTTCGTTCGTCTTCTTTATCTGCATGTACCCTTCGGTTACGATGAAACTTGTCAAGTTATTAAGGGCACGCACGAGAAGGTTTTTGACATAAAAACGCGGGCTGAATATTACACGGAGCGGGTAAACAAAAAATAGTCAAACATAATTGTTAAGACCTTTGATGTATTTTTGTATTTTTTTTTAATTAGTTAAACACACACCACTCTCAACGACCTTAGTTTTCAGAAGGCCAATGTGAATGTCACAGTGTGAACACATCCTTTGGCGGGGGTCTACCCACTGAGAACACTAGGATTAATGTTGCATGAAATTTTTAGACCTCTCGCACGGATACACTACAAAGAAAAATAAGTATACTCAATGATAATGTATGAAGTATGTACCTACATATGTTCTACCTATCTACCTATAGATACCATTTTTATACATTTTCTGAAGGTGCACTTGAACTGTTCTGACCTTTGCCGTGTTCACCTACGTTAAATAATAACATAGATATTAGCGTCTGACTCAGAGCACGAAACAATATATTATACCATATTACCGAGTAAAAAAAATTAAATTGCACACTGAAGAAAGCAGAGAAAAGTAGAAAAAATAGATACTTGTATCGATAAAATAACTGTCGCCGGCAGATAATCATTCCATTGAAATCAAAAGTGAAAATCCTTACTAATATTATAAATTTAAAATGTGTTTGTTACCTTTTCACGCCTCTCCACCTCAACCAATCTTGACAGAATTTTTCATGCATGCAGATCACGGGGAAGGACAAAGGCTACTTTTTATCTCGAGAAAATAGCATAATCCGATGCAGTTTCTGAGGGAACAAAAAATACTCTTTTTTGTTTAATTTCTTTTACATAGCAACGGAACAATGGATTGTTGTGATTTGTGTACAAAGATGGTTGAGTAGGTGGGAAACGACATAATTTACTAATCACCCTTAAAGACAGTTATAAAAAAGCTAGCATAAAATAATTGTAATCGTCAGCCAAGGATGTTGTGTCTTGGTACCTAGAGCTGTTTTTAGTTATTCCACCAGTTATTATTCCACCTCAAATACGTCCACTATTAAATATACTTACTTTCTCCGCTTTATTATCGACCTAAAGTGTGTCCTGGCCTCCGATACGAGAACTTGCCACTTGTCCCGGTCTTGGGCCTTCGATACGAGAACTCGCCACTTGTCCTGGTCTTGGGCCTCCGATACGAGAACTCGCCACTTGTCCCGGTCTTGGGCCTGCGATACGAGAACTCGCCACTTGTCCCGGTCTTGGGCCTCCGATACGAGAAGTCGCCACTTGTCCCGGTCTTGGGCCTCCGATACGAGAACTCGCAACTTGTCCCGGTCTTGTGCGGTTTCTCACCATTCGCTAGTTAAATAACTAATTTCACTGCGTTGCCAGTTCGCCATAGCGTTGAGTAATCTTGGCCATTCTGGCAGCCATCATTTTAACTAAGTATTTCCACCAAACCATCAATGCTAACACCATGATGTGTTCCAGCATGAAGATAAGATACCCAGTTGGGGAATCTAAGGCACAGTTCTATCTTCGGCATTAGTTGTACTATCCGCACGTTAGATACACCCCCCCCCCCCGTTCAGTTATAACAGATCTGTGAAATATACAAACTTTCTACTGTATCTAAGGTTTTTGTTGCTGGTTTTCTGTTTCTAGGTCAATTTTCGAGATCTCTAAATACACTATTGTTATTCTGTGATATAAGGTGTTACTATACAAAGTTTCATCATAGTCCGTTCAGTGGTTTTAGCGTGATGCGCGTTCAAACAAACAAACATTTTAGAAACTGTCTTTAGATGTTCAGTTACTTATTTTAAGTCGCCCTTGGATGTCGGATGCTTGGAAAGGCCTTTGTCAAGCAGTGGACGTTTTTCGGCTGATGTGATGATGAAAAACCAAACTGCGTTTGTATGGAGCGTGCTAGAGATACACTCCTCCTAATTCAGACGTCATCAAGACCCACTGAAAAGCGTGGCTCCTGAAAATCACCTCATTACAACAGAAAAGTAAGAAACGCATTACTGTAGCCGCTACAACCACCTAATAAACAAGTGACAAGAAATAATGGCACTCATTTCAGTCCAACAAGAAACACAATGGATAGACTTCTAACCCTCCTTTATTTTTGATGACGATTATTAATACCTTGCCTACTGCCATCACATTTTCTGTTTTGCTTTAGTCTCAATGTATATCTATTAGTATTGTTTTTTTCTCTGACTGAGATTAATGTCCAAATATATTATGTAATAACCTACTTGCGTAATAGTCCGGGAGCTGATAATCATCCTAATGTAAAGTCGATTCGCTTAGATAGTGTCATTACTTTAAGACGAGGTATTGATTGGAACAGTTGTCTCTGTCTTTTTCTTTACATGTGAAGAGTAAAGAAAATAACCACACTTTTTCACTTTTTCAATAGTTTTTCGTTTCAATCAAGAACTACAATAAAAGTATAAAAATAATAACATTACTCACTTTGTATTATGATAACAAATATTGTTGTATATTTAAATCTATGTACTTCAAAATATTAGTCATGACTAGAGTTATATGTAGACCTATCTTTGGGATTTTTTTCTATCGAGCCAAAACTGGTAGCTTATCTTCAAACCGGAACACATCAATGCTGTAAACATTGACGTTTGGCGGCAAGACTTAGATAAGTTGGTAATAGCTCGCTAGGCGGGCTTAGAAAACAACCTTCCACCAACCAAACCGAGTCTTGGAATCGAACCAGCGACCTCTTGATGTGAAGCTAGTAGACTTAACTATTACGCCATGGAGGCGGTCAAACTTCAGCTTTCATCACATTTCTGGATGTGACTCCTGCACTATCATAACAAGCTTATTTGTCGGCTACGCTTGCTGCTCAACAGTCATCGCTTTGATAAATCTCGCGATCCGACGGAGAGCTTCCGTCTTGTGTCAGGGGGGGGTAAATAAATGGGTAAAAAGTCTCGCCAGCTTTATAATAAGGTAAATATCACAGATCTATTGCAATTTACTGGACCGATTTTGATGAAAAGTTGAACATAGATGTTTCAAATTATTTGCAAGGGGTTATTTAAGAGCACCCTGAGCACCTCCCGTACAAAAAGGACAAATTTTTTTTTTCACAAATATGGCTGTAAGGATGTTTCTAAAATTTATTTGATATGCAACACTTACGAGTATAAACATCTAACAAATGGTACCTGTTATAAAAAAAATTATTTAATATTTGTTTTTCTCCAAAATGGCGCTAAACATGTCACAAATTTTCACTATCTATAAAACATCTAACTTGTATAATATGGTATGAGTGAAATATTTGGCAAAACTCTTTACCTTTCACACGAATGGAACTTTACATGGAGCTCCCGCTAGCAAGTAATGTTCTCCAGTGGCGCGTTCCATTTATTTGACTACTAGCCTTTTCCCGCGGCTTAACTCGCGTGGACATAGTTTTTATGACTGTCTTTGAGGGTGAGTGAGCAAGCGACTTGCAAGCGTGGATGTGAGCTTTCTCCAGATTCCTCAAGAACTGTGTCGGGCTATTTTGATTAACATTCTATACCACTTTCCATCCCCTCAACCAGTTCTATACAAAAAATAACTTCAATCCGTTGCTCCGTTGCGACGCCGACGTGCGCGAGCGTGGAAAGGAGTTTTCCCCAGATCCGTCGGGAAGTATGTAAGGATATGCTAATTAGTAAACTATATCATTTCCCACGTCTGTTCCGTTGCGATGTTAAGGAAATTAACCAAAAAAAGGAGTCTTTTTTCAGTTACCTCAGGAACTGCTTCGGACTATGCTATTTTCACGGGATAAAAAGTAGCCTATGACCTTCCCAGTGACACGGACTACCTGCATGGCAAATTGCATCAAGATTGGTTGAGGTGTAGAAGCGTGAAAAGGTAACAAAAAAACTAACACATTTTCAAATTTATAATAATAATACTAAGTATTACTAGTATGTGACTATGTGACAAGACTTGTCGTGCTTGGTCTTTAAGCAGATTTTTTTTCGGAGCCCTTGTAGAGGCCTTACGAAGCCCCGAGGGCTCCTTCGGGGCAAACAGCATCAATATAACGATTAAACCATTATTATTTTATATTAGGTTTGTTTTTTATCGATTATCGTTTCTACGAGCTATTTTTAGGGTTCCGTACCCCAAAAGGAAAAAACGTAACCCTTATAGGATCACTTCGTTGTCCGTCCGTCTGTCTGTCAAAACCCATTATCTCGGGAACGAGTGGAGGTTTCGAGTTTAAAATTAAAACCATGTACGACGGTCTACACTCTACAGTCCCTTGAAGCTGTGAAAAATCAAACTTCTAAAGTTAACGTAAAAAAAGATACAGCCGTTTATGCCGCAAAAAACGTATATTTAGACACTCTCAAGGGAATCAAAATTTATAGGGTATTTCCCGTTGAACAAGAACTATGTTTGGCAAGTAATACCGTCTTATACTACGAGTATAGGAAAAAATCTGTAAACTATACATTTGTAATAAAATCATAAAAATTATAGTCTTTATTTAAAGTACGTAATCAATTACGCAAGGAACGGCGGTCTAAATGTTAAATTGAATTAACGGTTTCATGTTCGGTGTCGTATGAAAGGACTACATTGGCATAAGCTTAAATAGATTTTTAATTATTTTTTTTATGAATATTTTTTGATTTATGAAAAATAATGAAAAAAAATATACTTCCCTTTTTATGTGTATAGATAGGTAGGTATCTACTTATTTAGGCGTATGTAGTACCCAACAGTTTGCACTGTTATGATTCATCATAAAATTATGTACGGAACCATCGGTGAGCCAGTCCGACTAGCACGATTTTTTTTAAATTCAAAGACAAATTTCACACGGGGTCATCCGGCCCCAAACTAGGATTCCCTGTGCTATGGGATCCAGAGACTATATAAGGACGTTTAAATACATATCATATAGCTATTGAACGCCAAGACACAGAGCAAACAAACCTGTTCGTCACACGATTGTTTGCACTGAGTGGGGATCGATCCCACAACCCCCGGTCCAGCTACACCCTGGACACTTCATACAACGGGCCAGAAATTGCATTTCAAAAATGGAATGACGGAACAAACAAAATGGCGGCGAATTCTATACGTAACCAAACTGTAACCAATCTTTATCAATCTGGGTGACGAGGGGTGAGGTCGCAATCTATATGCGGCAGGGAGTGTCCATACTGTATGTTAGTACTAATGTATATACTTTGGTCCAGCAGACATGAGCGCTGCCACTAGACCAACGGTTCAGTCAACTGGTCTGCTCATTGCCATTTCAACCTGCTTAATTTGTGGACTATGTCAGTGGTCATAGTTCTTGTGAGCATCTCCTCGTTCCGGATTTGATCACGAAAAAGGAACTCCAGCTCTCTCCATAGCCTGCTGAGCGACCGTCGAGTGGCGACCTTGGACTGGAAGACGTATGGTTGGGACGGCCCCCTGAATGCATGAGGCTCAAAATCGTGCTAAGTGGAGGTCTGTGGAAGAGGGGGGGGGGGCATATGCCCAACAGTGGAAATCTTTCGGCTCAGATTATGTTAAGGACTTCTGCACCTCACAGTATTAGCCTTTTGAGGCCATTTTGCATTGTCAACGTCAAATAAAATATATGTCTATGTGATACTAGCTCGTAGAACGGGTAGGCCGTTGGGACATAAAAGTTCTCGGGGCGGCGACCGCGCACCGGAAAACGTACCGTAGGCAGACCGCCTATTCGGTGGACCGATGATCTGGTGAAGGTCGCGGGAATACACTGGATGCGGGCAACGAAGAAACGGTCGTCGTGGAAATCCTTGGGGGAGGCCTATGTCCAGCAGTGGACGTCCTTCGGCTGATATGATGGGTCTAGCCGTTTTCGATTTATAGCGAGACAAACGAACAACAATGGATTTTTATGTATATATGAAACAAAACAAAGTTAAGTACGTCAATCTATTATTTTTTTCCCACCGACTGGAGCCCCTGCCTTTCGGGCGGAAGACACGACGGCGGCACGCGTGAATGCGTCCGATACAAGGATATATCGACACATTACCACCACAATGCGAGATATTATAAAGGCTTTCTGAAAACTCCGAGAAGGCACAAATATAACTATAGTATTCTTAACATTGGTTCGTTATGGTTATTTATTTGTTTTGTTTCATCTTTCTAATTTACCTAATGGTTCATCTATTTTTTCTACTATATAAAAATAAGTCGGGTTTTCCTTCCTGACGCTATAACTCGAGAACGGCTGGACCGATTTCGCTAATTCTTTTTATGTCGAGTTCGTTATTGTCAGGAGAAGGTTTTTATGTAGGGTAGGGTAGGGTAGGGTAGGGTAGGGTAGGGTAGGGTAGGGTAGTGTAGTGTAGTGTAGTGTAGGGTAGGGTAATGTAGGGTAGGGTAGGGTAGTGTAGGGTAGGGTAGGGTAGGGTAGTGTAGTGTAGTGTAGGGTAGAGTAGTGTAGGGTAGGGTAGTGTAGGGTAGGGTAGGGTAGTGTAGTGTAGTGTCGGGTAGGGTAGGGTAGGGTAGGGTAGGGTAGGGCAGTGTAATGTAATGTAAGGCGGTACGTAGTTCGCCGGGACAGCTAGTAGTCATATATATATATAAACTAACCTACTAATTAATTACATTTAATATCATATTCATGTTATCTCGCAATCTATTTGAGAAAATGAGAATCTGTTATTATTTCATTCATGTATTCATTTACTGAGTAATATGCATGGTTTTTTAAAAATTTCTCAATTTTGCTTTGAACTCCAGCTTAGTGAGATCTTTTATTAGTTTAGGTAGTTTAATGTTCATCATTATTTTTAATGGGATTCCTTGTTTGAGAGCTTTTGTCAGCCGTGCAATTGGCATCGTCAGTTTGTAATTTCCTCTCGTATTAAAATGATGAATGTCGGGTCTTTTAAACAAATTGTACTTGTCCTCGTAAATTTCTCAAAAAGGTTTATAATAGGTCTTTACCTTTGAAATTGCCGATTCCATGCTTGAAGTTCACTGCCATTTTTTATTGAAAAAAAAATATATTTTTTATTTTTAATCTTATGGTGACACTGCTTATGGTCTTTTATTATTATCTATTGACATGTCTTTCATGTTCCAATCCCCTGAGCTATGTACCATTGAATGGAACAAAGGCGTTTTCTTAGTGGACAGATGGGACATTTTTTTAGACTAGTTAATTTTCTTGAATTTTCCTGAAAGTGACGAAGTCTTATGCGGGGTATTCCCAAGTATGACATTAGTAACGAAGAAACTGCTGCGATAACTCTAGAGCTTTAAAATTAAAAAAGTGTAATTTTTGCCTCAATAAAGGGGATTTTTCCAGGTGAAAAAACCCGACTCCATGGGGTTAAAGCTTTTGGTTAATGCTCTCAAAATATCTAATCAATATGCATATGTTTTCCACAATTTTATTTCTAATAGTGTAATGCTATTTTGATAATGAATTTTGTTTTAATAACTATTATTCTTAATATTAATTTTCTTTTAAACATTCGGTAATTTCATAGGTAAAGACCTAATACGTGAAAAAGGAAATCACAGTTTATCCTGAATGCAATATTCTCTAGCTGTTGGGGTTCTTATAAGTACTCCCGAAATGATTCTTACGGCCCTTTTTTGTGGAATCAATTTTTTTTATGTCTGCTGCATTACCCCACACCGTTAAACAACAAGGCATAATAAACGTTTATTATTGTTTCCTTGCAAACCAATGATTTTTAATTTTAGGAGGGCATAGTTTGCCATATTGTCAGTTTTTGCATATTTTTTTTTATATGGATACTATGGCTTATTTTATCTTGTATTGTATAACCTAGAAAAGGCGTAGAATTAGTTATTGGTCCCTTACTGTGCTTTGTCGAGTAGTGTGGTTGCGCAGTTATGTTCGAATTAAATATTATTCCATTGCATGAATACCAATCTTCAACATAGTCTAAAATATGTTTAACTTTATTGACTAGGTTTTTTGCTTCTTATCCCTGATTCCGACATATGTGTCAACTGCAAATAAACTTATTTCGGCCCATGATGGTGTTGCTGACGCAAGATCATTGATATAGATAGGAAACAATCCAAGTCCAAGTATAAAGCCTTGTGGGATCCCTATATCAATCATATTTTTTTTATCAGAAAGTACTGTGTCTACCAATACTAACGCTCACCTGTCCTGTAAATAGCTGTCCATCATTTTTAATTCTCTTGAAAACCATAGAATTCTATTTTTTTTAACAGAACGTCGTGTCTCAAGGAGTCAAAGGCCTTGGACAAGTCACAAAACAGGCTACAGCATTTTTGTTATTGATCCAATGCATCTAAAATAAAGTATACAACCCTTCTAATCGCCATTTTCTTGACCTATTATTTCTGAATCCATATTTACATTTTGTGAAAAAATCATTACTTTCAAAATAATTAACTACATTTTCTTTTATTACAGCTTCCAAAACTTTAGACAGCACCGGGAGAATGCTAACCGGCCTGTAATTTCCTACTTCAGAAGTTACACTTTGGTACTTTTAGATTTTATTGTCTTAATAGTTTTTAACAATTCTTTCATATTGATTTCCCGAAACTTTATAACCGTTTCAGGTTTACCGAGTTTATTTAAATGTGCCATACAGCTGTCAAGATCTACGTTAAAATGGCTACTTAATTTACTTGCTACTGTCATAAAGTACTCGTAAAAATAGTTGCTCATTTGTTTCTTATCTGTTATGGTATTGTTTTTATCATCTACAAGTTTTTCTATCTGCCTGTTTACTTTTGTTTGTTTCGTTTGTTCTTGGATTATTTTCCACGTTTTTTGATGTGTAACATCTTTGCTCTCGCTTTCCTGCAATTTGTGGGAGTGATTTCGTGAAATGGGACGGAAATGTGTCCTATCTGTAACAGGAAGTCGCGTTTTTTCAGGCCTAAAAACGCGGAAAAGGCAAAGGTATCTATGACCATACAGCCTAGTCTGCCGTATCTTTGCCGTCCTTTTTTCAGGCTTTAAAAGCGCGGAAAAGGCAAAGGTATCCATGACCATACAGCCTAGTCTGCCGTATCTTTGCCGTCCTTTTATAAAGTATTTTGTTACATGTTACACATCATATGCGAGTACTGTAGGTCTCACTCGAATTTTTTTTTATCTTATTTTTAGCCTTATTTATTCTATTATCATATAGAATTTTCCTAGCTAGCTTTAATACTCTCTTAAATTTTATTTTGTCTTCTTTTATTCTATGTTAACGACACATTGTAAAGCACATTGTAGGATTTCGAGTTTTGCTATAATGTTTTTAGATGCAATTATTTCATCTGTCTCCCATTTAAAATATATTTTCCTAGGATTCGTTATTGTTAAGGGGCAAAGCTATTTATAGTAATGTAGAATTTTATCTATGTATATTTTAATTTTCTCATTTGGGTTAGTAGTGTCTATTATTTTATTCTTCAATCTATCATCTTTAAATATTAATTTTCGAATAAAACATATCTGTCGTATATTTTGTTTCTTATTTTCTATTTTTACTTTATACATAATGACATTATGTTCAGATATTTTCCAGTAAAGTACACTACCTTCGATATCATTATGTTTAAAATTAACAAAAAAAATATCAATAAAAGACTTACTTTTTTCTGTTACACTAGTTGGTTTATTAATAATATTTAGTATTCCCTTAAAACTTTCAACTCTAGCAGTTTTATTAAGCATCTATATATATATTAAAGTCTCCTGTAATGATAAATCGTTTACCTTCTCTAGTAACTCTACGCAAAAGTTAAGCAATGGTGTTTTTAAGTTTTATGGGTGGCAAGATCATATTTATTAATTTTCATGGTGTTTATTTGTTCGTTCTCGGCCAAAGTTTCAGTGACACAAAGAATGTCACAGTCTGTCTCATTTACTAGGAGTTCTAATTCCTGATAATTATTATTTATGCTTCTAACGTTTGACTGTACTATAAGTAGCTTTTCTTTTGTATTTCCCAGTACTTCTGAAAATTTTCAAGGCTATTTTCTGTTTCTGGTTTTATGTATCGCAATCTACTAGTGGCTTGAAAGTTGTCTAATTGTAAGATATATGTTACGAATCGCAGTTTTATTCTGCTGGGTCCTTTTTTCTCTTATTTTATAAATTATGCTGTCCCTTTTATTCAGTTCTATATATTTCGTATTTTCATTCATATGTTTTGTCATCGACGCGATTGTATATCTAGCTGCACAATAATAATATTTTTTTTATCTTACTTTTAAGCATATGACTAAGTTTTTCGAGTAAACGTGTCAGATTCATGTGATCATTTCCTATGTTGGTCACTTTTTTAGAAGTTTTCAGTTCATTTACTCTTTTAATGCCAGCATCGATTCTTATTTCATCAGAAAAGAGAATCACTTTAAGTAAATTTTGCGATTTGCTTGCTCTGTCGCCGTAGTTTTTGACATTTGAGGGTATGTTTTTTATCTTATCTTATATTTTATTTAAAGGCGTTTTATTTTGCATGCTTTTTGTAGGGGTTTCTTTTTCCATTGTACTGTACATGTAAGCGTTTCATTTTCCATTATTATTGTAGGGTTTGCATTTTCGTTTCTGCTTAGCGGGTTTTCATTTTGCATTCGATTTGTCAGCAGTTTTAATTTTCCCTTTGTTTTCTTACGCCGTTTCATTGTCTTTACTATAACTTTTTCTAGTTTTTTTATTTCCTTTTGTCGTTTTTTGCTAGTTTGAATGAACTTTCCATCTTTAAAACGTTTTCTTTTCTTAACACTTTTTTAGCTTTAATAATTATTATTTATTATTTTACGATTACAAGTATTTTTAGTAGTTATAGTAATTAACTTTTGTTTTATATTTTTTAAGTTAAGCTAGCGAGTGGATTTCTACTGCTTTCATGTTACAACTTGTAAATGATACTCAGTTTAGCTTTTACATAGTAAAAATTACTATTTATTTTCCAAACCATATTGTAATTATTCCTTGTGTGCAATAAAGCATTTATACATACAAACACAAAATTAAATAAAAGATTTCACGGTCGATTAGAATAGATTAACGTTTTTCGGTAAAAGCAAAAAATTGTAATATAGTGAAAAAATATAAAATACTGTTCATATCTATGCTATGTTAAGATATCAAGCCATTTTTTTCACTTCACTGATGCTTAACATAGAATAAAAATATTTAAGCTTGTCACATACGGCGCAGATACCAGGTATATAAAACTCTAAAAACACATGAAAGGGAGCCAGCTACGGCATTTCGAATTGAAATATTTATCTAAGACTTCTCCAATAATAGTAAAACAAAATTTGTTATGTTCTGTGCTACTAATGGTGGAACTTGCCGGAGGCCGAGCTTCGCATAGGGAGGAGCCCGGATCGTCCCTCCGTAAGGTCAGGGACGTCGAAACAAAGAGAGTTTGTGTGCCCTACCCGATTTTTTAAAGAAGATGAGAGCTGACAGCTTAGTGTTGCGCACTAAAACACTAAAGTATTCCTTCATCATATCAGCCGAAGGACGTCCACTGCTGGAGATGGGCCTCCCCCAAGAATTTCCAAGACGACCGGTTCTGCGTTGCCCGCATCTAGCGGCTTCCCACGACCTTCACCAGGTCATCGGTCCAGCGAGTGGGAGGCCTGCCTACGCTACGTTTTCCGGTGCGCGGTCGCCACTCGAAAACTTTACTGCCCCAACGGCCTTCTGTTCCATTTCTTACCGATCAACTATGTAGAGTTAAGAACTGAACAAAAAGAAAAAAAAAAGATTTGAACTCTGTTCCCAGTGAACAATGGATTCTTTATCTAAACATATTTACGTAGAATACTGAAAAGGAAACCAATTACATAATCATCAAAACAAGACCAATTTGACATCCCATACTAATTTTCAATTCATCATATCAGCCGAAGGACTTTCACTGCTGGGACAAAGGCCTTTCCTATCCACGACGACCGGTACTGCGCTGCCCGCATCTAGCGGGTTCCTGCAACCTTTTTCAGTTCGACGATTCACCGAGTCAGCGCTTCGTTTTCCTGTGCGCAGTCGCCACTCGAGAACCTAACTGCTTCGTATGGCTCACAGCTTAGAATAGGGCCATTCCATCTCTTCCCGTGGGTGACGTAAGAGACGAATAAGGGACTTAAACCGAATGGACAGCAGCGTCCATTCCGCGCTCCTGCAACCGACCTGCCACCGCACTACGATCGCCAACCCGCATGCCAAGCGTGACGATTACAGCAAAACCCCCCAATGGCCGTCTCCGTGGCGTAACGCACTAGATCGCCAACCCGCATGCCAAGCGTGACGATTACAGCAAAACCCCTCCATGACCGTCTCCGTGGCGTAACGCACTACGATCGCCAACCCGCATGCCAAGCGTGACGATTACAGCAAAACCCCTCCATGACCGTCTCCGTGGCATAACGCACTACGATCGCCAACCCGCATGCCAAGCGTGACGATTACAGCAAAACCCCTCAATGACCGTCTCCGTGGCGTAACGCACTACGATCGCCAACCCGCATGCCAAGCGTGACGATTACAGCAAAACCCCCCAATGACCGTCTCCGTGGCATAATGGTTAGTCCATTCGCTTCACACCAGGAGGTCGTGGCTTCGATTCCCGGTGGGGTCAACTTGTAAGACTCTGTTTGGTTGGTGGTAGGGTATTTTCTAAGCTTGCCTGGCTAGCTACCACCACCTTATCTAAGTCTAGCAGCCAAACATCAGTGTTAACAATATTGAAGTGTTCCGGCTTGAAGATAAGATAGCCAATTCTTAATTTGGTAAGCCTGTTTCTATTTTCGGCAACATCGTCACTTACCATCAGGCGAGATGATGGCAAGGGCTTGATTATATCAGCTCATATACGTCCCTACCAAGGGGCTCGAGCCTACCCTGCATGAGGGTAATCGGGCCTTAGTCGACCACGCGGGCCCAGTGCGGGTTGGTCGACTTCACACACAACCTGCGAGTTTCTCCGCAGGCGTGTGCAGGTTTCCCCACGATGTTTTCCTTCACCGTAAAAGCGTCGGATAAACGTACATATGAAATCTAAATCCGAAATCACATTGGTACGTGGCAGGATTTGAACCACGACCTCCCGGACAGGAGGCGGCGGCCCTAGCCGTTACGCCACCGACGCCAAGGGCTTACTAATTGTGAATAAAAAAATTATGAACACATATTTTTTTCAATTACTGATTTGCAAATTATTTTTGTATTAATCTTGGACGTTTTTGCTCAAATCTGAGAATGGTACCTCCTAGAAGGCCTGACAATAGAGTATAATGAACCTTAATTTAGGAACATAGATAATACTTTTGATAAATGGTCATGGATGATAAATATACGTATGCTTCACGTTAGGAACCAACATTACATGTAATTCAGTCGGGCCGTGTATCTAGTGGAAACGTATTAGGTTTTATTACGACATATTTTTGCTAACGATACTGCGTAGGTTGGAGATCAGATGAAGGGGTTGATTGATGGGGGTAATTGAGTATGTAAGTAACAGCTACGAATATAAAAATAGCCTCAATGATTTCCAATAAAATGTAAGAGCTACATCGAATTGCAAAGCGACCGTAGCTCAGTATGACTTACGAAATAAAATTAGATACGATAAGATGAGATGAGATGAGATAAGATACGATGATTTTTAAGGTTCCATACCCAAGGGTAAAAACGGGATCCTATTACCAAGACTTCGCTGTCAATGTAAAACACTTTAGTTTTTTTTATTGATTACTTTTATGTCATAATATTTTTTTATAACAATATATAGAACTATTTAAATTCTAATAATGATGCGTTACTAATATTGCCCATAAGTAGCTGAAATATTTTTCCGAAAAACTTTTTTAGCACATTTTCGGCTTACTAAGTTTGGGAGCCGATTTCATTTCATTTTAATTTCATCGTAAAATCGCCTATTAACAGCAACCCCTTTTTATTATTTAGTAAGCTGATAAACTGTTAAAGTTTTAAAAGTAATTTAAACCTAAGAAACATCCATTTTGTACTATTAAGAGAATTTTGAAAATTTATCTCAGTCCAACCCTAACCTAAAATTGTCACTTTCGACGCTTTTTCCGAAAAAAGGGTCGAAAGTGACAATTTTACCGACGAGTTACCGATAACTTGTTATGAAAAATGTTGTGTATTAGGTTATTGCTGTGCAAGAGTGATTCAAAACGATCGTATTACAGAAAAAAAACTTACAATTACACATGTTATGATATTTCTAAGCTGCTGGAGTTCGCAAATACAGATTTAAAAAATCATAACTTCTAAACTACAAAATAATGCTGAACATATATGGGGTATTAGATACAGCCAGGTGTGATGAATCTAAAAAAAAATATTGATTTTACTTTTGGGAACACCCTATATATAAGAGTAGATTGTTTTTTTGAATTCTTTTATAACTCACTATACAATATCTCGGTAACGCGATGACGCTTAAGAGGATCGTGAAGCTGCGACTTTCACCTCTTAAACATTAACAAATTTCAACCAATTTTTTATAGGTTTTGTTTTTTCTATAAAGATAATAAGTTTAATTTTATTGTCGTTCACGTGTTTTCATACAAAACTAATTTCGGCCAAAAGTTGGTCCAAATCGGTTAACATCTAAGAGATGAAAATCGTTAAAGCCGTTTGTATGAAAAGTCGCAGCTTCACAATCCTCTTAAGGTTAAAATGTCCTAGTATGTTTTTGGTTTGTATTTGCATTCCCTGTCGAAATATAAAGGTTTAATTGTGTGCGAAAGATGTCGAAAAAATGTATACATATTGTTACTATGCCAAAAAGTTTTTTACCCATTTCTTAATTAAAACAGAAGGTTTATTTACCTTGTTTTAATTATGATATAGTGTTAAGTGGAGGGACAATTAAAACATTTGATTATTTAATCTGTAGATATAACATTACGGCGCGTAGAAATGTTCTCCAGTAATTCACGCACACCGAGACAAATTGTATGAGAGGCGCATGTGTTAGACAAGAGATTGTCACGCACACAAGCATAAAACAGCTGGCTCGTTTTTATTATCGCAGGGATTAAAGAGTGACGCTCTATCTAGAAAATTTCTTATTTTTTTTACTTGTCCCCTACAGGTACATAGCAGTGACGCAACCAATCAAATACGCAAAGCACAAAAGCAACGGTCGCGTCTGGACCATGATCGGAGTCGCCTGGCTCGTGTCTGGTGCCATCGGCTCCCCTGTGGTGCTCGGCCTTAACAACACTCCGGACAGGAGTCCCGATCAGTGCCTCTTTAACAACATGGACTACATCATCTTCTCGTCGCTGGGATCCTTCTATATTCCCTGCATCATTATGATGTTTCTATACTACAGTATTTTCAAGGTAATTGTTTGTTCTTATTGCCTCATATTTTACTTTGTCTGTTTTAAACTAGATATCTACGTTATCTATTTCCGACCTTACATCGTTAACATCATCTATTCAATGTAAACTAGCTTTACTGTTTGCCTATCTTCAACCTCATCCGTGGTGCAATGGTTAATCGCGGGTCAACTTTGTAAGACTCGGTTTGGTTGGTGGTAGGGCATTTTCATACCCCACCTGGTTAGCTACCACCATCTTAAGTCTTGCCGCCAAACATCATCATTGATGTGTTCCGACTTGAAGATAAGACAGCCAAATCTCCATTGCGTTGGGGAATCTTAGTAAGCCCGCTTCCATCTTTGGCATCATCGTCACTTACCATCAGATGAGATAATGCCAATTGGATGACATTCAATAATTTTAATGTATAACTTCTCGTGTCATATTGTTTTCATGTTCTAATGACATTATTTGTTTTTTTTATATCACGGATTGGGTTTTGACGTTATTAACTAATGATTGTTTATTTCTTGATTTTTTACAAATTAAACTATGTAATCACTATTTTATGACTATCAGGAAGAGTGAAATTTGCACCTATTTTGAATAAATATAAATTTTGTATATAAAAAATCTAAATCACGATTATCATTAGCCCTTTTAGCCGACTCTTAGATAATATGCCTCCTTTGATCTATGACTTTGATATATAATGTTATTAAAGGTCTATTACAACCGTCTCTAGCAATCCTTATTAAGATTTTTTAGGGTTCCGCGCCAGTTAATGGGACCCTATTAGGTACAAAACTTACTCTTTCCATCCGCAATAGTAATAGGAACTGAATTTAAACTGTGATGTACCCGCGTGAAATTTATACAGCATATTTGTTATTTTTGTTTGTGAAATCACAATAAATGTACATCAAAATATATAAGGTGTAACAAAATTAGCTGAAACTATTTTAACTGGTATTTCCACCCATAAAACTGAACAACTTTCCCAATGGAACCCATAGTCAAATCGAAAAAAAAAAATTGGCTCTCCCATACTAACTCGATCAGCTGATCAACCAACTTAGTATGGGAAGTTCAATTTTTTTTTTGAGATTTGACTAAGGGTTTCATGGGGCAAGTTGTTCAGTTTCATTAGTACAAGCACCAGTTACAATAGTTTCAGCTAATTTTGTTAGACCTTATATAACTTTACGTGCAGAATAGAAATAACATGAACAAAGGTGGACTTATCCATAACATTGATCTCTACAAGCCATCAAAAGATTCTCTTCTCTTCCTTCTCTTCCTTTGTTATATGGCGTATTTACTAAAAAAACAGAAAAGTAAAAATGTAGGGAGAGTTTCCATACACAAAACGTGCTTTTTAGGTTTTTTTTTGTTTGATCGCAAAAACGGTAAAACATAAAAACGTAAAACGTGGTGTGATTAGTGAATACCCTAAACTAAAACAAAGAGGGGCCCAATTTTGACTCGCACTTGCGCTAAGTAGCCAAAACTGAATCTAAAAAATCATTTTTCTGTCGCTCTTGTTGATGTCATCATTACAGCTCATATACGTCCCCACCGAGGGGCTCAAGCCTACCCTGAATCAGGGCGATTAGGCCTTAGTCGACCACGCGGGCCCAGTGCGGGTTGGTTGACTTCACACACAACCTTCGAGTTTCTTCGCAGGCGTGTGCAGGTTTCCTCACGATGTTTTCCTTCACCGTTAAAGCAATCGGTAAGTATGTACGTAAGTTTTTGAAAAACTCATTGGTACATTGGCCGTCCAGATTTGAACCCGGTACCTCTGGTTAGATGGACCGAGTCGTTACCGGTTGAGCCACCGACGCTTGCGTTCTGTCTTGTTGATGTATTTTGATTTAAATCAATAGGTATCATTTTTGTACTCCTGTGCACAGGTGTGGTGTTCGTATCGCTTTTGGCCATTTTTTTAGGGTTCCGAAGTCAAACAAGGAACTGTTATAGTTTCGCCATGTCATTCCTGTCCGTCTGTCCGTCTGTTAGCACAGAGACTCGGGAGCCGGGTCGTTCCTTTCCCTCTAATATGATTGAGAGGAGCGATGGCTGACTCTCGCGTTATATACTCGTGACCGGGTGCTGTCCGTGTGAACTGGCCTACACTTGTCAAAGGCGTTCATGGATGACATTCAATAATTTTAATGTATAACTTCTCGTGTCATATTGTTTTCATGTTCTAATGACATTATTTGTTTTTTTTATATCACGGATTGGGTTTTGACGTTATTAACTAATGATTGTTTATTTCTTGATTTTTTACAAATTAAACTATGTAATCACTATTTTATGACTATCAGGAAGAGTGAAATTTGCACCTATTTTGAATAAATATCTTGAATCTTGAGACTATCAGTACTAGAAAGCTGTAATTTATTGGCATGACGCTGATAAAATGGTACAAAATTGTTTGGGTACCGCCCCTGTGGCGTAAAGGTTCAGTCCATTAGCTTCACATCAGAAGGTTGCGGATTCGATTCCGCGCGGAGTATTGTATGTAAACTCCGAGCGTAGCCCGCTCCATTGCCCTTTGGGTGACTTGAGCCTTTTTATGAGGCCCATAGTAAGCGGCCATGTCTCAGCTCCGTATGTCATCACTGACAAGTTGGCAACACACACTGGTCAAAGACCTTATTCTTGAGACATTGCGGTATTTGGTACGTGTAGTACCTATATAATGAGTATCTATGTTTGTCGAGATTCCGTGCATCGAGATATCATACTCGCAATCTATCGCACTAACGTGCATCGATATAGTGTGTTTTCGAACTCGCGTAGCGTATCCGCTAGAACTCAGCACAAAACAATTTTACACGAATTACGTTTACGGCGGTCGGGTAGGTGTTTTCAATCGACTTCAAAAAGGAGGAGGTCCTCAATTCGTCTGTATGTTATTTTTTTTGTATGTTTGGTACGCGATATCTCCGCCGATTTTAAACCGATTTTCAAAATTCTTTTTTTATTCGAAAAAGTATACTCCCGAGAGGTCCCATTATCACCAAGTCAGGATCTGATGATGGGATCCCAGGGAAATCGAGGGCAACCCTCAAATTTTATAGGCACGTTTTACGTATTTCATGTTAATGAGCTGATGAAGGAAGGTACAACTCCTTAACGGTTAGGAGTTGGAGGATAATTCTTCAAATACTTTACGTAGGTACGTATAGACCGATAGTTGTATTCTTTCAGATTAATCAGATGAGCTGATGATGGAAGATTTAACTCCTTAACTTTCATGCTGTTGAGATGATGATGGAAGCCACAGGAATCTGTATCTGTTAATGTAACACATGCATAATGATTTGATGGTTCCTATTGCCAAGTGGGTGATTTGGTTAGTTAGATAGATAGCAATATCACTAAAAAGAAAGAAAATAAAAATAAAGTTTAAAAAACTAAAAACCGACTTCAAAATGAAATCCACTCATAAGTATGAAATAATATTATTATACTTAGATACACGACATTAACGAACAATAACGAAATCAAAGGTGGGTACGAATTAAATTAGGGGATTAAAGTTTTTTTTTGAGGTCGGTATCAGCAATGCCATAAGTAAAATGTGAGTAGCTGTGTGCTGGTACCGACCTCAAAATAAACTTAAGGCTCCTAATTTAATTCTTACCCACCTTTGATTTCGTTATTGTTGGTTGATGTCGTGTATCTAAGTATAATAATATTATTTCAGACTTTTCATTTTGAAGTCCGTTTTTAGCTTTATAAACTTTTATTTAAAAAAAGGCGATTTGGTCCTTTTGTGAGCTTTAATAGTGATAAATGGTTACACTTGTGGCTTAAACTAGGTTTTCTAACTATGGCGTCCTGTCGCTTCGGCGATCAAGCGACAAAAGCGATGTTTCATTATCCAAAAGTTACACGGTGACACTTTTAGCACTATCAGCAGTTTCCACGGCACGGCACTTACGAAATTACTGTTGATAAATCACGAGCCCTACATACGTGGTATAACAAACGAGTAAACAAAAAACATTTAGGTACTCAATGTAAAAAATAATGAAAACAAAAATCATCAAACAGTTGTAAAAGGTCCATCGCGCGCGAGTTATAATACCAGCAACCCTCCACAGCCGTGAGCCTCATTGAATTATTACCAGTGGAACTCCTTCAAGTTATATTGTACAAAATGAAAGGAAAAAATGTAGCTCACTGGCGAGCTGTGTGCTGGCGCCTCAGGAGGGACGTGATAGACGGCTTCACGGAGAGGACATGGAACATTACACGCGAGAATTTTGCTGCACAAAACTTTCCAACCACCTCAGCTTTTTTAGGGTTCTCTAACCGAAGGGTAAAAACGGTACCCTATTACTAAGACTTCACCGTCTGCCACCAGGCTGTATTTCACGAACCGTGATAGCTAGACTGTTGAACGAAGTTATCCGCCAACGCACATATATATATATACACGGTTGAATTGAGAAACCTCCTCCTTTTTTGAAATCGGTTAGAAATTAGAAAAAGTGAAAAATAAGAAAGTCTCCCTCGATAGAAAAAAAAACTTGTTTTTTTTAACTGCGAAGAAACTAGCGCCATCTAGTATAATAGTACTGAACCCTTTGTGCGCGGTTCTAACTCGCACTTTACCGGTTTTTTAATAATTTTTTTATTCACAATTGGTAAGCCCTTGGCATCATCTCACCTGATGATAAGTGTCGACGATGCTAAAGATGAAAGCGGGCTTACCAAGATTTCCCAACGAATTAGAGAACTGGCTATCTTATCTTAAAGCCGGAACACATCAATGTTGTTAACACTGATGTTTGGCGGCATGACTTAGATAAGATGGTGGTAGCTAGCTAGGCGGGCTTATAAAATGCCCTACCACAACCAACCAAACCGAGTCTTACAAATTGACCCCACCGGGAATCGAACCCGCGACCTCCTGACGTGAAGCGAATGGACTAACCACCACGGAGGCGGTTAAAGCTATTTTAACTTGTATTAACCACTTGCCATTTGAAATAAAGCAGAAAATGAAGAAATGATAAGCAAGATGTTATTAGCCAGTTAGTAGCCAGTTTCAAAGTACTCGGCGATACTTCAATAGACTAGCTGTTGCCCGCGGCTTCGCCCCCGTTTAAATTGAGAGTATTTGTTTGTTTGTTTGTAAACTCTTTATTGTACAAAATATACACTTAAAATAATGCATAAAAAAAACCTTAAGTACAAAGGCGGACTTATCCCTTAGAGGGATCTCTTCCAGTCAACCTTTGCAATATTAAACAGAGGACTTAGTAGGACAAAGAAACACGTAATTACGTACAAGCTAGTTAAAAAAAAAACATCAATACAACTAATATTACGTTTAAACCTACGTAGCCTAATTTAATAAAATAAATGTAACATAAATAAATATGATACATAATATATAATATATAATATATATATATAAGCTCAAGACAAATGGGAAGATCTCATATATTGTCCTTTAGACAGGCCTTGAAGGCGGTAAGGGTAGGAGACATCCTAATGTCAGCTGGCAGACTGTTCCAAAGGCGGGCTGCGTGCACCGTGAACGACTTAGTATAAGTGTCGGTGCTGTGGGTGGGAATCGCTAGAGTTAGGTTCTTGCTAGAGCGCAAACGGTTCTCCATAGCCGTACAGAAGTGAAACCTTTCACGGAGGTATTGCGGAGCAGCTGAGTTGAATAGTACGTTGTACAGGAAGAACAGGATATGGTGATTTCTCCGCTGGCGGATGAGTGGCCAACCCAGCTTACTGCGACTCTCCGTTATATGGTCGTACTTCCGAAGGCCAAATACATAACGAATGCACTGGTTCTGAAGTCGCTCTAATTTATCCAGCAGTTCAGAAGAGGGGTCGAGGTAGACAACATCGCCGTAGTCCAGCAGTGGAAGAAGAAGAGAACGGACCAAGAGAAGTTTAGTGTCGAAAGGAAGAAAATTTTGAAGCCGTTTTAATGAGTGTAGAGAGGCAAAGACTTTGCGACTCACTTCATTAATTTGTGGAGACTAGGAAAGTGTTTGGTCCAAGGTGATACCTAAATTTTTTACAGTAGAGGAGAAAGGTATAAATGTGTTATTAAATACCAAGTTGGGCACGCCTAAATCCTGAAACTTGGAAATGAAATTGCTATACAATGCCTATTACAATTGCCTGGGACTTTGAAGCATTGACAAGAAGTCCGTGAAGGCTTGACCACTCAGCAATTGCAACCAGGTCAGCATTAGCAACTTCTATTGCCCGATCGAAATTTGCAAGGGGTGCAGCGGTATAAAATTGGAGATCATCTGCGTACAGATGGTAGGAAGAGGAAAGGGAAGAAGTTATGTTATTTATGAAAATGGAGAAAAGAACAGGGGAGAGAACGCCACCCTGGGGGACGCCGGCGGTAAGTGGGCACGTGTTAGAACACTTACTGTCGATCTTTACTTGCTGGTATCGATCGTAAAGGTAAGAGTGAAACCAAGAGAGAGCTGCTGAGGAGAGGTTTAGGGATTTGAAGATACCAAGCATGAGGTCAAAATCAACTGTGTTAAAAGCACTACTGAAGTCGAGTAACACTAGTAGAGTGAGAAATTTGTTCTCAATGTTTAAACGAATGTCATCAGTGATTTTGACCAGTGCCGATACGGTACTATGACCTTTGCGAAAGCCGGACTGAAAAGGGGAAAGGAGATTATGCCTGCGGAGGTGGTTGGTAAGGCGATCGTTTACAAAGTGTTCAAGAACCTTCGAGAGAACAGGAAGAATTGAAATGGGACGAAAGTCAGAAAAGGAAGAAGGGTTGGGTTTTTTGGGAAGTGGGATTATATGAGCGAGTTTCCATGAAGATGGAAAAACACCAGTAGATAGGGAGCAGTTTAGTATATTGGTGAGGATCGGTGATATATGTTCTTGTATAGGAATTATCAAATCAAGACTCAACCCGTCGTTGCCGACAGCTTTTGTCTTGATTGATTTAAGGATTTTGAGAGTTTCTTCAGCAGTTATCTCTCCCAGCTCGAGGGTAGTGGAATTAGGGTGGGAAATATTGGCTATACGGGACAAAGCAAGTTGCTTAGAGAGCGGATCCAGGTGGAATGGTGATGAGCTGAAGTGAGCGTTCAGTGCATTGAAGTCCACGTCAGAGGAAAAACTTGACTGTAGCTTGCCCAAGCCAAGTGACTTTAGAAATTTCCAAAGCTTGTTGGGTGGGAAGTTCTCGATAGAAGAATGGATGTGGAGACGTCTGGCGTTCCTGCAAATTTTATTGCATCGATTGCGTAACTCTATAAATATGTCCCTGTTTCGGTTTGTCGGTTCACGACGCAATCTTAAGCGGGCCTTGTCCCGCTTAGCCATGAGGCGCTTAATTTCAGAGGTGAGCCAAGGAGCTGGGTAGTGCTTCAGTCGGACCGGTCTAAGTGGAGCATGTTTGTCATATAATGAAAAGATAATGTGGTTAAAGTTATTCAGTTTGGTATCTACAACAGATGCTAAAAGGACCGAGTCCCAGTCCGCTTCGTAGAAATCTTTCATAAACGCATGGTGGTTAATGGACTCGAGATTTCGCAACATTAGAACTTTATGGCGTCGCTTAGGTAGCCGAAATTTAAAAGATGCATATATTAAGTCATGGACGGAAAAGGCGCCAGCGTTGAACTGGCCATGACTCGCAACAAGATCCGGAGAAGACGTAATAATGAGGTCAAGAAGGGATGGAGGTCCATTGTGGGGAAAATGAGTTGCGCTAAGAGGGAGACAGTGTAGGTCGACTGACTGAAGAAGGGAAAGTAGCTTCTTAGACCGAAAGTCATTTCTGATCAGACAAGTATTAAAATCTCCCATGAGGATTATGTGATCGTACTGTGGCCTGAAATCAGCTAGGGTCCTTTCCAAAGAATCAAAGTAATCAATATTCCGCGAGGGACTGTAGAAAACACCTAACAAAGTTTTGCTATGATGGAAGGTCACTTCCAGAAAGAGATGCTCGGGCCCTTGAAAAACGGGGAGAGACTGAGAAACAATTTTACTGGGGATATCACTGCGAAGGTAAATTGCTACTCCACCATATCCTACCGATCTAGTCGTCCCTCCGGATTCCTTTACGCAAGTCCTATCGTTTCGTATGAGTCTGAAACCAGGCAGGGGGTATAGGTGAGAGGAGAGTGACGGTTTCAGGAAAGTTTCAGAAATTAATACAGCGTGTATGTTTTTATCTGAGAAGGTCGTCAGTAAATCCGCATAGTGAGCTGCTATGCTTTGGGCATTAATATGGGCGACATTAAAATTTTTCTTTAGGCGAGAGAAAGTGACTTCCAGGTTATTAGGAAGCGTTGACATACTTGAATCCGACACATCACTCTCTGCGCTAAAAAGACTGCCAGATGATGAAGATAAGGAAAAAAATTCTTCATCTGATTCATATCGCAAAACGTCTGACATTATTCTTGAGCTAAATAAATATTATACGAAATAAATATACCTACTTAAACTTAAATAATAAAATATAAAATACTACTAAGTACTTACTACTAGACTATTAAACTATTAATATAGTCGCCAACCGTCAGCTTATTCGCTGCTTAATATTATTGTGTGCTGCACAAAAGAATAACAAACCGCGACAGTGGCTCCTCCACAAAAAAAAAAAACAGAATCAAATACATGCATGAAATGGAACGTAAAAAGCAATGACAATCTGTGGATTCTGTGGACAACTCACTCAACCAACTGTCATTGGTACAAAAAAAAATGTAAACAAAGAAATCAATCCAACAATAATTAAAATCTTACCTACCTTACTTAACTATGTACAGAATCGCTTATTTGTATTTGCAGTGTCTAAAACAAGAAATATGAAAAACTTATAGTTACCGACATTAGAAGCACAGTTAAAAAAAAACAAACAAAACTGAACACTATGACATCGCAAAATAAAGTGTACCCAGGTAACTAAAAAACCAAGAACGGATGTTCGATCGTAAGCGAGGTTTCTTCAGCTTATGTTCATCCTGAAATTCGATTCGAGTTTCGATTTATTGTACATAATGTGATCGTTGAGATTTTAGTTACTTATTAGTTGTTTCTTCTATCAACGCAAATCATGTTTAATAATCATAAAACCATGTAATGTAAGAATTGACGTGGAAGCGAAAAAACATGACATATCGAGTTTTTTTTTTAAATAATATACTTTTTTTTTAAGCATTGACACAAGTGCTGCATGATCGCTTTGATGTTTGTGCGGATGGTGGCGCATTGGGAGCCGGGTCGTTCCTTTCCCTCTAATACGGTTGAGGGGAGCGATGGCTGACTCTCGCGTTATACTCGTGACCGGGTGCTGTCCATGTGAACTGGCCTACTCTTGTCATAGGCAATAATGACATTTAATAATTTTAATGTATAACTTCTCGTGTCATATTGTTTTCATGTTCTAATGACATAATTTGTTTTATATCAATGATTGTATTTTGACGTTAATAACTAATGATTGTTTATTTTTTATTATTTTCTTTATCACAAATGACATGTGTAATTCTGTAATTACTATTTTGTGACTATAAGAAAGAGTGTAATTTGTACCTATTTTGAATAAATATCTTAAGGCCCTAAGAGCACTCAACCCGAGCAGGTTGAACGTGTTTAAATAATATCAATGGTAAGTCTATTCGTTTTAAGTTCAAATCAATGCGCGCTTGAACGCGGCCGTTACGTTGAAACCGAACGCTCGAATTCTCGATTTTTACATGTTTTTATTACTTTTCATCACTTTCCAATAAGTTTAAAAAAATGTGTTTAATTAAAATGAAACTTGTTAAAGTCACCGATTTTTGTGTGTTGGTTTAATTCAACATTAACTATTTGTTTTCGAGAAATATTGCAATTAATGCCAAAAACAGGGTCTACAGCAGAGATTTGTTACCATAGATGGGTTATGCACTAACAAACCACATTTGAAAATCGAATCCATTTACACACATATTATAATAGGCACCTACCGAATGCTACTATGAAAAGAGATGCCAATTGGCATCTTTTTTTTGCTTCACTTTTAGGATGCACGTAACCTATCTACCTCCCCTTATATAGCATATCTCTGGTCTACAGTATATTTTTTTACATCAAAAGTAGTAATATTTTTAAAATTGTATTCAATTAAATCGATTTTTTATTACTTTAAGTATATTATATATTTTTTCCATGGTGATAGCTTTACACAATCTTTCAATAATTTGAATTGAATGTTGTCATTTGACCCATCTTAGGGCCTTTAAATCTTGATATACCTACTCTGTTTTAGGTTGTACACTTTTACTTAGTCTAATATCAACCACTTGTAACAAAGAGGGTTATTTACCCCCCCACTCAGTAGTAATCACCCCTTGATTTACCGACACACCCCTAAAATACACCTGCGCAATTTCTAAATCGTAGGCTACAAGGAGACAAAGACCTTTCTACAAGAAACCTGACCTCCCGAACATCTTGCTTGTCTCACACTGAAAAGAACAATAATTATAATATCTAGGGACAATTCACACACGGTCATCAGGCCCCAAGCTAGGATACACTGTACTATGGGAAACCTAGACTGATATACATACCTTCTTATACAGGAGACGTTTTAATTACATATGTTCATATTAGATTAGAAAAAACACCCAGCAACAAAAGAATATATTTTTTTATTAGTACCTATTGCATGTTCCGATTTATTTTATTAACGCAAGCTCACTAGCGCGCATTCGAAAACCAGCGCTGTGGCTCTGGCTGCAGCACATGCTGAAATGGGTCTTGTTTGGCGTCACACTACAGCGCAACGCACACCTACCTACCTTTTGTTGTTGTTTATTTAAGCTATTGTATAGCTTTTATCGCGGGCTTTGAGGGGACTGAATCAACAAATTTCGTAACGAAAATAAAACCTAACACCCTAAAAAAATATATATTAAGTTCTAAAAAACTTAAAGTGCCATCTATCTATTCATGATGATGATGACGATGACGGATGACAGATGACTGACAATGACGACGACGAATGACGGATGACATATGACGAATGACGGATGACGGATGACGGATGACGAATGACGGATGACGATAGAGATTACTTTGTGTACCTACATGTTTTTTGTCAACTCGTGTTATATTGTTTTGTATTGAGTTGTAGTGTTATGTCTAATAAATATTTGAATCTGAATTAGAACAAACCAACCCGTTCGTCACACGAATGTTTGCCTTGAGTGAAAATTGAACCCACAAATCTCGGGGGCGGGCTGGTTTCCGCAACCAGGCGAACGATGCTCCCATTCTGCATAAGTTAGTCGGCGTCACTGCCAATCCAGCTCCTACAGAAACTTCCTGGAGCGACCTCGAGTCACTGAGGTGCACGACCTTGTACTGTGCTAGCTCCTAGCAATTCAGTAGGATGCGGGCGGCAGTGTCCTCAGACTCCATTAATGCTCTACGAAGTGGGCTGTCCGTAACCTAGAGTGAATAGTGTTTATTGAAATGACTATGTCCAGTAATAGCGGCTTTTACCTTACGTAGCTGAAGTCTTCCAAGTTTCAAAAGCATCCTGGATAGGTAGGACCAACCTTGCTTACCTGCAGGTTGTCAAGTCGAACCAATACAAATTGCGTCCATTTCTTGTGCGTTGCCTCAGGGTGGATCGTAGCCATCCAGACGGGAGTGGTATGGGTTCCGATTGGTGACAGCAGTAAGTCCTAAACATCCCCATGAAATCTCGTCCGCCCCATTTTTGCGCCGATTGTGAACCACTTTTAATTATTCTTTTTTATTAGATACTAGCTGTTTCCCTTCGGCTTCACCCGCGTGGACATTTCTATGACTTATCGAGGGTGCGCAAAAGCGGCTCGCGAGCGTGAAAAACAGTAGCCTATGTGTAATCCAGGTCCTAATCTGTCTATCTTCTAAATTTCAGCCAGATACGTTCAGTAGTTTTTTGCGTGAAAGAGTAACTAACATACATCCATACATTGTTACAAACTTTCGCGTTTATAATATTAGTAGAATACTATAACAACAGAGTAGTTTCTAAATTGTAGTTCTAGTAATATAATTGTACCTATCAAAATCATTTAGTATTTTTTAACAAATTAGTTAAAACAGAAAAACTAAATTATTACTGTCTCAATTTGAAGTGGGTTGTGTTAAGCATTGTCAGTTATCTTTACAGCTTAGTTCATAGACCACTGTCTACTACAACTACGTTCATCCGACTCAACGACACCTTTTTTTACACTCTGTATAAGGTCTTTGGAGCCATGAGTAGTTAAATCCGGCTTTGCTATTGAAGCGTCAATCATGCTTATGGCAACACCTGTCGGCGACAGATACTGATCATCTCCCCGAAACACAATATACAGGATCCTATGTAAAATAGATCATATTTCTAGAGAGTACTTTTACTCATAAAGCTTAATATCTTTTTTTTACAACTTCGCTGAAATCGTTAAAAAAAATTGGATTAATACAAACATATTTTATCCGTACATCTGAATCCCTGTTCATCTTTAAAAAAAGACTTAGGGATCACTACTGTAAGCTGTGTAATTACTGAATATATATATATGTATATATATATTATTTCTGTGGTTATTATTTATTATAATATGTATGTTACATGTAAGTATTATGTATATATAACTTTTATTTATTTCTTAATTACTATTGAATGACTGTTTTATGTTTATTTTTATACTCGATGACACACACACACGCCCTCACACACACACACACACATCACACACACACACACACACAGACACACACACACACACATACACAACTCACTCACTTTCGATTATGCATGACTATGTTTATTAAGTTTAAATTTAAAATTTTAGTTTTATTCTTTACTGTCGGCTTACCTTAAGCATGGAAATGGTTTGCACTAACGGCCCCTACGATACAGGCTTAGCCTAGTGTAGGGACCACCGTTCTATATATTTACTTGTATTGTATTCTTTCCTGGCAAATAAATAAATAAAATAAATGTGTATAATATTTATTTGTTTTGATTTGTATTTTATATATTTATATAAGTATATATGTATTATTTAGTGAATTTTGCAGCCACTCGCATTTAGCCTTTTACCTACCAACTCCTACCAGCCTAAGAAATCGCTAAAAGCGATAAGGCCGCCTTTGCACTGTACATTTTTAAATTAAGTTTCTGTAAATTTTTTTTGGTATGCAATAAAGAATATTTATTATTATTATTATTATTTTTGCGTTTTTAGCAAAATTATTGAACACAATCACGCTAAACACGTTCGAATGCCGACTTCAATCGCAACAAACAACTAAATAAAAATTATGCTATTTTTAAATGTTTGAATGTATGTTTGTATGTGTGTTCTATACAAGTTTGCTCTATACAAGTGCTCTATACATTTTTGAATTTCATTCAATCAAAGTTATTGATAACGTTTTAGATACTATATTTGTGTCTGTGTTCTGTCAGATTTCCCTACTTTGTAAGAATTCCGTTAAAATCAACAGAATTAAAAAAAAACATACAATTTCTTTCGGAAATCTGACAAACAACAGACAGTTGGTTTCAAGAGCGTTTTCACAAAATTTCGTTGAGTTTAATTGATTAATCTTGTATATAAATAAAATAGCGCGCGTATTACGCAAAAACTACTGGATAGACTTCGATCGTTCTTTTTGTTTTACTTCTCAGATGCTTTATCCTTATCTACAAAAAACCCCGCCTCTCGCTTGCGGTTCGCGCACCGCTCATTCTTGATATCCACGGGGGCGAAGCTGCAGGCAACAGCTAGTATTCAAATAAGAAACAAATTACGTGTGTATTAAGCGCGTTAGGAATACACTCCTCTTAAATTTGCATTACGTTCAGTATAACGATGAATATAAAGCACTATTAAACGGGTCCTACAACGATCTCTGTGTAGTTATTCAGCTTATTTGTATATTCAGCTTAATTGTATATTCAGCCCCATTAATTCAGTACAGCTAACAAATTGCCTCTGAGATAAACGATGAATACATACGAGTATGAAAAGACTTGTAAACCTTCCTGTCTAGACTAGAATAATCTAGAAATAACAAAATGGAGGGTGCTTTTTGACATATATTTTCGACCAACTTCATTTATTTTTTAAAAACCGGCCAAGTGCGAGTTGAACTCGCGTGGAGAGGGTTTCGTACAATGCCAAAGTCAAATACAAATTATCATATTTGAAATCCTCACAGTAAGACGCGAGTCAACTACTACTAGCGCTATCTAGCAGTGTTTTCGTGAACTATTTTCCGTAAGTAAACTTATTATATTGAGTTTACAACTTAATTTCAATTGATAGAATTCTTATAGGTTTTCCTGTAATGTATTTTTTCATTTGGAGATCGGGGATGGGGGGTCAATTTTCGTCTTCTTTCGTGAATTAAATCAAAACTATTTACTTTACAACAATAACAAAAATTTGATATATGACACAGAAAGGTTTGCAAAACTTTTTTTAAAATTTCCTAATTTGTTCCCTGAAAATGTTATTTAGAAAAAAGATATTGACTTTGCACATCTGTGGTTGGGTCATAGAATTAAACCATTCTACCAAATTTCTCCTGATTTGGTCCAGTAGATTCGGAGCAAATTGACTGTACCAGACAGACAGACATACGCACGAGTGATAAGGATTCCATATTTTTGTACGGAACCCTAAAAATGATGTGCAATATTTTTTAACCAACTTCAAAAATGGACTCAAGGTTCTCAGTTCGACTGTATTTTAAGTAAATAATTGATATCTTGAATTATTTTAAAATAAAATATTCGTCATGTAAAAGACAAAACCGGCCAAGTGCGTGTCGGGCCACGCGCAATGTAGGGTTCCGTAGTTGGCATTGAAAATACACCTAAATCAGAAACACAAAATCGAGAGAACTTGAATTTTGCGCCGTGATCCCTTTACGGCTGACAACCATACAGTAAATTAACGCTAACATGTAAACGTGTAAAAATGAAGGTATGTACGTAACTCTGATCCAAAGTAAGGAATGTCATAGATGTGTCTTTACCCAAATTTTATTTATACAGGGTGCAAAAGGACCACTCCCGGAAACTTAAACTGGGACTTCTACTCATCATACTGAACAACTTTCTCTAAGGACCCATACCCATAAATTTTTCGACTTTTCTTACAAATTAGCCAACTAATCGGCCAATTTTGTATGGGAAGTATAATAAATTTTGTATGGGAGTCCCATACAAAATTTATTATACTTCCCATACAAAATTTATTATACGTCCCATAATGGGACGTATAATAAATTTTGTATGGGAAGTATAATAAATTTTTCAAGATTTCAGTATGGGTTCCTTTGAGAAAGTTGTTCATTATGATGAGTAGAAACCCCAGTTTAAGTGTCCGGGAGTGGTCTTTTTACACCCTGTATAACAGATCTATCAATTTTATGACAGATCTATCAATTTGAGTACGGAAATATTAAATAGAGATAAATATATATAATTGAGAACGAAAAATATTATTTCCTTAAGTTTTTATGCAGTCAAGGTTTTAATTTTTAACTAATTCGTTTAATTATTTCCTTTTCACAGGCAATTCGCCAGAGAGCAAAAAAGCAGCGCTCAGCGAAGAACTCATCAGCACTGTGCTCCGCTGTATCCAGCGGCACAGCTGCTGTGGTCATCGAGAACGTGGCCCAGACCAGACAGGAAGTTCAGGACGATAGAGCTACTAATACTGCGTCTGGAAGCAATGAAGATGAAGAGGATGAAAAGTAAGTTTATAATGATATTTCTTCCTGTTCTATTTCAATCCTTATCGTTCTATTTCCCTTTCATTCCATTCGTTCCACTCTGACGTATTCTGTTTCATTTCATTCTACTCTGTTTCGGTCTATCTCAATTAATTCCACTTCGCCGGGCGCGCCACGTATGACTAGACAATCATACTTAACCGAAGCACGCGTTCATACTTTTTGTTTGCGTGTGGTTGAGTGTAACGTACAGACTCTCGAAATGGTGCGAGACACAATTGCAGCCCTGTGTTCTTAGCGTGTTTTGTTTATTAGTGCGCGCATTTCGTGTATATGTATTAACCCATATAGATCTACCGTACCCTATGCGGTACAGTAACTTCGTAAAAATATTTTGAAATACCTAAAAATTAACCACTTTATTATTTACTTGTCACAATATGCTCAGAGTGTTTGTTTTAGGTTAAAAGTGTTGAAAATACGTTTAAGCCCGTAAATTTGAATTTTTTTGAGAAATTATCGGGCTTCATCGAAAGATTATTGTAACGATGTCTTCAAGAAGGTAAGTCTTATGTTATTTATTACAAATTGCATAAATTATTAAAATTGTTTTGAAGATAAGGGTACCTCTGATGTTACGGCTACAAAAAAAATGGCTTAGGTTATTTGGATAAGATATACTCAACAATAAACTAGATGTACCGCATACGGTACAGTAGGACTATGTATTAGCAAATTGAATTTGTAGTGATATCTAATGTTGTGTTTTGTTTTTGTTTTGGGTCACTGGCGCTGCACGATATTGCGACATACTTAGATGATGATGATGACTCCAGCAAACAGGGTCAAGATTTAGTTTTTTTTTATTACCACCTGATACCGCCAACAATGACCAGACAGACAAAGACTCAGGCAAAGAAGAAGCTGTAGACATAAATAATTTGCCTCCAAGTTTGCTACGAGCACTAGCAGAGTTTTCTACGTCCACAAATGAACCAGGAACTGAAGGCCAAGAGGCACATGAATCTCGGGAACCCCTGAAAAAGCGCATTATGAAGTACTCTTGGAGGAAACGAGATTAACAGCCCAAAACTTCTACTTTGCACCCTCTTTTTCATGTTTTTCTTGAAAACAGTCTTTTCAAGAGGAACATGAAAAGAAGTTGCAAGAGTGGTTTTCGTTATTCCTTTCCGAAGATGTATTTGAGTGGCTAACAGAGGAAACCAATAGATACCTAGCACGAAACCTTCCTCCAGCTGATGTCAAGATTGAGGAGATAAAATGTTTGGTTGGAATTCTGTTAGCGGCTATTCTCAAGTAAGCAGAAGAAGAATGTATTGGAAAAATGCACCAGATTCAAGAAATGCTATGACTGCTTCAGCTTTGTCTAGAGATAGATTCATACTGATATACTCCAACATCCACTTTGTTGATAATCTAAATTTAGATAGATCTGATTAATTCGCCAAAATTCATCCATTTTTAAAACTCTTAGCTGCGAAATTCCTTGTACACTGTCCACATAAACAGAATCATAGCGTGGATGAAGAAATGGTCCCGTATTTCGGTCACCATGGCTGCAAACAAAGCCAGGTCCTAGTCGGCTATCTTCAATAACTTAACTTGTGGTTCTCGATATGATGGCAAAGAACATTGTCACAAAGCAAGAGAAAAGAACCAGGTGTGTACAGTGCCATCAACAATGTCCTACAAGTGCAATGTGGTGTCCATGTAGAAGTTTTTTTATGAATCACACTAAAAATAAAATAAAAATTTCATTTTGTAAAAGGAGTAGTTTTTGCTTACTTGTAGTCCTACTGTACCCTGTACGGTACGGCCCCCCATTAGCCCCCCTATAATTTGATATTTTTTATAATATTTTTTTATGATTTTTGGGGTTAATTGAATATGTTATTACTAAAAAAAAACTAAATTTTTGCATAACAATAATTATCGGTCTAAATGGGTTAATATTGCTTGTGTAGTTGAGTTGATGGGTGGGAGACAGGCGGCGACGCTGGTTTTCCAACAAAAGTGTGACTATTGCCAATCCAACCTTATTTATCTTATCCGTGAACAGTGCGACCAACATTGCCACATTAGCAGCAAAGTTCATGATACCGTTTCTTTTTGTGAACTTTTCTTTTGTGCCATTTGATTATGTTCCGTTCCGTGATTGTGGTCGTAGAACGTGGCAGTGAGCGGGGCACATAGCTTGAACCGATGGCCTTTTGGTCAAAAGTTCTCGAGTGGCGACCGCGCACTGCCCGACGTAGCGTAGGTAGGCCTCCCACTCGATGGACCGACGACCTTTGAAAGTCGCGAGCTGCTGCTGGAGGTGGGCAGCGTAGGAGAGGACGTTGTGGAAATCCTTGGGAAAGGCCTGTGTCCAGCAGTGGACGTTTTTCGGCTGATAAGATTATGTATACGAGTATTATAATTTTATTTTAACTTTGCAAGCTTTATTACTACACGGTCCTCCAGTTTCGTTTGTGTGATATGAGCCAATTGCTTTTGCCTGCCACAACTGTTATCAAGGGTATACGGTGCGCGAGTAGTAAGCAGCTCACGAGCATGGATTAAAAATTAGCCTTTGTGTTAATCCAGTGCTTGATCTACCTACCAATTACATTCAAATCTGTCCAGTCGTTTAGGCGTGAAATTGTTATAAACAAACATCCTTTCAACTTATAATTGCAGTTTTATTTGTGAAATTATTGAATTATGGTGAAAAAATATACATTTTTTTATTATTATTTTTTTATTAAAAATTTGAGTGCGTTTGGCTGCACCTCACCTGATGGTACCTAAGTGCCGATGCAGCCGAGGATGTGACACGCAAGCGAAATTCATAAATAAGAAATATCCTTAATTTCCCGTTAATCCTAAAGTGTGTTAAGACAATAAATGGAGACTTAGCTCCTGTAGTGACCACCCTTCAAATAAATAGCAAGCATATTTAAACTGTTTATTTCAATAAAAAAAAGGAAACAAGATGCCACACAAAAAACGCAAATCTTGATAAAAAGATTATGTGCGTTTATTGTTAGCTGCACAGCTCGCAACTTGAGCGTCTGGATGTCCACCAGCCTCGTCAGTTAGGTAGTTAGTTGCACAGCTCGCAACTTGAGCGTCTGGATGTCCACCAGCCTCGTCAGTTAGGTAGTTAGTTGCACAGCTCGCAACTTGAGCGTCTGGATGTCCACCAGCCTCGTCAGTTAGGTAGTTAGTTGCACAGCTCGCAACTTGCGCGTCTGGATGTCCACCAGCCTCGTCAGTTAGGTAGTTAGTTGCACAGCTCGCAACTTGCGCGTCTGGATGTCCACCAGCCTCGTCAGTTAGGTAGTTAGTTGCACAGCTCGCAACTTGAGCGTCTGGATGTCCACCAGCCTCGTCAGTTAGGTAGTTAGTTGCACAGCTCGCAACTTGAGCGTCTGGATGTCCACCAGCCTCGTCAGTTAGGTAGTTAGTTGCACAGCTCGCAACTTGCGCGTCTGGATGTCCACCAGCCTCGTCAGTTAGGTAGTTAGTTGCACAGCTCGCAACTTGAGCGTCTGGATGTCCACCAGCCTCGTCAGTTAGGTAGTTAGTTGCACAGCTCGCAACTTGAGCGTCTGGATGTCCACCAGCCTCGTCAGTTAGGTAGTTAGTTGCACAGCTCGCAACTTGCGCGTCTGGATGTCCACCAGCCTCGTCAGTTAGGTAGTTAGTTGCACAGCTCGCAACTTGCGCGTCTGGATGTCCACCAGCCTCGTCAGTTAGGTAGTTAGTTGCACAGCTCGCAACTTGAGCGTCTGGATGTCCACCAGCCTCGTCAGTTAGGTAGTTAGTTGCACAGCTCGCAACTTGAGCGTCTGGATGTCCACCAGCCTCGTCAGTTAGGTAGTTAGTTGCACAGCTCGCAACTTGAGCGTCTGGATGTCCACCAGCCTCGTCAGTTAGGTAGTTAGTTGCACAGCTCGCAACTTGAGCGTCTGGATGTCCACCAGCCTCGTCAGTTAGGTAGTTAGTTGCACAGCTCGCAACTTGAGCGTCTGGATGTCCACCAGCCTCGTCAGTTGGGTAGTTAGTTGCACAGCTCGCAACTTGCGCGTCTGGATGTCCACCAGCCTCGTCAGTTGGGTAGTTAGTTGCACAGCTCGCAACTTGCGCGTCTGGATGTCCACCAGCCTCGTCAGTTAGGTAGTTAGTTGCACAGCTCGCAACTTGAGCGTCTGGATGTCCACCAGCCTCGTCAGTTAGGTAGTTAGTTGCACAGCTCGCAACTTGAGCGTCTGGATGTCCACCAGCCTCGTCAGTTAGGTAGTTAGTTGCACAGCTCGCAACTTGAGCGTCTGGATGTCCACCAGCCTCGTCAGTTAGGTAGTTAGTTGCACAGCTCGCAACTTGAGCGTCTGGATGTCCACCAGCCTCGTCAGTTAGGTAGTTAGTTGCACAGCTCGCAACTTGAGCGTCTGGATGTCCAACAGCCTCGTCAGTTAGGTAGTTAGTTGCACAGCTCGCAACTTGAGCGTCTGGATGTCCACCAGCCTCGTCAGTTAGGTAGTTAGTTGCACAGCTCGCAACTTGCGCGTCTGGATGTCCACCAGCCTCGTCAGTTAGGTAGTTAGTTGCACAGCTCGCAACTTGAGCGTCTGGATGTCCACCAGCCTCGTCAGTTAGGTAGTTAGTTGCACAGCTCGCAACTTGAGCGTCTGGATGTCCACCAGCCTCGTCAGTTAGGTAGTTAGTTGCACAGCTCGCAACTTGAGCGTCTGGATGTCCACCAGCCTCGTCAGTTAGGTAGTTAGTTGCACAGCTCGCAACTTGAGCGTCTGGATGTCCACCAGCCTCGTCAGTTAGGTAGTTAGTTGCACAGCTCGCAACTTGAGCGTCTGGATGTCCACCAGCCTCGTCAGTTAGGTAGTTAGTTGCACAGCTCGCAACTTGAGCGTCTGGATGTCTACCAGCCTCGTCAGTTAGGTAGTTAGTTGCACATCTCGCAACTTGAGCGTCTGGATGTCCACCAGCCTCGTCAGTTAGGTAGTTTTTCTGAGCAAGGAAACTTTTAAGGATCTTTTTTGTTTGGTTGTTGTTACTATTTTCTATTTTTTCTACTAGGTCTTTAGGTAGATTGTTTAGGACACAAGGTAGTGTGCACCTCCAGACTCTCTTACCATATACATTATTAGATTTAGGTATACAAAATAAAGGAAGATATGACAAATTACGCATATTACCAGGTCTTACACGTTTTTCTAGTTGATTTATGTTATTGTTATATTGTGTTACAATTGTAAGTTTCACTTTGTCGTACACTTTTAGAACATTACAGTATTTGAATAAATTGTCGTAGTTGTCTTTGTATTTATATTTAATTTTTAGAGGGACAATAGTTTTTAGCATTCTTAATTGTAAGTTGTAGATATTATGTAAATAAGTTTTGTATGTCCTACCATAGCTTATTACAGAATCTGCCAATGACAAGTAAAGTAGTCTCAGTGTATTATACGGAAGCTTGTGTTTAAGTACACTAAGTTTAGCTAGTATTGATCTCAGTTTACTGCACACGTGGTCCACATGTGGTCCCCAATTAAATTTATGGTCGATCTTTAGCCCAAGGTAAGTATGTTGGTAGACAATATGAAGAGGCTTACAGACACAAGTATTGGTTTGTAGATGCATGCAGTTGTGGTCATGGGCCACGATGGTGGGAGTGACGGTAACTGTTTTGTAAGGAGAATGAATGTACATCAGTATAGTTTTATCGTAGTTTATCGACAGTCCCACATCGTGTGCCCATTTACACAGTAGATCAAAATCTTCCTGGAGTCTAGCCTGGGCTATTTTAATATCCTGGTGGGCAGTTACAAGACATGTGTCGTCTGCAAATTTGTACACAGAGCCATGGCGGAATATTTTACACATATCGTTAACGTAAATTAAGTATTCAGTTGGACCTAGTATAGAACCTTGGGCCGTGCCGTGTAGGGTTGGAACAAGGTCACTTATTTCGTCTGCAATGCTGACTGTGTTATATCTATTGGTATGATAATTTTTAAGCAATTCCAGCACTGGTCCCTGTATACCATTCTGCTGCATTTTCTTATACAGGGTGTCATAATTTAAAGTATCAAATGCTTTGCTAAAGTCTATCATGATTGATAGGACATGTTTTTTTTCGTCTAGATAAGAATTTATTTCATCTGTAAATAAGGACAATAATTGTGAAGTACTTTTGTTTCTTTGGAATCCAAATTGTTTCTCGTGAATAATGCCATTATTTGATAAGAATTGATTAATTACTTGGCCAAGATATTTTTCTATTATTTTGTCTATGCAAGATAAAATTGTTATCGGTCTATAGTTATTGGTATCTGTATAGCTACCTTTTTTGTGAATTGGTCTGATTAGACCAATTTTTTATTTTTCAGGATAAATAGATCTAGAAATGCATACATTAGTTAGGTGGGTTAACACTGGGGTCATTTTGTCACCTATGTATTTTATGTCGTTAGCACGAATCTTATCGTACCCTGGGCGTTTTTTGTCATTTAGGTTATTTACAATTTTAAACATAATTTCTTCGTTAATTTTATTAAGTTTTAATAATAGACTTGGGGTGTAACTATATGAAGTCTCGTCAAGTAATGGCTCATCACAGGTTTTTAAGACATTTTTAACATTTTTCTCAAAATCTAAGGCAAATTTTTTAGTCAACTTTTCCGCTTTTAGTTTAAAAGATTTTATAATAATATCATCTATTGATTTAATAATTCTGCCTGTAAGTCTGTTAATTAATTCCCACATTTTCTTTGGATTTTTAAAATTATCACAAATTTCTTTTTTGGTGTAGTTATTTCTAGCTTTAATTATTAACCTATTAGTTCTGTTTCTATATTTTTTAAATATAAGTTCATTCTGTTTGTTGTTAGTGTCGTTAAGATACATTTTATACAATTCTTTCTTTTTATCACACATTCCAATCAGTTTATCAGTTATCCAGTTACATTTTTGTTTACTGTTTGTGTTAATTTTGGCCTGGTAGGTACAAGTGCTATATAGTTCATCAAAATGACAAGTTATGTATTCAATTATCTCATTAGGATCACTGCTACTAAAGATCGGACTCCAATCGATATTACATAATCGCTCTTTCACCTTATTGTTGTCTAGTTTAGATACAGTTTTCAATGTGTTAATACAATCGTTACTGACAAGCGCTAGTCCCGTTATGTAATGATCAGCCAGCGCGTCAGTCACAACAGCTGATCGGATCGAGTGGCCGCAGCCGTCTCGCCCCTGGCGAATGTCACGGATGAAGAAGTGATCGATGCATGTTTTGGATGTTCCGATAGCACAGATATAATACCACAGATTAGATACTAGTTAGGTATTGTATGCTTGCGATAGTAGTAGGTTCTTGATGGAACACTGAAATGAACATTTTTATGTTTTTCCTTGCACTATTCCACAAATAATATAAATAAGAGTATACTGCCAGAAGATGACCACGAAACTAATTGTGTTTTACTAAGGGATTTGTTACCATAGACAACTTACTATGCACTAGTAAACAACATTTAAAAATCGAGCCCATTTATGCACACAATAGTATAGGTAGTTACCTTCCGTTGCACAGAATTATTTTTTTATTCACAATTGGTAATGCTACTTAGATAATTTAGAACAAAAAAAAAACCGATTTCAAACAGGAAACTAAGGTTCCCCTCTATTTCTCTGGGATGCCATCATCAGATCCTTGTTTCCCTACCATGGTACCATCCTTGGGATATCTCCTTTCCAACAAAAAAGAATCATCAAAATCGGTTCATAAATGACCAAGTTATCTGCGAACATTCATAAAAAATAAAAAATATATAATAATTTATGGTCGAATTGAGAAAAGTCCTCCTTTTTTGAAGTCGGTTAAAATGTTCAGATACTAGTTACTATTTTTTTTATTAACAATTGGTAAGCCTTTGGCATCATCTCATCTGATGGTAAGTGACGATAATGCCGAAGATGGAAGCGCGCTTACCAAGATTCCCCAACGCAATGGGGAACTGGCTATCTTATCTTCATGCCGGAACACACCAATAATATCTATAGTAAAAATCTTGATTCCTCTCCACGCCCGCCGCCGTTGGGACAACAAATTGAATATGTCACAAGCAAACCAGATTTTCCTCCATTGTGTCCCATTCCGTTTCAAGTTATTTGAATATTGACGGAAATAGAATGGTAAGAAGATAAGTGTGTGGATATTCTGTATCGCACACTAGAAATATCCTTACTCATATTACAAATGTGAAAATATGTTTGTTTGTTACCTTTTCACGCTTCAACACCTCGATCAATCTTGATGAAATTTAGCATGCAGGTAGCCTGTGTCACTGGGAAGGACATAGGCTACTTTTTATACCGTGAAAATAGCATCAGTCCAATGTAGTTCCTGAGGGAACTGAAAAAATACTCTTTTTTAACCGACGTAAAACTAAGTTCTAAAGTCGACGCATATATATTTTTTTGTGTATGACCACGAATAACTTTTACAGAGTAGTCCGATTTTGATAATTTATTAGAAAGGGTATACCCCGAAGTTGGTCCCATATAAATTTGGAAAAAAATCTAACCCTAAGGGTAGGAAAACAGGGGATGACTGATTGTTCACTCACTGATTGTAATGTATGACCACGCATAACTTTTTACAGAGTAGTCCGATTTTGATAATTATTTATTTAATTAAGAAGACAAAAGTGATTTTAAATAAATGCGTTAATTAGCACCCATGAGCATATTTTAGCCACAAAAAAAAACTTTTTAACAAAAAATTAAACCGACCAAAAAAAAAGGAACTGAAAAACGAAAAACAAAAAGAATCTTCATAGTCTAACTAAGCTCCTACACTCATGTAAATACCTAAATAATTTTCGATGCCAAACAAACAAACGGAACGTTCGGCAATTGCCAACAAAGGGAGGCATCACGTCCTCTGTCGCCGCCGCCGTGCATTCCGCTGCTATCATTTCATTTTACGTAATAAGTAATTTGCTTATTTGTTTGACTAGTGCCGATTCAAAATTAATTAGGTATTTACATAAGTGTAGGAGCTCAGTCAGTCTATAAAGGTTCTTTTTATTTTTCGCTTTTCAGTTCCTTTTTTCGTCGGTTTAATTTTTTGGTTAAAAGTTTTTTGGATAATTTCTTTAACATCGCAACGGAACAATGGATTGTTTTGATTTTTTGCAAAAAGGTGGTTGAGGAGGTGGGAAATAACATAATTAACTAATTAGCATATCCTTACATACTTCCCGAGGGATCTGGGGAAAACTCATTTCCACGCTCGCGCACGTCGGGTCGCAACGGAGCAACGGATTGAATTGTTTTTTTTTTGTACTGAATTGGTTGAGTGGGTAGAACATGAACGTGACATAGACTGCATAACAGTATAGCCCGATCTGGGATAGGGATCTAGAGAAAACTCATGCCCACGCTCGCGAGCCGCTTGCGACTCGCCCACCACTCAACTTCAAAGACAGTCATAAAACGATGTCCACGCGGGCGAAGCCGCGGGCAAAAGCTAATGTTAAATAACTAAAAACTGACTTCAAAAAGAAATTCACTCAAAAGTATGAAATAATAATTTTATATATAAACTAGCTTTTTCCCGCGGCTCCGCCCCCGTGGATACCGTTTTTATGATTGTCTTTAAGGGTGATTAGTAAATTATGTCGTTTCCCACCTACTCAACCATCTCTGTGCAAAAATCTCAACAATCGAGTATTTTTTTAGTTCCCTTAGGAACTGCATTAGATTATGCTATTTTCCCGGGATAAAAAGTAGCCTATGTCCTTCCACTTGACACAGGCTACCTGCATGCCAAATTTCATAAAGATTGGTCAAGGCGTTGAAGCGTGAAAAGGTAACAAACAAAAAAACACATTTTCACATTTATAATATTAGTAAGGATACACAAAATTAATCATAAATTACGAAATTAAAGGTACGTACGAATAAAATTAGGGGCCTACATTTTTTTAAGGATTTAATGTTTTAGATTCAATGGTTTTGCTGGCAACAACCTCAAAAAAAAATTTAGGCCCCTAATTTGATTCATACCTACCTTTGATTTCGTTATTGTTGGTTAATTTTTTGTATTTATATATAAAAACATTATTTCAAACTTTTGAGTGAATTTCTTTTTATAGTCGGTTTTTAGTTTTTTAAACTTTTTTATTTTTAGTGATAAGATCTAAGAACGTTAAACCCAACCACCTAATCGCCAATAGGAATCATCAAATCATAATGTGTTTCATTTAGTTGATACAAAGTCCTGTGGCTTCCATCATCATCTCAGCAGCATGAAAGCTAAGGAGTCAAACCTTCCATTATCAGCTCACGTGAATAACCTGAAAGAATACACTATCGGTCTATAAGTACCTAAGCTACGTATCTACACATTATACTTAAAGAATTATCCTCCAACACCTAACCGTTAAGGAGTTGTACCTTCCATTATCAGCTCATCAACATGAGATGATGACAACCAGTCGCAAATACTTGAATAGCTTTATAAAATACATGAAAAATGTTATACGTGCCTAAAAAATTTGAAGGTTGCTCTCGATTTTCCCAGGATTCCATCATCAGATTCTGGCTTGGTAACAATGGGACCACCTCTGGATATATTCTTTCGAATAAAAAAAAAGAAAAAAGAAAGCGATTTGCGAACTATATCATGTGACATATTAAACAAAAGAGCTTTTTTTGTTATTCTCAAACACATTTTTTTGATAATTTTAAAATAAATAGTTTTAAAGATATTTAAGATAATAGGCGAAAATTTACCATTCCCCCCTTATCTCCTAAACTACTAAGCCAAAAAGATTGAAAAAATCACAGCATAAGAGGTTGCATGCATAAATTACAGTAAAATGTATTAGAAAATCTAAAATTCTTCCGTTCTCATAGGAAAAATAAAATTTCCAAAGTCCAGAATAAGTAGACCCCTATTTACCTAGAGCATAGAATATACTGAGAGCTCTTGTTCTATTGGTATTTAAAGTTTTGGTGTGCAACCCTGTTAATGTGACCCAAAGTCGCACGTGGCCGGTTTTTTTAAATTAATTACTAGTTAATACCCGCGGGTCCACCCGATAATGCGCGGAGCTTTTTTTGTTATAAACCGTCCGTCCGAGCGCAACTCAATTCATCAGTTTCATTGTAATCGGTTAAGACTTTCTTAAGTTATGGTGTGACCAAGGGAAGCAGGGATTCATTTTTATATTATTGATATTTTATTCCACGACTATAAAGGTAGGTCATCATCATCATGATAGCCCAAAAAACGTCCACTGCTTCAATTCAATATACTCGTATTTATTCAAAATAGATCCAAATTACACTCTTTCTATTAGTCATTAAATAATAATAACAATGTCATTTGTGAAGAATCAAGAAATTAGTTTATTAACGTCAAAATTAAATCCTAGATATAAACCAGATTATGTCATTAGAACATGAAAACAATATGACACGAAAAGTTATACATAAAAATCATTGAATGCTTTTAACAAGAGTCGGCCAGTTCACACGGACAGCATCCGGCCACGAGTATAACGCAAGAGTCAGCCATCGCTCCCATCAACCATATTAGAGGGAAAGGAACATAAATCTCCCTGCTGGACATAGGCCTCCCCTAAAGATTTCCACGACGACCGGTCCTGCGCTGCCCGCATCCGTCGGCTACCCGCGATCTTCACCCGCTTGTCACTTCACTGGTCACTTGGGGAAAATTTGATAATTTTAATTTTTTTAGCAGTTCCGGAAAAACAGAGCTAGGAGCGTTTGCAGAGGAGATGCACATGAAGTCAGCGAGGTTCATGCTAGCAGCCGTGGTGGAGGAGACTGGCCTGTGAGTACTCACCACGAAGTAACTATATATATATATATAATTATAGTATTTCATCTGTGACCACGTCGCACGCATTAGTTGTGGACGGAACTTATAAAAGAGTTTGAATGTATTGCCACCTTCATCATATCAGCTTATATAAGGTCTAACAAAATTAGCTAAAACTATTTTAACTGGTGCTTGTACCCATGAAACTGAACAACTTTCCCCTGAAACCCATAGTCAAATCTCAAAAAAAAATTTGAACTTCCCATACTAAGTTGGCTGATCAGCTGATCGAGTTAGTATGGGAGAGCCAATTTTTTTTTGCGAGTTCAAGAAAAGTGAAAGTTGTTCAGTTTCATGGGTACAAGCACCAGTTAAAATAGTTTCAGCTAATTTTATTACACCTTATATACGTCCCCCTCCCACCGATGGGGCTCGAGCCTTCCCTGAATTAGGGCGATCGGGCTTTAGTCGACCACGCGGGCCCAGTGCGGGTTGGTCGACTTCACACACAATCTTCGAGTTTCTTCGCAGGCGTGTGCAGATTTCCTCGCGATGTTTTACTTCACCGTAAGTGCGTCGGATAAACGTACACATGAAATCAAAATTCGAAATCACTATGCTACCTACGTGGAAGGATTCGAACCGCGACCTCCCGGACAGGAGGTAGCGGCCCTTGCCATTACGACACCGACGTATTGTCACCTTACAACATGAGATATCACAGCACATTAATATTTTAAAGGTGAAAGTTTGTGAGTGTGTGAGTGCGTATGTTTGTTACGCAAAAACTACTGAACGGATCTGGCTGAAATTTGGTGGGTAGACAGATTAGGACCTGGATTAACATATAGGCTACCTTTTTCCACGCTCGCGAGCCGCTAGTGGCTTGCGCACTGCGCACCCTCGAAAAGTGTATAGAAACGTTTTCCACGCGAGTGGAGCCGCGGGAAACAGCTAGTGGAATAGGTAAGTTCTAACAGCTGGTCATCTCTTTTCATCAAAAACCTTCTTTCGCTTTATCCCGGGGGCTCTAACTTTGTAAAGACTTTGTTGGATTGGTGGTAGGGTATTAAGACTTTGATTGGTGGTAGGGTATTAAGACTTTGATTGGTGGTAAGGTATTAAGACTTTGATTGGTGGTAGGGTATTAAGATTTTGATTGGTGGTAGGGTATTAAGACTTTGATTGGTGGTAGGGCATTAAGACTTTGATTGGTGGTAGGGTATTTTCGGCGCCGGTCTGACTACCTACCACCATCTTTTTCAAGTCTTGCGTTACACCTCAATATTAACAGCATTGTTGTGTACTGGCATGATGGTAAGATAGCCAGTTCCCCATTGCGTTGGGGAATCGTAGTGTCGTATCTTCGACATCATCGTTACTTATAATGCTAGCGGTACACCAGGAAATTCAGTAAATAGCTGCAAATGGTGTTAAAAGCATGAAAATCGGTACGATTGACCTTTAGGCCATATGAATCACTTTGACCCGTAGCACTAAAAAAAGGAGAGGAGTTATGTATGAAGTAGTATTTTTTGTATGGGAAAAAAAATCGGAAATCTATTGTGTGGTATCAAACGAAAGGGATTTTTGGGCCGATTTTAGAGATATATATCATACATAACATTTGAGTCACTTTTTTTAAATTAAAATAAAAAACATTTTTAAAACATACCAAGTTAGCATTCCTCCAGATAAAATACGGTTAAATCATTTTTTTGTAAAATATCCCTCAAATGACAAATTGAAAACGGGGCTTTTCAATTTGTCAGTATGAATAATCACGAAAGTTTAAAGTGTTATATCCCTCAAATGATATATAATATCCTCATCCCTAACTTCAAGAAAGAAAATTTGAAAATATTTGCATCTAGTATTTTTTTTATTTCATTCCTTAAATTGCATTTTTGTATGGAGGGTCCAAATTTTTGTAACAAAACCGTTAACTAGGGCTTCTACTCATCACAATAAACAACTGTCCCCAAAGAACCCATAGTCAATTCTCAAAAAAAATGGACCCTTCGTTCACACAAAAATGCAATTTAAAGAATGAAATATATAAGAATTATAAAAAAAAACTAAATGTAAATATTTCCAAAATTGATTTCATCGAACTAGAGATGAACATATTGCGTATTATTTAAGGTATATTTTACCAAAAATGATTCAACCGTATTGTATCTGGAGGAGTTCAAAGTAGGTATGTTTTGAAAATGATTTTAATTTTTAAATTAAAATGAAAATCATTATAATTAGTGAGCTTCAGAATTTTTTTTTCAAAAACACGCTCAAACTCAAATAACTTTATTAACATAAAAATAAATAAATACATATACTTACAAAATTTTAAAAAAAAAGCTTACGTCATAACTTCTCTCTTTTTTCTCAGTGCTACGGGTCAAATCACTCACACTTAATATAAAGGCGAAAGTTTGTGAGTGTGTATGTTTGTTACTTCTTCACGCAAAAACTACTGAACGGATCTGGCTGAAATTTGGTAAGTAGACAGATTAAGAACTGGAGTAACACATAGCCTGCTTTTTCTCACGCTCGCGAGCCGCTTGCGGCTCGCGCACTGCGCAACCTCGAAATGTCATAGAAACGTTGTCCACGCGGATGAATCCGCGGGAAACAGCTAGTTGATTCATATGGCTTAAACATCAATTGTACTGATTTTATACTTTTAACATCATTTACAGCTATTTATGGCGTACCGGTAGGACTATTACAAACAAGTGAGAATCACATCTTGCCGTGAGATGGTGCCAAAGACATATCAATTGTGGATTGAAAAAAAATTAAAAAACTGGCTAACAAACAATGACTATATTAATATATCTTACCTATTTTATCAAGGTTGTCTGGAAGAGATCGCTTGTTAGCGATAAGACCGCCTAAATGTACAACTTCCTTAAACATTATATATGTATTCTCCCCTGTTTTTAACATGCATCAATCAATCAATATATGATTTGCTCTTAGCACTATTTTCTACATCATCTCTCATCATATTGTTGTCCTTATTGCCAATCTAATTCCCGTTAGTTCTGCGAGTCTTCACATTGTTCTAAAACCCTCTCGACCCCATCTAACCATCGCTTCTTTGGTCTTCACACTTAATCCTCGTGACCTTATGTCTGTCTCCATAATATCAGCTAAAAGACGTCCACAACTGGACAAAAGGCCTCCCTCAAGGATTTTCATAACGACCTGTCCTGCGCAGCCCGCATCCAGCTGCTTCCCGCGACCTTCACCAGGTCGTTATTGTTCCACCTTAATGCATGACGATTTTTGCTTCTTTGTTCATTATGCGAACGGCCAAGGAGTGGCATTACCTGCCGGCGTCTATATTCCCCGATTCGTATAATTTAGGAATCTTTAAGACGAGAGTGAATGGGCATTATTTGAGATTGCGTGTATAATACTCACCTGCTTCGGCACTGAGCATCAGGTGAGGTGCAGCCAAATGCACTCAAATTTTTATAAAAGAAAAACCAAGGCCAAAGCTTGGTAGCGATAAGACCGCCTATACAAATGTATAACTTGCGATTGTATCTTTTAAGCTATTGCATAGCTTTTATCGCGGGCTTTGAGCGCGGCGACATAATCAAGAAATTCCGTAACGAAAATAAAACCTAATACTCCCCGCGTTCTAAAAACTTACAGTGCCATCTATAAGCGATTTGCGGTACTAAAAGGACTTAGTCAATTTTACTGGTGTAACTATCTTAGTGTTAATTTATTACATAAACATACCGCGCCCCGAAGGACTTTGGTATTTTAATCAAAAGGAGCACACGAAAACAGGAAAAATAAAAAAAATTGTGAATAAATACTGCATAAATAAAATAAAAAAATAATTATAATTCCATAAGTTGACTAAAAATGCTATGAAATAGCTTTACCGCGTCAGTCCCCGAGTGCCTCACTGTGTTTCTGCGTCTGTGTTTCCCCACTCCTACAATTTGGGGATCTTCAAGGCGAGAGTGAATAGGCATTATTTGAGTTTGCGTGTACCACCCTCGACTACATCGTCACTTAATATCAGGTGAGATGAAGTCAAACGCACTCAAATTTTTAATAAAAAAAACTCTTGATTTAAACTTATTATTGGCCTATTAATACCTATTATGATTCTGGTTTCATTTTTGCCTTACTTTTTGTCCTATTAGTATTTTTTTGTGCAATACCATTAACAAATAGACTGACTCGGTGGCTCAGTGGTTAGTGCCCCTGACTACTGATCCGAGGGTTGTGGGTTCGATCCCCACCCAGGGCAAGCATTTGTGTGATGAACAGATTTGTTTGCTCTGTGTCTGGGTGTTAAATTATATCGATATATGTATGTATTTAAACGTATATAAGTATGTATATCAGTCTCTGGTAACCCATAACACAGGGAATCCTACTTTGGGGCCAGGTGACCATGTGTGATTTGTCCCAGAATATTTATTTATTTATTATTTATTTATCTAAGAAGCAAGAAAACCGCAAGGCTTACATTGAATTCGATTTTCAAATCCCTTAAATTGCATTCAACCTTACGTATTTTCTCTGCATTCACATGAAAGGTACATAACCACTTCGGCAGTGCCGACAAAAGGGAAAACCTTTTACAGTTTTATAAGTTTGACTCTCCGAGCGTTCCTGCCGGTGTCAGTAAGGGTCGCGAGTTCAATGGTTTTTTCCCGTCTAAAAAATGCCCAACGCGCCTAAAGAAGTTTTCACTTCAAAAATATGATTCATACAAAGCGGTACAAAGTCGTGTTTTTAGGGTTCCCTAGTCAACAAGAAACCTTTATAGTTTGCCCCGTCTGTCCGCGAATTAGCTCAGAGACTGTTGGTACTAGAAAGCTGTAATTTGGCATGGGTGTACATGTTAATCTCGCCGACAAAGTTGTACAACAAACTCTTGAAAAATAGTTTTTAGGGCACCTCTACATGTCAAAAAGGGGTATTTTTTGTCTTGTAGACGTGCTATATCGTGTGAAGTATCGTTAACAGGCCTTTTTAAACTACTGAATTAACCGCCTCCGTAGCTCAGAGGCAAAGTTCACTGGCTTTACACAGGAGGTCGCGGGTTCGATTCCCGGCGGGGTCAATTGTAAGACTCGGTTTGGTTGGTGATAGGGCATTTTCTAAGCCCGCCTGGCTAGCTACCACCATCTTATCTAAGTCTTTCCGCCAAAATATCAATGTTTATATCATTGGTGTGTTCCGGCATGAAGATAAGATAGTCAGTTAGTTCCCCATTGCGTTGGGGAATCTTGGTAAGCCCGCTTCCATCTTCGGCAACATCGTCACTTACCACCAGGTGAGATGTTGTCAAGGGTTTACCAATTGTGAATAAAAAAATAAAAAAACTGAAGGTTTACTTAAACAGGTTGGTGGAAGGGCATTTTCTAAGCCCGCCTGGCCAGCTACCACCATCTTATCTAATTCTTGCCGCCAAACATCAATGCTAATAACATTGATGTGTTCCGGCTTGAAGAGAAAATAGCCAGTTCTCCATTGCGTTGGGGAATCTTAGTACACCCACTTCCATTTTCGGCATCATCGTCACTTACCATCAGGTTAGATGATGCCAAGGGCTTACCAATTATGAATAGTTGAACATATAATCAATTTAAAAGGAAATAATATCTCGGCTAAGTAGGCTTTCTTAGTTTAGGAGTAATAGTCGACCAACTTAAGGTGTGCAGTTGGATTTGTAAAAAGTTTGATTTTCAATACAAAATGTTCTATTACCAATTACCTAAGTGTTAAAATCATTTTGTTTTTCAAAATACAAATGTATTTTTTGAAAAGACTACGGCGGAACCCTACTTTGTGTGTGTCCGACTCGCACTTGGCCGGTTTTTCTTGTTTGTATAACGCGCTCAGAGCAGGAGAGTGTGTTTTCTTAATGCATAAACATAGTCAAGCGCCCCTGTTTACAAACATGTTTACAAACACTGGGTCGCGACAACCCCTGTTGTGTGGTTGTGACCTATTTGCGGCTTGAAAATAAAGGAAAAAACGGCTTAATATGCATGTTTTTTTTTTGTTAAAAGCTCATTCATATAAGGAACGGTATTCAAAAAATATTTATGAATAACTATCAAAATAACCAAGATATAAGCCATTAAAGATTTATGTCTATCTCTTTCTAGCAAAACAGAATGTAGCATAGAGTTTATATGCACCGTGTGTATTATGTCGTCACATTTACATATCGGATCTCTCTGTCTAATTAGTAGTTGAAAATGCTTATATCATCCGTATTTTTTGGTTGATTTGAATTTTCATTTCACTTTTTGGCATTGTTTTTACGGAATTTTTATATTTTGTTAAGAAATGCGATAAAAAATTTCATACATATACCCTATTTACCAAAACAAAGCAAAAATATCAAATGATTAAATTACTTGCAACAAAGTGTCACCTTATAATGATGATATCAGCTCATATACGTCCCCATCGAGGGGCTCGAGCCTACCCTGAATTAGGGTAAACGGGCCTTAGTCGACCACGTTTATCCGACGCTCTTACGGTGAAGGAAAACATCGTGAGGAAACCTGCACACGCCTGCGGAGAAACTCGCAAGTTGTGTGTGAAATCAACCAATCCGCACCTTATAATACTTATATTTAATTAAAAATATTTTGTGAGTGGCCAATGGTTATAATTTAAGAGGAGTGTGTCCCTGGTGCGCTTTATCCGAGTGAAGTTTGGTTCTTATTTCAATATTAATCATAGTGTATAATTGAAATTTTGTAAACACGTTTATATATAGTTTCATGACCAATCATCAAGCCTAGTACTTTTCATCTACATATTTTTACGATTACTTGATGAACCACAAACACAGTTTATAAAACGTGTTTACAAAAATTCAATAACTGTGATTATTTAATATTCAAATAAGAACCAAACCTATTATATGGAGTGCGCTATTAGGGATACACTCCTCTTAAAAGATTGCCGACATACACATACCTGACAGAATTGCTTAACATAAGTGGCATGAGCGGAGCACTTCAAGCTCGTGGAACAAATAACCGTTGAGGTGATAAAGCTTTCGAGTGGTGACTGCGCACCGGACGACGTATCGTAGGAAGTTCTCCCACTCGGTAGACCGTGACAGCGGTCGTCGAGAAAACCCCTGGGGGAAGGCCTTTGTATGATGATGATGATGGAATAGATATGCGCGATAAAAATAACTTTGCTTTTCTGTCGAGTAAAAAACAGATATTTAGCCCCAGCTACGCGTAGTATCTACGACGTGCTACGTCTCAAACGCTACAATACATCGTGTTAACGTTACCTTAACGACCAATAGCGTCCCCACAGTTGGGAAGCGGGTCTCTTCCCATGCGTCCAAAGCAGGTTAACTGACAATGAGCACGGTCATTATCTAGATGGGTCTGACTATTATTAGCACAAGCGACGTTAAGCCGTTGTTGGTGCTAACTGCTGTCACTAGATGGCAGTCGATAGGCTGTGTGTCAGAGTAGGCCAGGGATAGCAAACCAATGGCACGCATGTCATAGATGGCACGTGAGAAAATATTTTGGGCTCGCCACCGATCGAAATCATTTGCATTTTAGTGCAAAGTAACAATGCAGCTGATGGTTTTCCAATGTTGTTCAATATTGATTCTCAAGCCTGTTTCTGAACAACTTTGATTCTCAAGCCTGTTTCTGAACCACTTTGCTACCAATTTTTATTTTGTTATTCCCTGTGCTATTCTTATTATTTGTTTTACTTTACCTTCTTTTGTTTAGCGTATACGAATTATGTATCTACTGTGTACACTGTAAGGCTGTGAGAAATAAACGAATTATCTATCTATCTATCATTAAAAAAAAAATGGAACAAGAGATTAGTTTTAATTTGATTTTTCCAATAGTTACCACTTAGTCAAATATATTTGATGGCACGTCATGGCCTCAGTAAATTCTTCTTTAGAAAAAATTGCACTTTGATCCTGAAGGTTCGCCATCCCTGGAGTAGGCCATATAAGCGGCTTGAAAACCTTGGACAAGCGAAGTTCGCCACTAGCCTGACAACCGTCACCCACCTGGACTTAGCCCCCACGTGTTGAGTGTTTTGGAAGAGGCTCGAGTGCCAGCTGTGGGGACGTTGTTGGTTGTAAAGAAATACCCAAATTAATAGTAGGGATGACGAATGCTAGTCATCTGATTTACTTTTTATCATCTGTCAAAAACGACATTATGTTCTAAAAATGTTTGAAACACCTTGGCGTGACGTCTTAGTTTTGCAGCGTCATTTTTGTGATTCTGGTGAATTAAAAATCGAAAACTTGATGGCAAACAAAACGAGTAAGGTTTTCCGAAGTTTAAGTAGGAGGGTAATTTATCAAGAGTTCACAATTTCCTCAACAGTCACAAGAGTCCTCCCTATTTTCGAAAACCCTAAAAACTTCTAGATACTAGCTTTAATTCGAAAAGAAATTTAAATATTTCATATTCTTCTTAGAACACCCTTTCATTTTGATACCTATATGCTTTACTAGCTGGTCCCGCGGCTTCACCAACGTTTCTATGACTTTTCGAGGGCGCGCAGTGCGCGAGTCGCAAAAAAAGTAGCCTATGTATTAATCCAGGTCCTAATCTGTCTACCTACCAAATTTCAGCTAGATCCGTTCAGTATTTTTTGCGTGAAAGAGTAACAAACGTACATCCATACATTCTTACAAACTTTCGCGTTTATAATATTAGTAGGATTATAAGCTTGAGCCCCTCGGTGGGGACGTATATGAGCTGTAATGATGATAAGCTTTATACTAACTTGTCGTGTTACGTAGTTGGCTAGTTTAGTACGAATCTTGGAAGCTAAATTAAAACTACTTGCCGGGTTCGATGGAGCTGAAAGTTTTTGCATACACGATATGTTTGGATCACAATGCATGGCATGGTCAGCTAAGTGACGTAATTCCAAATCTAATATGGCGGACTCTCAAAGATGGTAGACCAGCTTTTATGGGCAGTAAATCGGGAAGTGGTTCTAACTTAGCTTCCAAAATTTGTCCCAAACTAACTAACTAACTAACAGTAATAAACCACTGACCAGGTTGTACGTCTATAAACTCTAATTTAATGCTTGTGAAGTTGTGACCACGGAACACAGAAATTACGACAAGTTATTAAACTAAAGTTTATTACATCGTCTCAAATTTTTTCGACTGTGTGTTGCATGTCGCGGGACGGTCGCTTTCGTCTGACGGTATGATCGTTTCGTCCTCTGTACCGTAGCGAGAGCAGCCGTGATCGTTTCGTCTTTTGTAAAGTTTCACTTTTACCGTGGTTTCATAAAACAACACACTTACTTTTTTTTTTTAGTTAAGTCGAAATGCAGGTCGATACGTGTTAAAATAATGTCGAATGTAAGTCTATTCATTCATTTTAAGTTCAAATCAATGCGAGCTTCAACGCGGCTGTTGCGTTGAAACCGAACGCCCAATTCTCGATTTTGCATGTTTTTTGCTACTTTTCTTCACTTTTAAAAAAGCTTTAAAAAAATAAATGTGTTCAATTAAAATGAAAGGTATTAATATCACATATTTTTGTGTGTTGGTTTCATTCAACATTAAGTATTTGTTTTCTAGAAATTTTGCAATTAATTCCAAAATCAGTGTCTACACTATATTTTTTTACATCAAAAGTGGTAATATTTTGGAAATTGTATTCAATTAAAACTATTTTTATTACTCTAACTATATTATAAATATTTCCATAGTGATAGCTTTACACAGTCCTTCAATAATATAAATTGTATATTATTGTCATTTGACCCATCTTACGGCCCTAAGCTTTAATCCAACAAAAACCACTATGTAGTGCGGTTAGACAGGAACCACAGATTACAGGAGGAAATAGGACATTATCTCTACGGGGCTGTCACTGTTATAAACAAATGGTTGTTCCCGATAAAATATCCCAATTTTCCCGCCAAAACAAAAGATTTAATCTCATTTTGCGATCCTCGTCGCGTCGAAATATCCTGATAAGTAACAACGGGAAAATGTCTGAATGTTAGTCAAAAAGGGAAATCATTTAATTGTGAGATTTAGCAAAGTTTATTTTCCGGTAATGTATTGTGTAAAGACCTCACAATTGGACGTAAAATATTTCGAAAATGTTTTTAAAAAATGGCCAAGTGCGTGCTGTACCACGCGCATGGTAGGATTCCGTAGTGTTTTCAATATATAAATGTATATTTTAAAAAACCGGCCAAGTGCGAGTCAAAACCGTTCACAAAGGGTTGTGTACCATCATACTAGATAGTGCTAGTTTCTTCACGTTTAAAAAAACACGTTTTTTGTATGGACACCCCCTTATTTTTCCACTTTTTCTCATTTTTAGTATTTTTTGTTACAGCGGCAACAGAAATACATCATGTGTGAAAATGTATAGCTATCACGGCTCATTGAATACAGCCTCTCTTACTAATAGGGTCCCGTTTTTTCCCTTTGGGTACGGAACCCTAAAAAAAGGAGGTCATTTTTGCAGTTGGTATAGAAAATTTTGAATAGAAAATCTATGAACTTTTTATACATCCAACTGCACATCTTAAGTCGGTCGACTATAACTTTATCAAGAAAGCCTACTTGGTTGTGATAATTTTGAAATGGCGAAACTCTAAAAAGTTCTCAGTTTTACTACGATACCCTAAAAAAGCGTTTTAATCTCTTTCAACACATGGTTAAGTTAGTATCTCCAATCATTATTATTATTATTCGCTTTTTAGTAAGCAAAGTATAAATACAATTGTTTATTATTATTCGCTTTTTAGTAAGCAAAGTAAAAATACAAATTTTTGTTAGTCTAAAATGTATTTCATATTATTCTTGTTTTTTTTTGGTCCACACTTAGTAAGCCCTTGACATCATCTCACCTGGATGGTAAGTGACGATGATGCCGAAGATGGAAGAATGTTTATTAATAAAATGAAAAGTAGAAGATTTTTGAAAAATGTAAAGCTTTTAGGGTCAAGCTTATATTTAAAAATAATTCTAATTATTTTGTGTACTTCTTAACTAACCCTTTAATTTTGATTTCCATATCATGTGGGTACTAAAAAAATACTGGTCGCGTGGTCGGCCATCTTTAGATTCCCATCAATTTAGACAACACGTGACAAATTTCAAGTGGTGTAAGGATTGTTAACTAATAATTTGGGGTTAGTGCTTAATGACGGACAAGAAAGCTGTAGAAGCTGTAAACAAATGTAAAGCATTCGGAGGGAGAATTGCGCAATTGGTGATATTATCACAGTTCTTTTTGTGGTTATTTATCCTAGATTTAGCCTGTGGTTAAGCAGGATACCAGGGCCGATACGGTTAACGCCTGACTAAAGCGCTTTATATATGGCCGGGAGTTCACGTTGAAGTTTACAGACGTACTCCTCAATATCAAAAAGGGGTGATTACGGAACACCATTGGACTGGTAACCACAGTCTCTGTGTTAAATTGTACCGTCCGTTGAGGAACTGATTAATAGCATGTAAGATTGCACCAAGAAACCTCTCCGGTGTGTGAATGGGTAATATCAACTTACCCCTAAAAACGAGCAGATGGCGGTTTTAAATGGTCGCATCCTTAGCGAGATTGAGGAAGACGAGGTCGTAATACATCCAAACTGGGAACCCTTACAATTTCGCCATGTACGTCATGTACTGTCCGTCGGTATGTCACAGTCGTTTTATTTATTATATCAGCTCATATACGTCCCCACCGAGGGGCTCGAGCCTACCCTGAATCAGGGCGATTAGGCCTTAGTCGACCACGCGGGCCCAGTGCGGGTTGGTCGACTTCACACACAACCTTCGAGTTTCTTCGCAGGCCTGTGCAGGTTTCCTCACGATGTTTTCCTTCACCGTTAAAGCAATCGGTAATGATATGTACGTAAGTTTTCGAAAAACTCATTGGTACATTGGCCGTCCAGATTTGAACCCGGTACCTCTGGTTAGATGGACCGAGTCGTTACCGGTTGAGCCACCGACGCTTTTTCATTGTCATTTTCTTTTTCAACGTCACAGTCGTTTTACTCAAAGACTATTAGAGCTATAAAGCTGCAATTCGTATGGCGGTTGGTTGGTTTGGTTCACATCCCCCACATCCCGAAAAAACTTGCCGTTTCAATTCAAGCGCGTCAAGACTCCTTTGAGCGTCTGTTTCGCAATGTCAATTAACAAGTTTTTTTTTCGGATTCATGATCTCAAATGATTCATTTTCATGTGTTTTTTGTTTATTTTCATAATTTGTAGGTACTGTTTAGTTACACAGCTTACGAAAACGCGGGAAACAGCTCGTAAAAAATAAATAAATTTTGGAGTTTTTCCTCAAATGAAAGTAAATATTGTATCTATGAATTGGATTTATAAATTCCAATTAAATGATCAAGGACAATGAATTGGAATTAATAAATACATCATCTTTTATGGAAAACTCTTCCGGAAAAATAGTCACAACTTTTTAACATTTTCATATGTTTTTGACTGAAACACTACTTAATACAATTATTCAAAGAGACTGCATCCATTCTGCGGACACGCTGTAGCTCTCACTACAACCCGCTCGCTATGTGGCCCGTCTCGACTGACCATTTCGAAGTAATAAACCGCGAGGGTGGCGTATTAACCATACAGCTACAGCGTGTCCGCAGAATGGATGCAGTCTCTTGGATTACTAAGTGAGATGGGTCTATAGTTCTTCAGCATGGTGTTTTCACCCTTTTTGAAGAAAAGCAAGATCACATTTCTGAGCCATGCCTTAGGCGTTTGTTCCTCGAGTATAAAGGAATTAAATAAATTCTAAAGAGCTTTTAGTACCACCTTTTAGTGATCCACCTGCTTTAAGAAGTTCAGCCGTAATTCCATCTTCACCCGGTGCCTCGTTGATCTTGAGCTGTTTGAGAGCCATTCGAATTTGGTACAGGCTAACGTCCGGGATATCTTCGGTATAGTGTCGGGTTAGTCTGGCTCTTGGGTCTTTAACCAGATCGCTGACAGGCAGACGTGTGGTCGTGTACAATTGTCCGTAGAACTTCTCAACCTCTTCCAGCAACTCAGTCTTAGAAGATATGATCCTGCCATCCTCAGTCGTCAGCTTGGTCAGTTGGCTTTGTCCAACAGACAGATCTCTCGCGAACACTTTTGAGCCTTTGTTGTGCTCAATCGCCTCTTTAATACAATTTTTATCACACTGGCGCAAATCGCAAGTCAGGAACTTAGAAATTTGCCTGCTTAGGTGCCCATACTCAATAGCGTCTTCAGAGGACAGTAAAAATTTCGAGCACAGTACGCTCCATTACCACTGTCAACACGCACTGGTCAAAGACCTAAGTCTAGAGACACTGCGGTATTTGGGGCGTGAAGATATTGCGATGCTTCCTGAACGCTGCCCAGAGTTGGATTGGAAGAAACTTTATGTCACTCCCGCCCGTCCCTACACGTCTTTGATCAACAAGTGCGCATGACACATATGCCGCATTGCTATGCAGAATTGGTGTACACAGTTAGTTGTTAGTCCAAAATCAAGTTGGCACGTCACGGTGGCCACCGTTACACTCCTTCAAACGCCGCCCCAGCTCGCGCTCAAAAATACAAACTGACAGCATTATTTTTTTCCCAGAATAATGGCGAATCTTGCATCCCCAATACCAATGATGGATCCAAACACGAACTGCGATTCTGGGTACGTGCCCTCCAACTTAGATGGGGAGAAAGACCATTCGCCCCCACCCTCTCCCACGCGGGAGAAGAGAAGAGAGGAGAGAAAGAAAGGAGATGAGGAGAAGAAGGAGACAAAAAAGCCCGAATTGAGGTAAGTGTTCAATATAGTTTTATAGGTGGCGATAGGCTGACAGAGCACTTAATGGAAAGTGGTAACGGCGCCTTTAAGCATCTGTTACACAAAAGGAGTCATCGCCAAGCAGCATCCTGCATCCCGGGGGATTTGGCGGAATAGCCAGCCTGGAAACCACTTTACCAGTATACGAGGAGCTTCTCAAGGACCAGGATTGTATGGCACTGTACAGGCACCGGAAGTTCGACAATCAGCTTAACGAGTTAATCGACCTTAAGAATTTTTTTTAAATTAAACACTCACCACAGAGAATAGTTTATCTGTACCTCGATAGATGGCACCGACGTCGCGTAAACATAAATTATAAGGAGAGGAAAACTGTCTTTAACTAAAAGTGAACCTTAACACAAGCGACGAAAGCACAAACTATATATGAACATCTAGAACGCGCTATTAACATTTCTTCGCTACTAAGCATAATAATACCAATCATCCACGTGCTGTCCACGGCCGGACCCCAGGTAGGCTACCTCGCCTAGCGGAGACCCCCTGCTCTCATCAAGTAGGAACACAACTTTCCTACTTTGGTAACACTTGCGGGATCTTCAGGAAAAGTTGTTCAGTTTCATGAATAAAAGCCACAGTTTAAATAATGAAGTCTGCCTTTGTTTATATCCCTATATTTTCATGTCTTATTATAATGTCCGGGAGGTCGTAGTTCGAATCCTGCCACGTACCAATGTGATTTCAAATTTAGATTTCATATGTTCGTTTATCCGACGCTCTTACGGTGAAGGAAAATATCGTGAGGAAACCTGCACACGCTTGCGGAGAAACTCGCTGGTTGTGTGTGAAGTCGACCTACCCGCACCGGGCCCCGCGTGGTCTACTAAGGCCCGATCGCCCTGATTCATGGTAGGCTCGAGCCCCTCGGTGGGGGCGTATATGAGCTGATATAATGATTATAAGGGGGGAGAGAGAGTGCACGAGATGGGTAGCATATCCCCCCCCCCCCCCCCCGATGCTTTAAAAGTATCATTAAAATGGGTTATGTGGTTTTTGCGTGATCAAGTATTTCAAAAATTCAGTTTTTTGACATTCCTCCGAGAACCCTTGACCTTGCATAGTTTTATTGAAATCGTTTTTGCGTAATGCGTGAACAGCTAGATGTAAAACAAAAAGACAGAAAAACAAAAAATATCACATGTCCCCCAGCTGTTATTAATAGGTCATGTACAGACAAGGCCTCGTTACAGGTTTACCCAATGTTATTTTAACCATGTTTACAAGTAACAAGTTTGGGATCATTATTTTAATACGTAAAAGCCTTGTTTACCTGTTCGTTTTTAGAAAATGGGAAAATAACGAGTATTTTTAATAACACATTTTTTGTACGTTGTTTGGTCCTTTAAAAAAGAAATAAAGTAGTCTACGAGTAAATATTCCTACTAATATTATAAATGTGAAGGTTTGTATGTATGGATATTTGTTACTCTTTCACGCTTCAACCACTGGACGGATCACAATGAAACTAGGCACACATATCCTGGAAAAAAAGACATACCACCTCGCCTGGCGGAGATATCTCCCTTTGTTCTCACACGGTTCCTACAAGTCATATCACATCAATTGGTCCTTGTCTTCACCTTATGGTGTTGGCAGGAATAGCGGCTCTCACTGTTATGCCCACGGGTAGGTAAGTGGGGACGCTATATCATAAACGAGGTAGTTTTAGCGTATCTGGTAGATATACGAGGAAAGTCATATCACAAAAGGCACAAACAATTTTTTACAACCTTTTAAAGGTCATCCTCTGATGAAATGTCCAGTTGAGATTGAATACAAAAATAATTTCTGTTTGAGTGTCTGTCAAAAGTGAAATGTAAACATAGGTTAATTTTTACCCCGGGAAAACGTCTTATTCACACGGGAAAATTGAAAACAACGCGTACATAGCCGAGGGCGGACGGCTAGTTAATTAATATTTCTCTTTTGACAGAGACTCGAGTAGAAATTATTTTTGTATTCAATCTCAAGTGGACATTTCATAAATGGATGACCTTTAAAAGTTTGTAAAAAAAATTGTTTGTACCTTTTTTTATATGACTTTGTAGGAACGGTGCGTTTCAACTTCCTACTCTTCGAGAGCAAAGGCAGATATCTCCGCCAGGTGAGGTATAACCGCCTCCGTAGCTCAGAGGCAAAGTTCACTGGCTTTACACATTCCCGGCGGGGTCAATTGTAAGACTCGGTTTGGTTGGTGGCAGGGCATTTTCTAAGCCCGCCTGGCTAGCTACCACCATCTTATCTAAGTCTTGTCGCCAAATATCAATATTGATTTCATTGGTGTGTTCCGGCATGATGATAAGATAGCTAGTTCCCCATTGCGTTGGGGAATCTTGGTAAGCCCGCTTCCATTTTCGGCAACATCGTCACTTACCACCAGGTGAGATGTTGTCAAGGGTTCACTAATTGTGAATAAAAAAAAAGGTGGTATGCCTTGTCATGGGGTCCAGCCATGGACCAATCGTTGATAATTGGTATCTGTATATATACCCAGCGCTGAAGAAATTCTAATAGCGCGTTCTCTAGAATATCTATGTTGTATTTCTTTTGTTCTTTCATCGCTTGTGTTAAGGTTCAGTGAGGGGTTAGGTGCAGTTGCTGCCACATCACTCCCCCTCCGAGAACGAAGGTCGATCCAGTTAGAGCTGGCAGTCTAAGGTCGCGGATGCTGTCGACCTCGTTGAGTTGGGTCGATGTGCAGTGTACCAGGTCGATGTTCACGGTGAGTCGGTATGAAGGCTGGCGTCAGGCGTCATAGCAAGCGAAGCAGGTGATGCGCGCAGAGTCAGCGTGTGGCTGCCAGGAAATCCGACGTCTCGGGTTGCGATGGTCCTGATTTTACTTCAGTGCGATGCGACCGATGTGCTGCTGAGGCTTGATGATGGAGTATCACGTCGGAGTCGCCACTGTACAATGTTAAGTTATTTCTTTCCCAGTCTTCACATTGGTGTGAAAATACGTAAAATACCATCCTGTCCTTCATAACTAACATATGAGCGAGCGAAACGAGCGATGTTAGGTTCGGTCAGAGTTGATTGATTAGACAGTCAAAGACTCCCCCCTCCTCCGGTCGGGAGTCGAGCTATGTATGACTGGTCAGTTTACAGAGGGAGCTGTTAATCAATCAAACCTGAACGAACCTAATTGGTCGTTTGTTTTATTATTTTAACCGAAAAAAACAAAAAAAATATTAATAATAACCATTTAAAATGATTATTTCTCCATTACATAAACCTTTTGATGTGGTTTTATACTTAATTATTATTACAAAAATTTATTAATTTATTAATACAAACCGGATTTATTACAATAATCGTAACATAAATAGGTACTCAGCGCTGAAGAAATTCTAATAGCGCGTTCTAGATGTCATATATCTTTTGTTTTTTTTTATTTTACAGGACGAAAGTTTTGATTTTTTAAGATTTCTGAGAATACATCCTTATGATATTTTATATTGTTTCAATTGAACTTAATTAAAAGAAATATAGGTAAGTGATAAACCGGCCAAGTGCGAGTCGGACTAGCATTCCGAGGGTTCCGTACCCAACACCTTTCCACACAACTATACATAGCATAAGGACAGTAACACCTATTCACATTAAAAACAAACGACTCGAAGCGAGCGTCAATAATGACGGACTGAGCTGACGGACGGACAGACGGACAGCGGAGGCTTAGTAATAGGGACCCGTTAGTCACCCGGTGGGTGTACGAAACCCTAAAAATGTTTTAATTTTCATAATTTTAAGCGGTTATGTAGCTCAGTGTTACTTGCGTGGTTGGTTAGATCACGCAGGTTAACTGACCTGGAGCACGGTCTTTACCTGGATGTCTTTGACTGATAGTGCCATTTTTCTCGACGGCGTCCGTGCTTCGCAAGCCACGTTATATCGTTGGTGCCAGTTGCTATTCATATCTACACCCCACCCCACCGAGGGGCTCGAGCCTACCCTGCCTTAGTCGATCACGCGAGCCCAGTGCGGGTTGGTTGACAAGTTGCGACAGTTGCTAATTACTAGATGGCAAATTTTTTGAAAAAATCTGACTGCGGGGTTCGCCACTAATCCTTACCATGTGAAGGTTATAGGGGTAGACACAAAAGATCCCATTGGGTCGAAGTGTCGCTGCAACTGCAGCCCCCACTTACAAAAATAAGATAAACCCTTACCTCCACCAGCGAGTACTTGGCACCGTGGGTACAAGCCGGATAGTTGCCATACTTTTCGAAATCACTCTATATCTCTCAGTACAAAAAACAAAATACTTTATTTGTAAAACTGGCCGGTATCCTAATTATTTACCTACAAATTTATGAAGAGTAAAAAACATTATCTTTAATATTCCCGAAGTTATTAGCGATTTTTGCGAACCTCTATAGTTTGTGGACGTCTATCCCACATAGGGGATAGTTGCCTAATCCATGTAAATTAGGTTTAGGATAGATGTACCATCGAGAAACATGACATCTATCCCGCAAAAACTTTGATCGCATTTTGCCTTTTCGGCAATCTCACAGAGACATTAGATATGGTCAACTTAGTGGTAGTTGTAGAGTATTCAGATAGATTAATATAATAAAATACCATGTGATTCATCCGCGTCACTAGATTAATTACAATCTGGGCAACTATACCCTGTGGTAACGATCCTGGTTTTACCCTATACATGGAGTATGACCAAACATTCCCGTTTTTGGGAAGAAACGTTCATGGGTTGTTCACAATTAAAAAATGTAGCATACATCAGAAATATAGGGAAGCATTAAACAGGTTCACAAGCAAATTTCTTAATATTAAATCACTGATATTTACATCACCTGTAATCTCAATTTCCACATTAATTAATGTCGGTAGGCTTTATAAATCACGTTGCTAAGTCGCGGAGCCTTTCTCATGCTAATGGTTATTCAAAACCAAATATAAATGCAAATTAACACCGAGAATTAATATCAATTTTGAGGTTTGCCAATTTAATTATGCGAAAAATCTTACTTGAAATGGAATTCACTTTTCTGTGCTACTGAATGAATTCAGAAATGCGTGAGTAGGTGAATAGTTGCAATTGAAAATTGGAATTTAAATAAAAACTTTGATAAGTGTTTATTTTTAGGGTTCCGTACCCAAAGGGTGCTAACGGAACCCTATTACCGCAGTACTAAGTATCCACTGTCCGTCTATCAGCGGGCTGTATTGTTGACCGAGCAAGCGCGAAGCGCGAACGAAGTGCCTCCTTTCCAATTTGGGCAAAAATGTTTTCGCATCACTGTCCGATTGTTGTCCTCTATTTTGTGAGCAGGTTCAGTAATTATATGGCATTGTTTTACAATTCAGTTTTTGGAACTTTTTCAAAATTTAACGTAAAAAATATAATTTTTCAGCCATTTGGAAAAACTCGCGAGGTCTACAACTCACTGAGCCACTAGTATGAACCGTATTAGGTAGATAGCATTTGAAACTTTTACGGAGCGTGTATTTGTATTGCCGCCGTAACAACAAAAAAAATACGTGTGTGCTTTAGAACACACCACTGAAGTAAAACTTCTTTAGCTTCATCTATATGTATGAAAGTAAATACTTGGTCTTCAGGAAATAATGAAATCTTTTTTGTCATATAGACAGTTTATGAAAAGAGTTTATTATCATCTGAAAATTATCAAATCTTTTCTATCTTTTATGATTGTTTTGATTGTTTTGACAACCGATATTGTTGCCTTGGCAACCGATATTGTTGCTTCCGTTCGCCTCGCCCGACCACAATTTCCGTAACGCTCTCGTCACGCATTCACCAGCTTACTGCCCAAGTCAAGCGTGCGTAAAGAAGTTTTACTTCAATAACAAAATTTAAATTAAATTATAAATTTAAGGGGACCTCCATGTTTTACATCGTACACAAAAAATACACGTATCTTGTACGATATAACGGAATCCTCCGTATGCAAGTCCAACTCACACTTGGCTGGTTTTTCAAAATCCACAATTGCTAAGCCCTTGGCATCATCTAACCTGATGACGATGATACTGAAGATGAAAGAGGGCTTACCAATATTTTCCAATGCAATCTCCTGAAGCCGCGTCCTCCTGATGTGAAGCTAATGGACTAAACATTACGCCACGGAGGCGGTATTTAAAAAGATAAGATAATTTGAAAATATCATTAATACCTCCTATAATTTGGGGATCTTCAAGGCAAGAGTGAATAGGCATTATTTGAGTGTACCATCCTCGACTACATCGTCACTTAACATCAGGCGAGATATAGTCAAAAGCACTCAAAATTTTTAAGAAATTCAATATTACTAATATTATAATCGCGAAAGTTTATATTATGTATGTTACTCTTTCACGCAAAAACTACTAAGCGTATCTGGATGAAATTTGATAGGTAGACGGATTAGGACGTGGATAAACATATAGGCTACTTTTTGCCACGCTCGCGAGCCACTAGCGGCTCGCGCACTGCGCACCCTCGGGGACAGTCAAAGAAACTATGTTCACGCGAGCAAAGCCTCTGGCAAAAGCTAGTTAAATATAAATGTAAACATGTGAATAATTTCTATTTAGAGAATTAAATTAAACGATTTTTTTTTTGTATCGTTTACTAGCTATTGCCCGCTGACTCACTCCCGGCTTGCGGCTGTAGCTCCTCACCTACTGATCGAATTTTGATGAAACAAGGCTTACCAATTGTGAATTAAAAAAAAAATTAGGGAAATATATTATTTTAATATCTTCAGCCGTTTTTTTTTTAATTTCCTGTAGGTACTGAGTTTATTGGGTTTCCACTGTAATGAAAAAAAAAACACTTTAAAAAAATGGCTCTAACGATTTCAATAGGATTAATAAATTATTTGATGGTTGGTATGTTTATATAAATGTATTTTTCTTTAGCTAAGCTTGTGGCCTAAACTGCTTCGTGGATTTTGGAGCTCAAGGTGTCATTAGATTCGTCTTGATTTCCTAAATGACACAGGACACACTTCACCCGACTGCCAAAAACATGGGTGATGTTTTCTATGCGGGCGGATTCAAATTTTCAAACTACTTCCAAAAAGGAGGAGGTTCTCAATTCGACTGTATGTTTTTTTATGTGTGTTACCTTAGAACTTTTGACTGGGTGAACCGATTTTGATGATTCTTTTTTTATTTTAAAAGCTAGTGCTTCTTGTGTGATCCCATATAAATTTTATCAGAATCGGTGTAGTACTTTATTAAAAAATTAACAAAAACCAAAAATAATAATGCAAAAATGTACCCACTTAGTTTTTGCGATGGAAGTCGGTTTTTTAACGTGTTTAGCGTTTTCAATTATAATCAAGTAAATTGATTAGGTTAGTCTCAAAAAGACTAACGATTTAAGTGAAACTTTGTGAGTAACTATAACTAAATTAGCCGTATTACACTGTGTAAATAACTAGTGTTTTTATGGAAAAACTAACTCACTATTCCATAAAAAAAATCGTAATAACGTCATTACTAATTCGATCGCGTAGGGAAATTTCGTGCATAGCTAACTTCATTGCCCTTTGGGTGAACTTGAGCCTTCTTATGAGGCCCATAGTAAGCGATCATGTCTCACTTCCTTATGTCATCACTGGCAACACACACTTGTCAAAGTCCTCACAGATGTAATTAAAATTAATTTCCAGAAAGAAACTGAGCCGCATCAGCAGCTCAAACCTCATGTCAACCCCTCGCAAACGGTTCCGGTCGGCGGCCACCGCAGCTCGGTTCACCATCTTCAGGGCTAATAGGGATGGCAAGCTGAGGGCCAAGTCTTTCGCCAAGAAAGAAAAGAAGGCTACACAGACACTAGCAATAGTTCTAGGTAAGCAAAGTAAAAAAATATACCGTTCAATATTACTAGTTAATTAAAAAGTAACGCGGTACGCTGTTATTAGTTCTTTTTTCATTTGACCTTTTTCATTCCATCTATTTGTTTTTTTACGCGTAAGCTGACATTTTATTTCAAAAACAAAAATTCGATCATCTTTCTGTTCATCCTCGAATCACAAATTATTAATAAATATTTATTTAATTATTAAAAGTTATAATTAATTAAAAGCGTCGGTGGCTCAACCGGTAACGACTCGGTCCATCTAACCAGAGGTACCGGGTTCAAATCTGGACGGCCAATGTACCAATGAGTTTTAAAAAAAAAAAACTTACGTACATACCTACCGATTGCTTTAACGGTGAAGGAAAACATCGTGAGGAAACCTACACACGCCTGCGAAGAAACTCGAAGGTTGTGTGTGAAGTCGACCAACCCGCACTGGGCCCGCGTGGTCGACTAAGGCCTAATCGCCCTGATTCAGGGTAGGCTCGAGCCCCTCGGTGGGGACGTATATGAGCTGTAATGATGATTTATTTAATTACTGGGTGTTGTTTTAATTATTTCTAAAAGACCCATTACGGGTAACAATAATTCGTGTTTTTGCACGTTTGTGACTTGTATTTAAAACTTTAGGGTTATAACGTTTTTCTAACTTTTATGTTTTTTTCAGGTCTTTTACTTTTACTTAATTATTGAATTGTAAGCACGCATCTATTTTTTAAACCTACAGCCACTAACGTACCTACCTAAATCGTGCTACATAATTAACAATTGTATCATTCAATAGTACTGGGCAAGCAAAGTAACAATTATACCGTTCAATATCATTGGTTTGGTTAAGTTTAGTGACAATTGTAGAATTCAGTATTACCCGGTTAGCAAAGTAACAATTATACCGTTCAATAGTACCGGTTAAGATAAATAACAATTGTATCATTCAATAGTACTCGGCAAGAATAGTATCATTTTATTATTCAGTAGTGCTAGATAAGCAAAGTAACAATTATACCGTTCAATAGTACCGGTTAAGATAAATAACAATTTTATCATTCAGTAGTACTCGGCAAGCATAGTATCATTTTATTATTCAGTAGTGCTAGATAAGCAAAGTAACAATTATACCGTTCAATAGTACCGGTTAAGATAAATAACAATTTTATCATTCAATAGTACTTGGCAAGCATAGTATCATTTTATTATTCAGTAGTGCTAGATAAGCAAAGTAACAATTATACCGTTCAATAGTACCGGTTAAGATAAATAACAATTTTATCATTCAATAGTACTTGGCAAGCATAGTATCATTTTATTATTCAGTAGTGCTAGATAAGCAAAGTAACAATTATACCGTTCAATAGTACCGGTTAAGATAAATAACAATTTTATCATTCAGTAGTACTCGGCAAGCATAGTATCATTTTATTATTCAGTAGTGCTAGATAAGCAAAGTAACAATTATACCGTTCAATAGTACCGGTTAAGATAAATAACAATTTTATCATTCAATAGTACTCGGCAAGAATAGTATCATTTTATTATTCAGTAGTGCTAGATAAGCAAAGTAACAATTATACCGTTCAATAGTACCGGTTAAGATAAATAACAATTTTATCATTCAATAGTACTTGGCAAGCATAGTATCATTTTATTATTATTCAGTAGTGCTAGATAAGCAAAGTAACAATTATACCGTTCAATAGTACCGGTTAAGATAAATAACAATTTTATCATTCAATAGTACTCGGCAAGCATAGTATCATTTTATTATTCAGTAGTGCTAGATAAGCAAAGTAACAATGATACCGTTCAACAGTACCGGTTAGGATAAATAACAATTGTATCATTCAATAGTACTTGGCAAGCATAGTAACATTTTATTATTCAATAGTGCTACATAAGCAAAGTAACAATTATACCGTTCAATAGAACTGGTTAGGATAAATAACAATTGTATCATTCAAGCATAGTAACATTTTATTATTCAATAGTGCTACATAAGCAAAAAAACAATTATACCGTAAACAGGAGGACTGATTTGGTGTACTAAGTTATCAGGTCCAATAGAGCCGATATGATTTAAAAACCAGGATCAAAATCTTCAGGGCTAACAGAGCCAGAGCGCCATTTCTCTCGCCGGGATCCCTACACAGGATAGCTACATGCAGTGCTAAAAGTCTGCTAAGTTAGTGGGCTCTTTCATTTAATGTATCACACGATATAGTTTGCAAAACTTTTTTTATATATTTTCTAATTTCCCCCCCCCCCCCCCCCCTCTAAAAATAGCCCATTTAATATTTTTGTCTTTGGGTCACCGAATTATTTATTCGTACCAAATTCAAACTCAATCGGTCCATCGGTTTTGAAATATACATTTATTTTTGAAAAGGCTACGGAACTCCTTGCGCGAGTCCGACTCGCACTTTTTAATCAGTGTTGTCACAGTCAAATTACGATTTCCACATAAATATGAACCTCACCAGATATTGGATTCGTGGCACTCCACCACACTGATGCTGTTTCAAGTTTGATTTTATAATTATTAAATTTACCACAAAATTGTAGCCTCGCTAATTAAATTCTTGTAATTTTCCAAGAACTCAAATATTCGCATAATAGCTGGTTAGTAAGATAAATAAGCAAAATACTATTTATTGTACGCACTAGTTACAAAAAAAAAAAATATAAACAAATTAAAAAAACTTAAAAAAATAAACTTTAAAAATATATAAAAAACAAACACAGTATAAAAAAGTAACTATAGTGGTACAATTTGGGCGGTCTTATCGCTCAAAGCGATTCCTTCCAGACAAACCGTATAAAACCCGTATAAAAGTGGTAGTGGTAGGTAGGCAGGCTAACTTTCAGTTGAAACTCAATACCTGTTTCTGTTACCAACCTACAAACAAGAATGATGATCCAACTTTGAACCGTCGTCGAACCATGTACAGGCAGTGCTCCAAATTCACTGCCTCAGTCGTATACGGAATTACAACAGTCATTCTGAAATACCCAACTACAAAAGTTAATCGGGCTTATGGGTAAAAACCAAACAAATTTCCCCAACGAAATTATTTAAAAATAAAATAGCAGTATATGCAACTGTTCTGTGAGCTATGTCGGTTACTTTAGTTCTCTTGCGGATCTCCTCGTTTCTGATTCGATCACGCAGAGAAACTCCGAGCATAGCACGCTCCATTGCCCTTTGGCAGGCCTACCACGCGGTGGACCGCGGGAAGCCGATAGATGCGGACAGCGCAGGACCGGTCGTCGTGGAAATCCTTGGGGGAGGCCTTTGTCCAGCAGTGGACGATTTTCGGCTGATATGATGATATGCAACTGTTATGTTATGACAGGTCTTAAAACATGTGTGTTTACACGAGTGTGAGTGTGTTATAGAATTACACGAGTGTTTTACAGTTGCATACATTATATTATCTACATATTATAAGTACGAAACGAGGAGATCCGTAAGAGAACCAAAGTAACCGACATGGCTCTCAGAATTGCTAAACTTAAGTGGCAGTGGGCGGGGCACATTGCTCGTAGAACAGATGGCTGTTGGGGCAATAAAGTTCTCGAGTGGCGACCACGCACCGGAAAGCGTAGTGTAGGCAGGCCTCCCACTCGGTGGACCGATGACCTGGTGAAGGTCGCGGGAAGCCGCTGGATGCGGGCAGCGCAAAACCGGTCGTCGTGGAGATCCTTGGGGGAGGCCTATGTCCAGCAGTGGACTTCCTTCGGCTGATATGATGATTATAAGTACTCTAAGATGGGTTCAGAAGCCGTAGGGAAATGACCTGCTAGTGCTACCTGGAAAATATCTATAGACATTATATTTATATGACATTGTCAAATACCGGATAGACGGTGCTGATAGTGCTTACTGCCTGTGGGCGGTGGGCCAAGTAGAAAGGATCACAAGCAGCGCGGTCACGCACCAGAGTTCGGAAACTGTCCCAACGTGGCCCTAATTCACGCACGGGGGATTCAGGCAGGAACTAGATTGTGGGAACATTTTTAAGGCGAGGTATTGATTGGAATAGTTGTCTCTGTCTTTTTCTTTACGTGTAGAGTAAAGAAAATAACCAAACTTTTTCACTTTTTCAATGATTTTTTCGTTTTAATCAAAAACTACAATAAAATTATAAAAAATAATAACATTACAAACAAAAGTTCACCCCACTTTTACCACAGATTACTACTTTTACGTCCACTAAAAACATTTTTTTCACTTTATCGGCGTGATTAATATCTAAACCCACGCCAAGTTAAAGTTTTTAGTGCTAAGAGTCTCTGAGTTAAACAGCGGATAGACGGACAGACGAACATGGCGAAACTATAAGGGTACTCCACTACAGGTCGCATTTTAAACCGATTTTAGTGAAATTTTGTGAGAAGGTTCAATAATAATATAGATTTTTTTTGTCGATTCAATTTTTCGTAATTTTCCAAAATAGCGCGGAGAAATGGGGTTAAAAATGAAAAAAAATATCATATTTCAGCCATTTTGAAAAACTCGCGTGGTCTACAGCTTACAGAGCCACTAGTTAAAGTGAAACTTTTATTACATCGTCTCAAACTTTTTTGTCTGTGTGTTGCATGTCGCGTGACGGTCGGCCGCGGAGTAGGGATAAAGTGAAAGGCGCTCGTCAGAGCAGCCATGATCGTTTCGTCCTCTGTACCGTAAAGTAAAGTTTCACTTCTACCGTGGTTTCATTAAACCACACAATCCTTTTTTTACCTTTACTCACCTTGCCTGACTACGGCCCTGTCCCAAGGGTCCGCTCGTATTACTCAACTATCTGTATTTCGGCCGTCAGGGCGCTCCAATTGCCGATGAAGGGCGGACATTGCCGACAATGTCAGGGCGGGTACGAATTTAAATGTGTAGTTACTGGATTAGGGATATTAGCTTTTGTACTTAATGCCCCGGATGTCAAAGGTAGATAAAGGGTTAAATTAACAAAAGAGGGGCGTTTAAATCAAATCAAAGCTTTTTTTATCCACAATTGATAAGCCCTTGGCATCATCTCACCTGATGGTAAGTGACGATGATAAGATGGAAGCGGTCTTACCAAGATTCCCGACCGCAAAGAGCTATCTTATCTTAAAGCCGAAACACATCAACGCTGTAAAAACTGATGTTTGGCGGCAAGACTTAAATAGAGAGTGGTAGCTAGCCAGGCGGGTTATGAAAATACTCTACCACCAAGCAAACCGAGTCTTACAAAGTTGACCCCGCCGGGAATCGAACCCACGACCTTCTGGTGTGAAGCGAATGGACTAACCATTACGCCACTGACGCTGTTAAATTGTACTTCATGGGATGAACATTTTGAAAAACACGTTTATTGTTTTTTCCAGTCCACAAACTGTTCATACTTATCCACTCTAAAGACGCGTTTCAAATTATCAACGATTTCTCCATTTTTTGAGATTTTAAATTTAGTTGTAAGTTACGAAACTAAAGAGTTGAAAATGTCATGATATAAACGAATCATGGAGCATCGGTGGCGTAACGGCAAGGGCCGCCGCCTCTTGTCCGGGAGGTCGTGGTACGAATCCTGCCACGTACCAATGTGATTTCGAATTTAGATTTCATACGTACGTTTATCCGACGCTTTAACGGTGAAGGAAAACATCGTGAGGAAACCTGCACACGCCTACGGAGAATCTCGCAGGTTGTGTGCGAAGTCGACCCACCCGCACTGGGCTCGCGTGGTCGACTAATGCCCGATCGCCCTAATTCAGGGTAGGCTCGAGCCCCTCGGTGGGGACTTATATGAGCTGATATAATGAAACAAATCACAAGTTTTCCCAATAGTGTTTAGTTATTTTAACTAGAAGCAAGATCAAAACTTAAAAACTGACCAAGTGCGAGACGAACTCTCCACACAACTATGAAAATGTTACCTTGTTACATTAGAAACAAAAGACATCAACGCGAGCGACAGGAAAATGCTTTTTAGTTTATAGTGCCCTTATAGTTTCCCCATGTCTGTCTGTCCGTTTGTCCGTCTCTCCGCGGCTTAGCTCGGAGACTATTAGTACTAGAAATCTATAAATTGGCATGGGTTTGCATATTATCATGTATAATAAAACCACAAAAAAAATTAAGGGTACGTCACATACCTATATGTTAAGAGGGGGTGTTTTTTTTTTTGATGACATACTCCATCGTGTGGGGTATCGTTGAATTAGTTCAAAACAACTGCGGGTTTGCTAAAATCATTTTTTGATTTACGGATCGGTTTGCAAAATATTAAGCTTTAAAGTGCTTTTTTTTTGTTAGAGTCAAGTGTAAACCAGCTAAACCGCTTTTTCAGATATGAGAATAGTTAAGACATAATATAATCAATTTAAAAGGAAAACAATCACGACTAAGTAAGCTTTCTTAGTTCCGGAGTAATAGTCGTCCAACTAAAGATGTGCAATTGGATTTCTAAAAATTTAATAGATTTTCCATACAAAATGTTCTATTAACCACTGCAAATATATATTTTTTTTTTAAATAGACGTTCTCCTAAGATGTGATTTATTGTTGCTGTGTTTCCTTTTAATATTTTATCGCAACACTAAAACCAATGTCTTGATAGCACATACGTCTATGGAAATGGAAATAACATTCCGGAAAAACGCTGCGTTGTTGCCACAGAATAGAAGAATTAATTTTTTTTTCTTATCTGTGGTTGTTGCGATGTACCTACGAACAAAGAAGAATAGAAGAATTAATTTTTTTTTCTTATCTGTGGTTGTTGCGATGTACCTACGAACAAAGAAGACGAATCAGTATATTATTGTACCATGAGACGAATGTAGTTTAGTGTACCGGGAAGTTTATTTTTTGTGAAGAAGGTATTGTACTTATATGTCGAAGGGAGGTTGGTTAGGTTATGGATGGCCTTGTGGTTCACGTCCTTAACTATTTCGGTATTGGGCGTCGAAATAACAATGCAGCTATATCTCAGAGGTCCTTCTTCAATAGTCTTTCTTGATTATTCGGTAATCGAAATTATACAGGATGCTTTGGATAAACAATGGATGCAAACGCGGTGATCCCAGCGATGGCGTGACACGTCCGTTTTGCTCACAGATCACCACTACTTGTGTTCTGCTCGACGCTCCGTAAAAAGTGTCTGCTCCGAGACTGACGTCCAGCTAATATGGCTTCTCCACAGATCTAATGAATACTCAACTCAGTGTTGATCACATAACATACAGCCTTCCGTTAATACGTCATCTTTGCTACCACAAACGATCTTCTCACGAGTAGAAGCGATTGTCACGCCACCACCGGTTTCACCCAGGTACTAAAACCTAACGTTTGATCCAAACAAAGTTTAACGATCTATGTAAACTTATCTCGAGCTGGTATTGGTCGTGTTTTCAATGACGCTCCGACATATATATGTTGCAGCCATCTAATTAAATCTGCCATTTGATTGAAAGGCGAGCCCGTTGATTCAATGGCGACAATCAATTGAATGCTTAAAGGACAACTGGCCAAGTCGTTTTTGCTGAACATCATTTAGCCAAGTCGTTAAATAGGATACTCCGAATAAAAAACTGATGATTTCTTCTTCTGCGAAGCATTCTGCTACCCATTCGCGAGGCTCTTGGACTGTATCATCAACCAAACCTGACCAAAACCTAATATCGCTTGCTTTCTCGCTCATTTACAGATTTTTTTTAAAAACCAAATTTTTGCCTACTACCTTTTCGTTGTATGGGACTTTACGTCCGTCATGTTCAAAGGGCTAGCTTACAATCAGCCAACTACTTGAAACTTGAGTGACGCTTGTTCAACATTCGGCCTATTGAATGTCGCCATTCAAACAACGGGCTAGCCTTTCAATCAAATGGCAGAATTAACCAGATGGCTGCGACATACTTTAACCGTGTAAAATAATAAAAAAAATAAATTTAGAAAATTGAAATTTTAAAAATTGAAAAAATTGAAAAAATTGAAATTTTTTTTGGGAATCAATTGTCTTACAGTAGTAGTCTACTTACTTACTTACTGTGCTGGCTCAGTGAGCCGAAGAGGATCTTGGCCTGTGACACTTTTTGGCGCCATCCGTCATGATCCTGCATCCCTTCTTGTCAGTTGGCTATCTGAAAAGGCGTTGAGGTCTTTTTCTACTTTATCTCTCCAGCTGTATCTAGTAGTATAAATAACTAAAAAAAAATATTATTGTGTAAAATCACACTTGTGAGTTTAAGACCTACTACGACACTCTTACGGTGAAGGAAAATCAAGTTGGCCAACCCGCACTGGGACCGCGTGGTCGACTAAGTCCCGATCGCCCTGATTCAGGGTAGGCTCAAGCCCATTGGTGGGGACGTAAATGAGCTGATATGGTGACACTCGTCAGTTCATTATTACAGAAAAAATCGAAATAAGGCACCTCCCATACTTGCTAAAATTATTCATCAATTATACACCTATTATCATTCCTTCCTACAAGGTAAGCGTACTTTTCAATGTATTTTCTGTATGCCATCAGATGGTGAAGGCATCGCTAAAAAGTATGCACAATATGGCTGTACAATTAATCTTCTTTAGAGATCTATCTATATCTATATTACATTGAGACGTGGACTAAATAGTGAATACCCACCTTACATCAAATCTATTAGTTCTGATTGAGAGTGTTCTATTACCGCCGATTTAACCGCCATCGTGGTGTAATGGTTAGTCCATTCGCTTCACACCAGGAGGTCGCGTGTTCGATCCCAGCGGTGTCAACTTTGTAAGACTCGGTTTAGTTGATGGTAGGGCATTTCATAGCCCACTTGGCTAGCTACCACCATCTTATCTAAGTCTTGTCGCCAAACATTGGTGTTAACAGCATTGATGTATTCCGGCTTGAATATTTGCGTTGCGGAATCTTGGTAAGCCCGCTTCCATCTTCGGAACCATCGTCACTTACCATCAGGTGAGATAATATCAAGGGCTTATCAATTGTGGATTTAAAAAAAGTTCTGATGCAGACGATGAAGTATAATTAACAATTAATCCCATTATAATGAATGGGAAGTACCTACTTTTTCATAACACCTATACGAAAAACGACGACTGGTTCCTCAATAAGTGCAAATAAAATCCTTTTTCGCTCCCGCTAGGGAGATTTTTTTCTCTCTTCTGATTGATCGTAAAGGTTGAATGTTAAAAAAATATGTAAACATCACAAGCTAACATCAAATTCCCTATGGCGATAAACTCACTTTTGTGATTGGTTAGCAAGGAGTTTGTATTATATAATACTAACTCTTTGTTGGTTAGTATGTAGTTTCGTTCGATTTCATTCATAGGGAACTCCCCTATATCAATTCAATTTAAGGGTAGTGTTGCCAGTTCACGAAATGACAAACAAAATAGTAGAATTTGGTAGTGTTGTAGTGCTCTTTTCTCAAAACCGATCTTGATCGATTATGAAAATCATAATCGATTGCAGCCGATTACTTTCATAACCGATTAATCGATTATTGATAATCGATTGCGCACATCGCTAATGTGAAGTTAACCTAAGAGTTCGAACGCCTAATGTATGAAGAATTTACTAGGTTTTAGCGGCATTGCGAGCTGAAAAAAAAAGAATGGTCATATGCATTCTTCTTTCTTTTAATTTATTTTTCTCATAGGTTGTGATGAAAAATTGTGTGTCACTCGGGGCCAAAATAATTTATTCGTATGCGACGTATATTGAGTTCTTCGCAAAGCTCAGGATTCAATCAAAGTAATGCCCTCGGAACAAAATATTACCTACCTTGTTACACAAATAACTATTACAGTTCTTACAGTAGGTTTTGCCATTGTTCTTTATACAGAATTAGAACTACAGCTATTATGGCACTACAGGCAGGTAGGTACGGTAAGGGCACAGCCCGGACACTATATACAAAGGTCGTGAAATGCGATTTCTAAAAACAAATGACGGAGCAAACAAAAGCACGGCAAAATCCCATACGTTCGAGAACTAAACTATAACCAATCTGGGTGACGAGGGGGTGAGGTCGTCGGAATCTAGAGAGCGGCAGGGAGTGTCCATACTGTATGTTAGTTCTAATATAATACCATTACCTGAGACTGTAATCTGAATCATGACATTATTTGTAATTTTATTTTTATTTTTATTGTATTTTTTTTTGTTTTGACTATTTAAAAGTGTGTGTAAACACCTATTTGAAATAAAAAAAAATAAAAATAAAAAAAATAATAATAATAATTATGTACCTTGGTAAGGGCGTGGGTTAAAAGATGTGTGTTCACAGATGAATAGAATTCAATGATGGATATGGGTCTTTTAAGAGATCAAGTTCAAGTTTATTCGAAAAACAATTTAAATTGTGTACGAATTACAAAAAAATATAAATAAACATAGCATACAAACAATTCAAAAACTAAACGAAACTAAAGTACCTACATAAACTAATCCCAATGAAGTATCACATTGTACAATCTAATTATGAAAGAGTAAAATCTTCAATGCAATAGCAACACTTGTCCAAAAGAAGTGCCTTTAGTGCGCTTTTAAAAACAGAGATAATCAAGGTATTAAATTATTATTAATAATCAATATTTTAGAAACAATATTGGTTTTGAATCAAAAGTCATATAGGTCACAGCGCATGCGAAAAAGAACAAATAGATGAAATGAAGAAAAGGTCGAATGACAGAAGAACTAATAACAGTGTTACCGCGCTACATACGTTACCTAAATATTGCAAAAGGACCGACGACGACGCCGATTGCTACATCTTTATTGTTCTATATTGTTAAGAATACATCTTTATTGTTAACAATACATTTTTATTGTTAACAATACATCTTTATTTTAACAATACATCTTTATTGTTATCGACACTTGCAATTGCCGATCTTTCATAAACTGATATTGTAAATTCACCCTTGATGACTTTAGTTGGAATGCTCTATATCTAAGGCCTACGAAGGCCTCCACCAAGAATTTCTACAACAACCGGTCCTACGCAGCCCGCATTCAGCGGCTTCGCGCTATCTTCACCAAGTCGTTGGTTTACCGAGTGGAAGGCTTGCCTACGCTACGTCTACCGGTGAGCGGTCGCCACTTCAAAGCACAACGGACATTTTTTCTACAAGCTTTGTGCCCGGCCACTTAAGTTTAGCGATACTGAGAGCTGTGTCGTTATTTTGGTTATCCTTTGCATATCCTCACTTCTATTTCGATTTGAGCATAACATAGAAATACAATTCTACCACTATTAAACTTTGAAAAAGAGGAGGATAGAAAAAAAATTTGACAAATACCTAACTATATGTCTATCTTTTAGGCGTATTCCTGTTCTGCTGGGCCCCGTTCTTCACGTGCAACGTTCTGGACGCGATCTGTGGCAAGCTGGGGCTGCCCTACTCGCCGGGCGTCACCGTGTTCATCCTCACCACGTGGCTCGGCTACATCAACTCCTTCCTCAACCCAGTCATCTACACCATCTTCAACCCCGAGTTCAGGAAGGCGTTCAGGAAGATCCTGCATGGCACCTAGCCCGTGGATTATTACATGGTTTATGAGTAGAAGCTATAAACTCAGGCTTGTTACAAGCTTTTATTGTACTTCATGACGAGTTTAATTGTTTTTTATTTTATTGTTTGTTTATTTTTATTTTTACGGGTCAAGACTTGCAATCGATTTTAGAGAGACTTACAGGTGTCCGGTTGAGTTGGCATTTGGAATTAAGCCATATTTCGGATGATAATAGATCCTTTTGGTATCTTGAAGTTGATCTGATGATGAACTTTGGAGGTGGTCAAGTTACAAGGATCGTTTATAAAAAATCGTACGAAATAAGCTGCTTTTGTGTGTACTATACATACTGGGCGCGCCTTTTTTAAACTTGGACACATAAATGAGGTTTAATATTTCTAGAGATGCAATATTGTTTTTTTTTGTAATCATTGAAATAAGTTTATACATTAAAAACATCTAGATTGTGATCATTCCATCTCAGCTTTCTGGGCAAAGCTCTATGGTTGCTACGGTAAAGCACAGCTTGTACCTTTACATCGTAGAATATTATTTTCTACGAATATGATCAATTGGAGTTGTTTCAGACTAAGATAGTAAAACTGCTTGACCCCAAGCCCGAATAATTTTACAAAGCTACCTCAAGCTCTTTCGCATAGTTTCTTTCTATATTAATCTAGAGACGAGATGTCTTTTAACGCCTTGACGGTAAAGTGGATTAAATAAAGTAACAGTAACATATTAAAAGACGTAGCTCTGCGAAAATCTAACTGTATAAAAACTACTCTGTGTCCTTATTTGTCTCATTCTTACTACAAAAACGCAAGAGGAGTAGGCCGTATGGCAAACTCAAACGTGTATGGGCTTTTTACTTAAGTGACATGGAATTTCCCTCTGGAGACATTACAGACACTTTTTGACTTCTGTCAGTAAATCTGTGTCGTCTAGTGCCGAAAGACTTAGTCGACGACGTATACACCTGATGAACTGCTATTCTAGATAAGGTAGACGCATGTGCCTTAGGAACGCGCTGGAGGCCTGTCTTCAATAGTGGAAATTTTCCACAATGAGTTTCTTTATCTCCTGAGGGAGATACTGTACCACGTACATGACTTTAAGGCATACTCTATTTCGTAGGTTGCTGTAGTGAGAGAGATGCAATTCATTTTTCTCAGCTATGACTTATCATCTGTTAGTAGACTCTACTTTTCGAACGAGCCGTGAAAAGACATCGCTTCTCAAGTGATAAAGCAGCTTTGATCTTCCTGCTAAGATAATTTGTGTCATTTAAACCAGGATGTATTAAAATTGATGTACAGTTTTTAACTGAAGCTCTATTCACCACACTAAACAACATGTAACCCATAAACGTCCACGCTGCTAGGGCATGGGTCCCTTCCAAAGTGGGGAAGGTTAGGTCATGCTATACTCCACACACGGGGGCCCAGTCCGGGTTGGTGGAGATTTTACAGTTAGTTGCGAACCCCACTGCCGGAAGTTTTTCAAGCCGCCTGTATGCAACCGACTGCCATCTAGTGATAGCAACCGACACCAATGACTTAGCGTGCCTTGCGAAGCACGGAACGGTCGAGAAAATTGCCACTAACAATCAAACCCATCAAGGTAGTGACCGTGCTTCAGGTGAGTTAACCTGCGTGATCGACCCAACCATGCAAGTTGTGCTGAGCCATGAACCGCTTAACACCGCTAAACAACGTATCTGGTCAACAGTAAATTCTCAAATTTTAAATAAAATCTTCATAAAAATTCATTCTTCATTCTTCTTCTTCCTGGGAAAAGTTGATCAGTGTGATGAGTAAAAGAGCCAGTTAATGGCTTCTGCACCAATTTATTTTAGTAACGGTATCTCTCGTTATGAGTTAATTTTTTTTGAGGAATTTTTGAATACTGCCCTACACTACTTCCCTATGGTTGTGACTTTTTACTCTATTTCTAATTAAACAGGGTTGTTTATAATTCACCCGCAAATTCTTAGGTTGTGATTCTACCCATCAAGGTACTATTCCGATCAGATTTATGCGGCCTGCGACTCTACTGGTTTGTTTGTACAAATTTATATGAAAAAACCTAACCTAACCTAACCTCACCACTGCGGGAGTGCCAACAGAAGGGAAAACTTTTTACTGTTTTTTAAGTATTGACCCTCCGAGTGTTCCTGGCAAACGAATAGGTTGACAAAATTTGACCCTGCGAATGTTCCTGGTGCGGTGGCGGTTACAGTACAGCACATTCCGGACACTGCATACAACGGTCGTGAAATGATATTTCTAAAAACAAATGACAGAGCAAACAAAATCACAGCGAAATCCTATACGTTCGAGAACCAAACTATAACCAATCTGTATCAATCTGGGTGACAAGGGAGTGAGGTCGCAATATAGAGAGCGGCAGTGAGTGTCCATACTGTATGTTAGTTCTAATATATATACTTTGGTACAGTGACAAATCAAAAATATCTATTTTTACCATCTCAAAAATGCCCAACGCGCCTAAAGAAGTTTTAATTTCAGAATTTCCGACCGTGGCGACACTGTGGCTGCGGTAGCCAGTACCAGTAGTGTCACCGGCCACAATGAAGTGTCGCCAGCCGATGGCAACACTACTGGTTTGAATGAATTTATATGAAAAAAAAAAACGACCGTGGCGATACTGTGGCTGCGGTCGCCAGTACCAGTAATGTCACCGGCCACAATGAAGTGTCACCGGGCGCCGGCAACACTACTGGTTTGAATGAATTTATATGATAAAAATTCCGACCGTGGCGACACTGTGGCTGCGGTCGCCAGTACCAGTAATGTCACCGGCCACAATGAAGTGTCACCGGGCGCCGGCAACACTACTGGTTTGAATGAATTTATATGATAAAAATTCCGACCGTGGCGACACTGTGGCTGCGGTCGCCAGTACCAGTAATGTCACCGGCCACAATGAAGTGTCACCGGGCGCCAGCAACACTACTGGTTTGAATGAATTTATATGATAAAAATTCCGACCGTGGCGATACTGTGGCTGCGGTCGCCAGTACCAGTAATGTCACCGGCCACAATGAAGTGTCACCGGGCGCCGGCAACACTACTGGTTTGAATGAATTTATATGATAAAAATTCCGACCGTGGCGATACTGTGGCTGCGGTCGCCAGTACCAGTAATGTCACCGGCCACAATGAAGTGTCACCGGGCGCCGGCAACACTACTGGTTTGAATGAATTTATATGATAAAAATTCCGACCGTGGCGACACTGTGGCTGCGGTCGCCAGTACCAGTAATGTCACCGGCCACAATGAAGTGTCACCGGGCGCCGGCAACACTACTGGTTTGAATGAATTTATATGATAAAAATTCCGACCGTGGCGATACTGTGGCTGCGGTCGCCAGTACCAGTAATGTCACCGGCCACAATGAAGTGTCACCGGGCGCCGGCAACACTACTGGTTTGAATGAATTTATATGATAAAAATTCCGACCGTGGCGATACTGTGGCTGCGGTCGCCAGTACCAGTAATGTCACCGGCCACAATGAAGTGTCACCGGGCGCCGGCAACACTACTGGTTTGAATGAATTTATATGATAAAAATTCCGACCGTGGCGACACTGTGGCTGCGGTCGCCAGTACCAGTAATGTCACCGGCCACAATGAAGTGTCACCGGGCGCCGGCAACACTACTGGTTTGAATGAATTTATATGATAAAAATTCCGACCGTGGCGATACTGTGGCTGCGGTCGCCAGTACCAGTAATGTCACCGGCCACAATGAAGTGTCACCGGGCGCCGGCAACACTACTGGTTTGAATGAATTTATATGATAAAAATTCCGACCGTGGCGATACTGTGGCTGCGGTCGCCAGTACCAGTAATGTCACCGGCCACAATGAAGTGTCACCGGGCGCCGGCAACACTACTGGTTTGAATGAATTTATATGATAAAAATTCCGACCGTGGCGATACTGTGGCTGCGGTCGCCAGTACCAGTAATGTCATCGGCCACAATGAAGTGTCACCGGGCGCCGGCAACACTACTGGTTTGAATGAATTTATATGATAAAAATTCCGACCGTGGCGATACTGTGGCTGCGGTCGCCAGTACCAGTAATGTCACCGGCCACAATGAAGTGTCACCGGGCGCCGGCAACACTACTGGTTTGAATGAATTTATATGATAAAAATTCCGACCGTGGCGACACTGTGGCTGCGGTCGCCAGTACCAGTAATGTCACCGGCCACAATGAAGTGTCACCGGGCGCCGGCAACACTACTGGTTTGAATGAATTTATATGATAAAAATTCCGACCGTGGCGATACTGTGGCTGCGGTCGCCAGTACCAGTAATGTCACCGGCCACAATGAAGTGTCACCGGGCGCCGGCAACACTACTGGTTTGAATGAATTTATATGATAAAAATTCCGACCGTGGCGATACTGTGGCTGCGGTCGCCAGTACCAGTAATGTCACCGGCCACAATGAAGTGTCACCGGGCGCCGGCAACACTACTGGTTTGAATGAATTTATATGATAAAAATTCCGACCGTGGCGATACTGTGGCTGCGGTCGCCAGTACCAGTAATGTCACCGGCCACAATGAAGTGTCACCGGGCGCCGGCAACACTACTGGTTTGAATGAATTTATATGATAAAAATTCCGACCGTGGCGATACTGTGGCTGCGGTCGCCAGTACCAGTAATGTCACCGGCCACAATGAAGTGTCACCGGGCGCCGGCAACACTACTGGTTTGAATGAATTTATATGATAAAAATTCCGACCGTGGCGATACTGTGGCTGCGGTCGCCAGTACCAGTAATGTCACCGGCCACAATGAAGTGTCACCGGGCGCCGGCAACACTACTGGTTTGAATGAATTTATATGATAAAAATTCCGACCGTGGCGACACTGTGGCTGCGGTCGCCAGTACCAGTAATGTCACCGGCCACAATGAAGTGTCACCGGGCGCCGGCAACACTACTGGTTTGAATGAATTTATATGATAAAAATTCCGACCGTGGCGACACTGTGGCTGCGGTCGCCAGTACCAGTAATGTCACCGGCCACAATGAAGTGTCACCGGGCGCCGGCAACACTACTGGTTTGAATGAATTTATATGATAAAAATTCCGACCGTGGCGATACTGTGGCTGCGGTCGCCAGTACCAGTAATGTCACCGGCCACAATGAAGTGTCACCGGGCGCCGGCAACACTACTGGTTTGAATGAATTTATATGATAAAAATTCCGACCGTGGCGATACTGTGGCTGCGGTCGCCAGTACCAGTAATGTCACCGGCCACAATGAAGTGTCACCGGGCGCCGGCAACACTACTGGTTTGAATGAATTTATATGATAAAAATTCCGACCGTGGCGACACTGTGGCTGCGGTCGCCAGTACCGGTAGTGTCACCGGCCACAATGAAGTGTCGCCGGCCGCAGCGTCTGCGATCTGCAGTCGCCGTCGGAATAGCACCTTGAAACTAAAAAACTGCATTTGTTCTAGGCACTGAAATCGAAAAAAAAAACAACTGCAAACTTCGCTCATTAGTTATAGTCCAATTTTTTTTTCGCGATCATGACAATAGTCGTAACAAAATTTATTCAGTCCCGTGGGTAGAATCAACACTTACCTATCCTGTATTAAAATGTGTAGTTTAAATAATTAGGATTAAGAATATCTAATATCCTATCTAATTCCAAACGTTACAGTAAAAAGCCGTTTTTAGTTAAAACGCGTTTTCTCTAGTTAAAACTAGTTTTAACTAAAATACATTTGTTACAACTAGAATTTACTGCAGCTCAAAATTAATTATCAGATAAAACTAATTCTAACTAGATGAAACGAGTTTTGTCGGAAACAAATATATTTAGTAAAAACGAGTTTTAACTAGAGAAAACGCATTTTAACTTAAAACGGCTTTTAACTGTAACATATATTTATAGATGTTTGTTGTATGTAGGTATAACCACTAGGAAGATACTACATTAAATGTAATAAAATATTAAAACATAAAAAGTAGAAAATAATAAAACCCTGTGAGGAAAATTAATAAATTATTAGTTAATTTTAATGACATAATGCCAAAGATATTTCGTACCTGTCCCAACTGAATTGTGTAAATAAATGTGTAAATTATTGGAAATGTTGTAAAAATTATTGATGTTGAAAGAAAATAAACATAATGTGAACAGAAAATACCTATTTTCATTGTCCAAAATCATATAAAGCAATCTACTCAATAGAGTTGTGTTTCATTTGGTAAAACATCCAAACATATCGCCAATGAATCATAATGGTAGGAGAAAATATCAAACAATTATTTTCTTTCTCGCTTTTGCTAAGGAATTGCCTTCATTATTAACAGGGTGTAAATAAATTGGTGTAGGACCCGTTAACTGCGGGTTCTACTCATCATACTGAACAACTTTCCCCAAGGAACCTATAGTCAATTCTCGAGAAATAAAATTTGGACCCTCCATACACATTATCCATACACATACATTCAGTTTATACAGGGTTTATACAGTTTTTTGGTATAAAATGCACAAAATTGGTCGATAAGCTGATCAATTTGTATGAAGTGTAAAATTCTTTTTTGCGATTTCAGAAAAGTCATAGAACAAAAGTTGTTCAGTATGGTGAGTGGAAGCCCCAGTTAACGGGACCTACACCAATTTTGTTACATCCTGTATAAACTGAATTCCCAACAGTGAACTGTCTCGCAGAAGCGTCTTAACATTTTTAACTAATAATTAACAGTGTTATATTATATAGCAGTGTGGGTTGTTCTGGCTTAATTCGTCAAAGGCAAGCCTCGATACGACGACAGTCAGGTACTTTCTTTATGAAGAATCGATCCATATTTTAATTAATTGCTTGCCTAAATTACTAGAGAAATCTACTCTCGTTTTTAGGTATCCGTATCAGGTAACGGGACCTTATTACTAACGTCCGTCTGTCTGTACGTCCGTCCGTCTTTTAAAAGGTTTGTCTTTTGAACCGTCAAAGGTAGCTGACTGAAATTTCTAGAGAATATGACTGTGTTGTTATGGGGGCTTTACTAACAAATTTAAAAAAAAATCGAGGAAAAACTTTTTTTGTTGTGTGGTAAAAACAAGCGTGAATCTTCGTGTGATTTTAATATTAAGTAGTTCTAAAGTTAAGAAATAAAGAAACCAACCAATTACTGTGTGTAGAACTTGCGCTAAGGAGTCATGAGGAGGAATGAGAAAAAAAAAGGATTTTCTGTCGCTCGTGTTGTCTTTTGTTCATAATGTACAGGTGTAAGTATCATTGTTGTAGGTAAGTACCTACTTGTGTGATGTGTGGCGGTACAGTCAGCATCAAATTAATCTAAACCTCCAGAGTAAGCAAGTAAGTAATCTCTTTTATTTATGTTAATTATTATCTACGCAAAGTAACAATATTTATTTAAGTATAGGTAGGTATACAAAGTGTTCAAAATATCTGTGCAGCAATATTTCCGTTATATACAGGGTGTCCAGTAAGTATAGGTAAGTATGGAGGTAGATCATATCGTGAACTTTCATAATTTAAAATTTGGTGTCAACGATTTCCGAGATATGGTGGTATTTTTAAATTTCATAAAATTGTAACCTTCAGTCCTTTTTTGGGATACTACAGCTAGCATAAAGGTATTTTGAGATTTAGTTTTTTCTGTTTTACGTTCCAGAAGGATCAGGCTGTCAAATGCATACAAAACATTTTTTTCGCAAATGTCAAATTTTTTTACACAGGAATCCTTTTTAGTTTTAATCTATTCAAATTTAATGGCGCAACTTTGGCAAGTAATGCTGTAAAAATGCTAAGTTAATATGGCCCATTGATTTGAAAAGTTGTGCAGATTCCGAAATGCAGGTATAACACTTATCATTTTTACTATTACGAAAAAAGATATTGCTATTTGATTGCAAAAGGAGCCCATTTGAAATAATTTCTAAAGTTTAAATTTTACATGTAAATCTGATCTATTTTTACTTTTTACTTCAATAATATAGGCTTTTAATTGGGGAAGCCGCTCGCCATATTAGTAATGAAGGATTCGCTCGTCGCTTACAACGATCTGCATCTTAGCAGATGGTGGTGATTTATTATTTTTTTCAATATTAATTAAAAACGCTAAACACGTTAAAATACTGACTTCCATCGCAACAACTTAGTACAATTTCGCAATATTATTTTTGGTTTTTGTTAATTTTCTTATAAAGTACTACACCGATTTTGATTAAATTTATATGGGACAAACTAGGGAGCATACTCTATCAAATAAAAAAATATATATGAAAATCGGTTCACAATCGGCGAAGATATCGAGTAACAAACATAAAAAGAAACGTACAGTCGAATTAAGAACCTCCTCCTTTTGAAAGTCGGTTGAAAAGATATTCTAAATTGTATTTTAATTTATAGCCTTCAGGGTAGGCTCGAGCCCCTCGGTGGGGACGTATATGAGCTGATCTTATGATGATGATGATGGGCTCCTTTTGCAATCAAATAGCAATATCTTTTTTCGTAAAAGTAAAAATGATAAGTGTTATACTATTTCGGAATCTACACAAAATGCACAACTTTTCAAAGCAATGGGCCATATTAACGTAGTACATTTTTATACAGCATATCCTGCCAAAATTGCGCCATTAAAATTTGAATAGATTAAAACTAAAAAAGATTGTTGTATAAAAAAATATGACCTTTTCGAAAAAAAGTATTTGGTACGCATTTGATAACCTGATCCTTTGTAACATAAAACAGAAAAATAAAATCTCAAAATCCCTTCATTTTAGCTGTAGTATCCCGAAAAAGGACTGAAGATAACAATTTTATGAAATTTAAAAAAAAACTACATATCTTGGAAACCCTCACATGACATCAAATTTTAAATTCTGAAAGTTCGCGATCTGATCTACCTCCAGTTTCAATATTTACCTATATACATAATGGACACTCTTTATATGCTGTCAGTTTATGTGCGAAATTCGGGTCGGAGTCGAACTTGGCCAGTTTTTTGTAGTTTTGGGGTGCTATTGTTTGTATTTCGCGAGAAAGTAAGTTCAGTGCTGCTATACAAATAATTTTGTTTTACTAGTGATACAGATTTGTTTGAACTACCAAAGTTTACAAGACGTGTTTGAGTTCCTTTTACTACTTACTATAAAACTTATCTATCAGTTATCTATCACCACAGAATTATACTAAGGCCTGATTCGGTATCTAAGCGGGTACCTAAATTGGCAATAAAATTGTTCTACGGGCTATGAAATCTTTCGTGGGGCATGACACCTACAATGAATTTTTCAACACATATTCTAAACCGCCATCTAGTTTCGAGTAGCTAAACAATTATTAGCCACAGTAAAAAAGCGCTTCAGTCCGGTTGAAATTTAGTGATTTATCTATCCAGCACTAGATGGCGGTGGCATAGATAATTCAATATAATGTAATGTCACGCCCAAATATAAACCAATTGGTAGATGATTACGTGTTATTGTGAAATACAAAATACTATTTTATCATTGCCACACAGTTTCCAATTCATCAAATGAGAAAAATAGATTTATTTTCCACTTTTTCCTGTGCAAATAATTAGAATGCAGAAAGAAAAAGACGTTTGTTGTGTTTTATAACGAATTTCGGAGTTTCAGCGTATCTCTGTCTCTTTCGCAGTGTTATTCGCTTTCTCCTTACTAGAGCGAGCAGCAAGATGATGTTGATGCGTTTGAAGTAGAACAGGCTTTCGTATCAGCTGACAACCAAAGCAAAACAGTCGGTGCGCGACCATCTTGTCAAAAGTGGAGTCGGTGACAACAAAATAAATTGTAAAATGTCCTAAATCGTTCGCAATGACATAACTACATTATTCTGTTTAGTAGAGAATTGTGTATTGTTTATTCCTGTGTTATTTTCAACTCTGTTTCTTTATATTTCACTCAATAATTCGGGTTTGTGTCGCATCCAATGACGTCATGTATGTGATTCTACACGTATCGGTGGCGATTTTGTGAGTACAATCTTTTATATCTTTGTTATTCTTTGCAATTTCGTGTTTATTATACGTAGTTTTCCATTCGCAAGATGCACTAGTTTCATTCATGTTTCGTAAGTAAAACGGATTCCACATTCGGGGCCCCTCTGGTTTTCCTTACGCGTCAGTCACAACGGCTTGCTGTTGATTGCCAATGCCCTTGAAAATTATTCTGCAGAAATCACGAAAAAACTTCTAACTTGGTTTTAAAAGAGTTCATACATTTTGTGTATCGTTTTCGCCTAGCAACACGATAGGTAATAAAATTAATTTACAACCAAGTAAAATGGAACGTGTTACATTATGTACATATGCAATGTTTGTATGTATTGTATGAAACATTCGTGTGTTTACTTATGTAGGTAACTACTATTTGTGTATTGAAAATGGCCGTCTTTCTGTATTGTATACCTAGGTATCTAGATTGTATAAATTACCGCGTATTACCGCGTTTTTGTGTAATTTTTGATACCCACTACCACCTATGTACCTACCTACTAAACAATAATGTAATAAAATAAGTGCCAAATAGTTCAGTCAGCCAATTCATAGTGTAGTGTTAGGCAGCCTAAATTTAATAAGGCTTGTGTTATATATTATATATTACAGTAATACCTAGTTCCTACTCATTTCCTACTTTAGTTATAGGTTATTTATTGGTACATTTTTAGAGTTCGTTAGTGAATACTGAATAATACACATTTGTTCTACATTTCGATGTAGGAAATATGTAGGTAGGTAGGTACCTACCTCTACACTACAACTTTTCTAGCAATTGGTTTTTGTTGATCGTTTATTTGCGATCGCATGAACCGTGTGTTCGTGATTTATATTTGGTATTGGTTCTTTGTAGCTTTGTTTTAATTAATAGTAATTGCAACGTGTATACGCACACTATCCTGTTCTCGTGCAATTTTTTAATAAAAATGAACAAATAACAAAAGCGTGAAGAAGGAACCTACTTAATTGTTATGTAAGTATGTAGGCAAAAAAAAAAACGATCCGAGAAACCTCTAGTAGGTAGGTAGAAAAGAATTGCTCATTATTTATTAAATAAGTAGGTAGGTATGGATGGACTCTATTGTGTGTGCTCCTTTTATCAATCCCGTTTGTTACTATGTAGGTAGGTACCTACTTACCTATAAATGTTAAATTTATTCATAATTGTAAATACCTATTCTTCAGATCAGTGAATTCATCCCTTCAAGTCAGATCAGCTTTAAACTCCACAAGTACCTTACAGCTGAACCTGGCTGAACTTTAACAAAGTTTTTATTACCTACATTTTTTAATACTTTTTTATTAAAATTGGTAAGCCCTTGGCATCAACTCACCTGATACTAAGTGACGATGATGCCGAAGATGGATGCGGGCTTACCAAGATTCCCCAACGCAATGGAGAACTAGATAACTTATCTTCAAGCCGGAACACATCCGTCAATATTGTTAACACTGATGTTCGGCGGCAAGACTTAGATAAAATGGTGGTAGCTAACCAGGCGGGCTTGGAAAATGCCCAGTAATACCTACCAAACCGAGTCTTACAAGTTGACTGACCCCCACCCACCGGAAATCGAACCCGCGACCTCCTGGTGTGAAGCGAATGGATTGACCACTACGCCAAGGAGGCGGTCAAATAAACAGTAGGTACGTGAAATTTCACGTAAAAGCTAGGTACCTATCGTCATTCGTCATCATTTCATCATGATTTTCACACATTTGACATTATTATTACTCCTATTTACTTAGTTGTTTTTCGTGTCCCCGCCATGATTTTATACCTAAGTAGGTATATATACCTGTACCATAGACAAGATGTAGGTACCTGAAGTACGTAGGTACTTACCCATAATATGACATTAGACCTACCTAGGATTCAAGTTGTTTTTCGTGTTCCCTAGACTTAAAATGCATCTTTGATTCAAAATTAGAAATCAGCTGATTATCTATCAGTTACAAAAAGTAGGTACCTGTTATCAAAATAGAGTTAAAAAAAACTAAAAAACACGCTTTTAAAGTACATCAGACTAAAAAGTAAAAAATAATTCTTAATATAAGTTGAAAATAATAATTAACAGATTACTAGTATTATTGTGAAAAAGCGTGGGGCGCTCTGTGCCATATTTTTCGTCTATCGAGCAACCCACACTTTTTCACAATATTACTAGTATTTTTTGTTAAGTAATTATTATTTTCCACTTATATATTAAGAATTATTTTTACTTTTTAGTCTGATGTATACTTCAAAAGCGCGTTTTTTATTTTTTTTAAACTATTTATTTTTTAGTTCAAACTTATGAAATTATTATATTGTCGCTGATTCTTGATAAGTCTACAAAGTTTGAATTAAATCTGTCCGTTTAAAGTGGGTCAAAATAGAGTCGAAAGGAGTCGGTTACATACATACAGGTGAAGCTATTAAAAGCGTGATAAAAAAATAGAGTCCAAAGGAGTCGGTTACATACATACAGGTGAAGCTATTAAAAGCGTGATAAAAAAATAGAGTCCAAAGGAGTCGGTTACATACATACAGGTGAAGCTATTAAAAGCGTGATAAAAAAAAACTTCCTAGTTCGAGCAAAGATTAAAAAATATTACTTTTAAAAAGTAGTTTGAGTCGGATCGGACATTGAGAGTTCCGTACCACCCCAGCATCACACCAGTCACCACACCACACTCTTCACTCCCTACACGAGACCCTACAACAATCATATACTTACCTTTCATTTCAAACAAAAGACTATCAACGAGAGCGATATTGAAACTTTTTTTTCATCCAATTCGGACTCCTTAGCACCAGTATTAGGTAGACTCACACTTGGCCGATTTTTACCATGTGTGGTTTTACTTTAGGATTTGTACCTAAGTACCTATAGGTAGGTATACTATAAGTAGCTAATAACCAATTTTCACTCGTGTATGTGCGAGTACTTACAACCAATCATGACCAAATTTTGCATGCAGGTAGCCCGTGTCATGGAGAAGGAAGGACATACCTAGACCACTTTTTTCCCGTGAGAATAGCATAGTCCGATACAGTTCCTGAGGGGAACAGGGAACTGCAAAAAAAACTTTTTGGTTGATTTATTTAACATCGCAACGGAGCAACGAATGGTTGTGTGTTTTTTTGCACAGAGATGGTTTAGGAGGTGGGAAATAACACAGACTCCAAATTAGCATAGCTCGGGATGGTTCCCCAGGGTTCTGGGGATAACTCATTTCTAGGCTCGCGCACGTCAGCCTCGTCGCAACGGAGCAACGGATTGACGTGACTTTTTGCATAGAAATTGTTGAGGGGGTGGGAAGTGACATAGACTGCTATTCAGAATAGACCGATATAGATCCCGAGGGATCTGGAGTAAACTCTTGTCTAAGCGCGCGAGCCACTGCTCACCACTAACTGCGCACTACTCAGACAGTCATAAAATCTATGCCTACGTGCGAGCGAAGCCGCGAGCAAACGCTAGTTTTTTTAAAAATTATTTAACACCTCGAAATGTACATATATCAATATATTATTTATTATCATCAAATTTTAATGAGCTCGGAACACTAAAAGATGTTTTACGGAGTATCTATATTTATTTGTTCCATCAATCGAGCGCTACCTTCCACTTTCACTCTCATTACCGAAGAGCGAGATAGCTATATCGATACGTCATCGACAAATATGCAGCAGCGATGTAAACATGGACAGCTTTCTGGTATCTGGCATTTAAAAATAAGGTTTTTAATGCAAGTTTGTGCTGCAATGCAGGTTTGTTTTGCCGTACATTGTCGAAAGGAAAAGAGAATGTGATCATATTTCCGATGTATTTTTATGAAAAGTACGCCTGCTGCAAGAAATTAGGTTGGTCATTCCAATTTTACGCCTCCATGTTTTTGGGTCGCGTTAGTAAGTACCTTAGTATAATTTGTCAGTGTAGGTAATTGAATTGGTTTACGAAAAAATAACATTAATTTATTTACACCATTAAGAGATTATAATAATTATAAGCAAAAAAAAAAACGACTTCAAACGCACTAGTCGCCACTACGATTTTCGAAAGTTCCCTTCGATTTCTCTTGGATGCCATCATCAGATTATGGTTTCCTGATCATGGTACCACAATTATTGGGATATCTACTTTCCAATAAAAAAAGAATTATCAAAATCGGTTCATAAACGACGAAGTTATCCGCGAACACACATAAAAAAATAAATATAGGTATATACGGTCGAATTGAGATATCTCCTTTTTTTGAAGTCTGGTAAAAAATAGTTATTTAAGATACACATCAGGTAAAAAGACAAATAAATAAATAATTTGCCTTTGGCCGTAGCGGCCTTTAAGCCTTCAACGGAGGCGACCCCGGGTGCTCCAGATGGGAGCTACCGCTTAGGGGGTTCAATTTGTTGCGCTAGTAAGAGGGGGTGGGGGGGGGGGGGGGTTGATGCATGATGTTAAAGAGACGATTGTTTATTTAAACCGAAATGCTATTCCGGAACTGTGAAAAAAATATTATATTATTTTTGACGCAGCCAGCGACGTACCTACTACAACCCAAGTTACAACTGATGCCAAATCATTACGATCCGTAAAACGAATTGAACCATTGATACGTGGAACCCAAAAATGATAATAATAATAATTTTATTTTTTTATAAATAGAGTAACTTACTTCTTATTATTTTGTGATGCAGGCGGCTGATTTGCGCTTCAACGATGTTAATTTTACTCTGTCTTACACAAACATGTGAGTAGGTACTACATCATCATCATATCAGCTCATATACGTCCCCACCGAGGGGCTTGAGCTTACCCTGAATTAGGGCGATCGGGCTTTAGTCGTACACGCGAGCCCAGCGCGGGTTAGTCGACTACTTTGCGGGCTTGTGCAGTTACCTCACGATGTTTTCCTTCACCGTAACAACTTCGCATAAACGCACATAATATAAAATCGAAATTCGAAAACACATTGGTACGTGGCAGGATTCGAACCACGACCTCCCGGACAGGAGGTAGCGGCTCTAGCCGTTACGCCACCGACGCTCCTTTACTTAGGATAGAAGTATGTACTTCATTGTGATGAAAATGGTCTCTTGTGATGGTATGAATTCAACTCTAGGGACGTCCACATGGCTCTCGGACTGAGGCAGACACTACGTAAAGATAATTTGTTGTGCTTCCAGTGATTCACACTTCCATCTCTCGCCGTAGACAGCAGACCAGCTCACCAATCATCCAATTAAACTTATTGACCGCAACCACGATGTTCAAGTTCAAGTGAGAACAATAAATACATAATGTTATTGGAGGAATTGTTATTGTTAATGTGAAGGAAAACATCGTGAGGAAACCTGCATACGCCTGCGAAGAAACTCGAAGGTTGTGTGTGAAGTCGACCAACCCGCACTGGGCTCGCTCGCCCTAATTCAGGGTAGGCTCGAGCCCCTCAGTGGGCACGTATATGAGCTGATGTGATGATTGACTCTCACCGCATGCACATCAGATGCGGTCGTGGCTCAGAGCGACTTACATAGTCGCGTCGATCACGCCGGCTAACTTTTTTCATTTTTTTTAACCCACAATTGGTAATCCCTTAAAATTATCTCACCTGATAGTAGGTAACGATGATGACGCAGCTGGAAGCGGACTTACCAAGATTCCCTGACACAATGAGGAACTGCCTATTTTATATTCAAGCCGGAACACATCAATGCTCTTAAGACGTTAATATTACAGATTTTCGTTATTTTTGACGTCAATTACTCCTGAACCATAGGAAGCCCTAGGTTTAAAAAAATACCATTATTGTTGATGATGTTTCTTAAAGTCAAAAGCTATGGGTGGAAAGAAAAAAATCCCAAAGATAGGTCTACACCGTTACTTTCAACTCTAGTTATGACTAATATTTTGAAGTATATATATATATATATATATTTAAATACAACAATATTTGTTATGATAATACAAAGTGTGTAATGTTATTATTTTTAATACTTTCATTGTAATTCTTGATTGAAACGAGAAACCTTTGAAAAAGTGTGGTTATTGTTTTTACTCTTTACACGTAAAGAAAAATAAAGAGACAACTGTTCCAATCAATACCTCGCATTAACCATTGCGCCACGGGGGCGGTTACTGACTACTACCACAGTTATATATAACCAGATGGGTTTGACTGTTAGTAGCATTTCCTTTATCAAACGTTTGCTTGCTTCGCAATGCTTCGCAACGCATGTTTAGCCGTTGGTTGGTGTCGGTTCTAGATGGCAGACGTTAAACCATGTCAGAGGCCTTTAGGTGGCGTGAACACGTTTGACACTGAGGTTCGCCCCACGACCTCCAACAATCCGGACTTCCCCCCCGTTAGTGGGGAAAGCCAACCTTCCTGAGATACCTATGGGAAGAGACCTGCGCCCCAGTAGTGGGGATAGACTTAACGATCTGTTGAACTAACGTAGGACCTGACTTAAAACGGGCAAAATGGATTTCTGTTTTACCCCGCAGCATTAAAAATTGAATAGTCTGTCAGAAACATAACCCTCCCTTATTCGTAGTCGGGTAAAAACAAACAATCATCCGTAAATAATGTCATTAAAATCTTTGATATAAAACGAATAATGTCCTTTGGACATGAAAACAACATGACACGAGCAATAACACATTTAAATTATTGAATTTGTCGTTAATGCCTTTGACAAGAGTAGGCCAGTTCACACGGACAGCACTAGTACACGGGTATAACGCGAGAGTCAGCAATCGCTCCCCTCGACCATATTAGAGGGAAAGGAACGACCCGGCTCTCGATGCGCCACCATGCGACGCAAACCATTCCTAGAATTATTATTTTCTTTCATCCACAACTCATAAGCCGTTACCAAATGTAATTCCCTGATGTCAACATTTGAATTAAAATGATAATTTTTTTTGGCACCAAACACTCATTTATAGTGCGCTTTTATCTAGACTACGCCCCCTAGCTGTGTTGTGTTACATTATCTATCACAGAGAGATGCAAAAACAACAACAAAGTCAATATACAGAGAGGGGTATGCATTGGATTCGAGCTTCTTCTCATCTCAGTGAGTGATTCCATGTGATACTGGCCACAGAATTCGAAATATATAAAAGGCAAACCTGACTGACTCATCTATCAACGGACAGCCGAAACCACTGAACGGATTTCACTGAAATTTGGAATACAAACAGTTATGGGGATATATGTAACCGCTAAGAAAGGATTTCGGGAAAATCCCACGGGAACGGCAAAACACGGGATCTGCGCGGGCGAAGCCGCGGGCACCCACTAGTTTTAAATATTCACGAGCATTTGGAACTAGCTTTTGCCCGCGGCTTTGCTTGCGTGCGCATCGTTTTTATGACCGTCTTTGAAGGTAAGTGGTGCGGCGAACGTAAACAGATCAGATCCCTCGGGAACTACATCGTGCTATTCCTATCTCACTTCTCACCCCCTCAACTATTTCTGTGCAAAAAATCACGTCAATCCGCCGTTGCAAATCACGTCAATCCGCCGTTGCAAATCACGTCAATCTGCCGTTGCAAATCACGTCAATCCGCCGTTGCAAATCACGTCAATCCGCCGTTGCAAATCACGTCAATCCGCCGTTGCAAATCACGTCAATCTGCCGTTGCAAATCACGTCAATCCGCCGTTGCAAATCACGTCAATCCGCCGTTGCAAATCACGTCAATCCGCCGTTGCAACACACGTCAATCCGCCGTTGCAAATCACGTCAATCCGCCGTTGCAAATCACGTCAATCCGCCGTTGCAAATCACGTCAATCCGCCGTTGCAAATCACGTCAATCCGCCGTTGCAAATCACGTCAATCCGCCGTTGCAAATCACGTCAATCCGCCGTTGCAACACACGTCAATCCGCCGTTGCAAATCACGTCAATCCGCCGTTGCAAATCACGTCAATCCGCCGTTGCAAATCACGTCAATCCGCCGTTGCAAATCACGTCAATCCGCCGTTGCAAATCACGTCAATCCGCCGTTGCAAATTACGTCAATCCGCCGTTGCGTGCGTGAGCCTGGAAATGAGTTTTCGCCAGATCCCTCTGGAACTATCTCTATGCAAAAAATCACAACAATCCATTGCTCCGTTGCGATGTTTAAGAAATCGCAAAAAAAATGATTTTTTTGTTCCCTCAGAAACTGTATCGGACTATGCTATTTTTACAGGATAAAAAGTAGCCTATGTCCTTCCTTCCTAATGATACACGCTACCTGCATGCCAAATTTCGTCTAGATTGGTTGAGGTGTTAAAGCGCGAAAATGTAACAAACAAACACATTTATAATATTAGTAAGGATTTTGTGTTACCTACTGACTAAACCACTTCCCATATCATCGCAAAAAAAGATCGAAATCAAAACAATCCCCAACTGGTAAGGCATTCTCACTATACCACCTGATGGGAAGTGGCGGTAAGTGTACACAAAATTGAATATGACCAATTTGTATGACAGATGGATTCATTCCTGTTGGTATATTACCAATGATGATAAGTGTACACAAAATTGAATATGACCAATTTGTATGACGGAGGGATTGCCTGTTAGTAAATTACGATAAGTGTAGGAAAAAACATGGAATATTTTCAATGATGATATGATAAGTGTACACAAAATTGCATAATATGACTAATTTGTATGACAGTTGATTTTTTTTTGGGAAACTTGTTCAGTTTATTATGCTGATAAGTGATGAGTTAAGAAGTAGCTTAATCGAGTGAGGAACCTTTTCGTCATTATCATATCACCCAAACTGGACAAAAGCCTCCTCCAAGGATTTTCAAGACGACTGGTTCTGCGCTGCCCGCATCCAGCGGCTTCCAGCGACCTTCACCAGGTCATCGGTCCACCGAGTGGGAGGCCTTTCTACGCTACGTTTTCCGGTGCGCGGTCGCCACTCGAGAACATCACTGCCCCAACGGCCATCTGTTCTACAAGCTATGTGCCCCGCCCACTACTACTTAAGTTTATCAATTCTGTGAGCTATGTCAGTTACTTTGGTTCTCCTACGGATCTCCTCAAAGAAGAAAGTTAAAGGTCACCTTAAAGGCAATGAAGCGTGTTATGCTCGGAGTTTCTCTGTAGGAAGCTTTATCTTATCTTTGCTAGTGGGGGCTGCAGTTGCAGCGACAGTTCGACACAATAGGATGTCTACCCCTATAACCTATGCACTCCAACCTACTCGAAGATGTGCTGCATCAATGCAGCCATTCCGCGGATTGGAAGGTGCTTGTATTCCTCCGGTTTTGGGTAGCCATCACCTAGGAGGTACATACGCTTTCTAGCTAGGACATCGCAGTGACACAGTACCTTAGTGTTCCTTTGATTCTGTATCTTCACCACAGGCCCTGCAGGTCGGGTCATTCGTTAGGAAGCTTGAGGAACCTTTTAAGTTCACCTTATTTACCTATTGCCCCAGGTTGTCTACAGATAAGACAACCTACACCACACTAAGCCCACGTCTGAAAAATTACTCACTACTCGACATCTATATTTTTAGAGTTAAATACGCAAACACAATGATCATCATCGCCTTGACGGATCGATGACATGATGCGATGAGATACGTTTTTAATGACACTAAGAATCAGAGTGGCGAACTTCGATTTACATAGTTACTTTATGTGACGTCATCATCATATCATGTAATCATCATGGTATGACGTCATCATCGTATCGGTAGAAAGGCATCCACTGCTGGACAAAGGATTTCTTCAACGACCGGTCTTGTGCCATCAACCAGGTTGTCGGTCCACCGAGTGGAAGAGCTGCGTACCGGTGTGCGATCGCAACTCAGGAACTATACTGCCTCAACGGCCATCTGTTCTACGAGATTTGTGCCCCGCCCACGGCCACTTAAGTTTAGTCACAGATGAGATACTAATTGCGTTTAGTAGCGGTTTTGGTAGCTAGGTATGTCGGCTACTTTGGTTCTTCTACGGTTCTTCTCATTTCTGGTTGGCTCACGCAGGGGAACTCCCGAGTATAGCACGCTCCACTGCCCTTTGTATCATACGTACTTGTAACTAAGCTGTCATGAATTTTTGCATTGCAACTGTTTTTTCCTTAAGGCCTCAAGATGGATCAAATGACAATATTCAATTTAAATTATTGAAAGACTGTGTAAAGCTATCACCATGGAAAAAATAGATAATATACTTAAATTGATAAAAAATCGATTTAATTGAATACAAATTTAAAAATATTAAAACTTTTGATGTAAAAAAAATTACTGTAGATCCTGTATTTGGCATGAATTGCAAAATTTATTGCAAATATTGAATGAAAGCAACACACAAAAATCGGTGACTTTAAGACATTTCATTTTAATTGAACACATTTAAAAAAATATATATTTGAAAGTGATAGTAATAAAAGCATGTAAAAATTGGGAATTGGGCGTTCGGTTTCATTCAACGTAACAGGTGCGTTGAAGCCCGCATTGATTTGAACTTAAAATGAATAGAATTACGTTCGATATTATTGAAACGCGTATCAAAGTGATCGGATTGAGTGATCTTAGCGCCTTAACTGTGGTAAGTTGTCACGAATATTTGTATTGCATCTATTTTTTCCATTTTAGTTCGTTTCTTAAGGTTCCGTACTTAAAGGTCCGCCTGTCTGACCTTTAAAGGACTGTATCTTTTGAACCGTAATAAGTAGCTCGTTGAAAAATATCGTGGAGATCCTTGGGGGAGGCCTATGTCCAGCAGTGGACTTCCTTCGGCTGATATGATGATGATGATGAAGTAGCTCGTTGACATCTTTACAGATTATTAACAGATATCCTAACAAATAATGAAAATAAAATAACAATCAGTGAACAATAAAGCGGGGAGTCCCCCATACATGAAACGTGTTAAAAAAATGTCATCATCATCATATAAATATCAAAAGACGTCCACTGCTGGACAAAGGCCTTCCCCAAGGCATTCCACAACGACCGGTCATCCGCTGCCCACATCCAGAATTGCTAAAGTTAAGTGGCAGTGGGCACGGCACATAGCTCGTAGAACAGATGGCCAATGGGGTACCTAGTAATATTCTCGCGACCGCGCACCGGTAGTGTAGGTAGGCCTCCGCACGGTGGACCGACGACCTGGTGAAAGTCGCGGGAAGAAACTATCAAATAGTGAACAATAAAGCGGGGGTTCCCCATACAAGAAACGTGTTTTAAAAGGTTATTTTGTATTGCTTATCGTAAAAAAACCCCAAAATATATGTCGCAGCCATCTGGTTAAATCTGCAATTTGATTGAAAAGCTAGCACGTTGATTGAATAGCGACATTCAATTGAATGACTAAAGGAAAACTGGCCAAGTCGTTGAATGTAACGTTCAACGACTTTGATAAACTTCATGTGGCCATAGGACCTCCGCAATAAAACGACACAACCCCATCGAGTTTGGGCTCGTTTGATTCGTATTGACAAGTACCAGTGTTACCTTACCGATCGGTCAAAATACGTTGTTAGTAGGTTCAAATTACGGTTTCCGCCATACAAAATGAACAAAACTTTAAAAAATACCGTGTTTCCAAAGCGCTCATGCCAAAACTACGGTGTTTCTATGAAATTGCTCAAAATCCATCACAGTAGACGACACTGAAAAAACATGTAAATACGGTACATCTACCGTAATTACGGTGTAGTTGGCAACACTGACGAGTACTTAGATACATAAAAACTCTTTTCATATAAAAACTTACGTACCAAAATGCTTTTAGGATTTTGAAAATTATTTTTGTTTGTTTAAGTATGTACCACCGTTCTGTTTAATGGCCTTAGCTGTATGTAACTCTGAGTGTTGTGAAGGGAGTAAGTAGCTTTAGCTTTGGACTCTTATACTTTATGAAATGGTAGAGTTTCAAGCAACAGTTGTGTTAACTTGACGCTTGACACGAAGGTAGGGAACGACGATAGAGTGAGCGGTTGCTATCAGAGCGTAGGCACACCCGGTCACTTCATACAACGGACCAGAAATGACATTTCAAAAAGGAGTGACGGAACCAACATAATGGCAGGAAATCCTATACGTTCGACAACTAAACTGTAACCAATCTGTATCAATCTGGGTGACGAGGGGGTTAGGTCGTAATCTAGAGAGCTGCAGGGAATGTCCATACTGTATGTTAGTACAGTCGAAGTCAAAAATATAGATACGTTTAAAGCATCAATAATATGTATCCACGACCTTATATCGTATATACATAAGGTCGTGGATACATATTTTTGATACTTTGAACGTATCCATATTTTTGACCTTGACTGTACATTAAAATGTCATAAAAATGACACGTCTAGCCGAAACAATACCTGTCTCTCTCACTTAGCATTAGCACAACAATAACTGTGTTTTGTAAAAAAATAAATCCAGCATTGCCCACCGCGTCTGATAGCGTCAAGCGTGTTTGGTAAACACACACACACAGGCACAGGCGTTTGCACATAGAATAGACACAGATAGATATATTTTGTCGTCTAAACAAAGTCAGTGTAGATAGAGCTGCGAAATCGAGCGAGCTGCTAGCTGATTGGTTGCTTTGTTGGCTGAGGAATGGTATTTTTAATAATAAGAGACGCAACACGACGAAAACAATAATAAAGTATGCTTAATTAGCGAATTGGGAAAACAATTGATAAGCGGACTTTTTTTTGATGTGCGTTGGGCATTTTTGAGATGGAAAAAAAAAAACATTGAACTGGCGACACTGTAACCGTACCGAACCCGTACCAGGAAGGAACACTCGGAGGGTCAAAACTTTTTAAATTCTTAAGGCACGTTGGACAATTTTGAGATGGTATAAAACCATTGAACTCGCGAGACCCCGTACCAGGGACACTCAGTCAGAGGGTCAAAACTTTTAAAAACAGTAAAAAGTTTTTATTTCTGTCGGCACTCCTGGATTTATATCATTTTTAATTTTTTATACTTGTGTGGAGAGGTTTAGCGGTAATGGAACCCACGATGCGCGAGTCCGACTTAAACTTGGCCTGTTTTTTTTAGCCATCTGCGCAAGAAGGATAGTTAAGTTGTTCGATTGTAATGTATATGTTTGTTTGTTTATTTATTTCGTTGGCACGCTCTGTAGCCTAAACGGCTTGACGGATTTTGGAGTGCGAGTTGTTGTTAGATATGTCTTGATCCCGTTAGTAAGATAGGATACATTAATACCCGACTGGCCAAAAAAGAGGAGTTAAGTTTTTTGCAGATTGGGTTTTAATTTTTAATTGATTCGTGTAGTTATCAACTTGACAGCCAATAGGGATGACGACGGCATCAGAAATAAAGAACTCTTGATCACCAAATTGCCCTCCTACTTACTTTGGAAAACCTTACTCGTTTTGTTTTCCATCAAGTCTTCGATTTTTAGTTCACCAAAATCACAAAATAAGTACATAAATGACGCTGCAAAACTGTGACGTCACGTCTAGGTATTTCAAACATTTTTAGAACAAAATGTCGTTTTTGACAGATGATAAAAATAACTTATAAGATAAGGTAAGATGACTGGCATTCGTCATCTCCATTGATGGTGATGACTGATGAAGCAAATACAGAATACTACATAGTACTCTTTAAACATTTGTGGTGCTGGTACCATAACTAAAGGTGTTCCCGAGGATCTGCACAATGTTGTGCTCAACTTGGACACATTTTTTATAGCCAGCACTTTTTTAATCCACAATTGATGAGCCTTGGCATCATCTCACCTGATGGTAAGTGACGATGATGCCGAAGATGGAAGCGGGTTTACTAAGGTTCCCCAACGCAATGGGGATCTGGCTATCTTATCTTCAAGCCGGACATCAATGCTGTTAACACTGATTTTTGGCGGCAAGACTAGTAAGATGATAGTAGCTAGCCAGGCGGGCTATGAAAATGCCCTACCACTTACAAACCGAGTCTTACAAAGTTGACCCCGCCGGGAATCGAACCCGCGGCCTCCTGGTGTGAAGCGAATATACTAACCATTACGCCACGGAGGCGGTTAGATCTGAATAATATGTAACTAACCCAATGACTGTAAGTTCTTTTGCTTTCTCGTAATCAAATCAGAACTCAACTAGAACCATTGAATTACTACTAATATCTAGAACCTTTCTATTTAGACGATTGCCTACGAAAAGAAAAATAAGTGTATTGTTTTCAAGGCTAATGTGTTGTGTTGTTTCTTTACTCCACGAATCTTCTAAACGGTTTGATGGATTCTAGAATGTGAGGTGTCGTTAAATTAGTCTTGATCCCGTGAGTGACATAAAATACATTTTACCCGACTTCCCAAAAAAGTTGGGTAATGTTTTTATATAGTCTTGTTTTTTTTTTGTTTTAAGTATTATTTATTTTTGTGTTCACCTAAACTTATCTAGTTGGGTACCAAATTGAAACAGTTAAACTCATATTTGCCGATTACACATTCCATTTTGTAAATTGAACCGTTAGTTAGCGGTTTCGATAAAGCACTAACTGGTTTCCTGTAAGATAACGCGGAGAACTACACTTCATCACGAGTTGGAATGATGAAAATTAGAAAAAAAAACTGGTGTTACATGTATTGAAAATTGAAAGTGACGCTATGTGTAAGACGTGACAAAATATATTGAATTCCATCAAGAACATTTCTACTATGTAAAAATTAGGGTTAATTAAAAAATCAAGATAATTATGTACGCTTCTTGATAATTATCAGCAGTGTAAGAAATTAATTTGTTATAATGTTTCATAACAAAAGCATTATAATTTGGGCTATTCTAACAAAAAAAAATTACTTTATACATTCTATTTATTTATTCCGTGCATCTCTAGCATCTTTATGCTACATTTTTGTTTTTTTTTTTGCCCAGTATTTTTTGTCTTCATGCAAATAAAGTATGACCATATTGGATCTTCCTCACGAAGCAATTTTCAAATTTAACTCATAAAGATTGACACTAAAGTTCACAATTTCACATACATAAGTTTGCATAATCCTGTAATCCGAACTGATTATTTTTTGTAAGAGGGATAGTGCGTTGGGATAGACGCAAGTTCAGAAATAATACACGTTCGAATACAGTTCACTTTCACGAACGCAATCTTTTGTTATTATCAGTCGATAAATTATCCATTATCGCGATAATTATCATTGACAATTATCCTTTCGAACCCTGCTGGTAAAAATTCAGTCTCGTGACTACCGTAAAAATATATGAGATCAAAGGTGAAGCCAAATCTGGCAGTACTCATTTTCAAATTCTATATTCAGCAAATTGCATCGGTCTCTTTTGAACATATTTACTGAGTAAATAATAAAATATATTTTCCTGATTTAGAAATCACGAAATTAAAGGAAATTCTATTCAACTACCACAGATACATGTAAAAAAGGTTCGAGAGTGCTTAAAAAAACATGAAGGCTGATCGCCCTAATTTAGGTTATAGACTCGAGACCCTCGGCAAAGTATATCAGTACTAACATACAGTATGGACACTCCCTGCCGCTCTTTAGATTGCTTCCGCACTCCCTCGTCACCCAGATTGATACAGATTGGTTACAGTTTGGTTGTCGAACGTATAGGATTTCGCCGCCATATCGTTTGTTCCGTCATTCCTTTTTTGAAATGTCATTTCTGGCCCGTTGTATGAAGTGTCCAGGGTGTGCCCTCGGTTAGGGACGTTTAAGAGCTAATATAACTATTTAGTAATCTGTGCTAATATGATGATTGATCACTCCTATGAAAACCCTTACACTCGCTTTATTTTCTATGCTTTTCCATTAAGTTAACAATTTTTTAATCAAATCATAAGATGAGTATTGAGTATATACTTACCTGAAATTGCAAACTTAGAAAAATAACTCAGACGTCACTAGTAATAGACTAATCAACCTTGTCAAGGGTATTCCCCTTTGTGATTCTTGATAAATAATAATTATTACACATTGTTATTGAAAGCGTCGGTGGCTCAACCGGTAACGACTCGGTCCATCTAACCAGAGGTACCGGGTTCAAATCTGGACGGCCAATGTACCAATGAGTTTTTCAAAAACTTACGTACATACGACTTACCGATTGCTTTAACGGTGAAGGAAAACATCGTGAGGAAACCTGCACACGCCTGCGAAGAAACTCGAAGGTTGTGTGTGAAGTCGACCAACCCGCACTGGGCCCGCGTGGTCGACTAAGGCCTAATCGCCCTGATTCAGGGTAGGCTCGAGCCCCTCGGTGGGGACGTATATGAGCTGTAATGATGACACATTGTTGGGTACAATTTCACGATTTTCACTCAGTATTGCTCATGCATGAGTCATATGATGTAATGTCATAATATATTACATGTTCAGGGGTCATGGATCCGGAGAGAGAACTATGGTATTGTGATTTTATTAGGGTTCCGTAACCAACGGGTAAAAACGGGACCTTATTACCACACCCCAGGCCCCAGACACTGCATACAACGGTCGTGAAATGACATTTCTAAAAACAAATGACGGAACAAACAAAATCACGGCGAAATCCCATACGTTCGAGAACCAAACTATAACCAATCTGTATCAATCTAGAGAGCAGTAGGGAGTGTCCATACCGTATGTTAGTACCACAGAAATCGGAAAAATATAGGCACTGGTTAGTACTAATATATATACTTTGCTATTACTAAGCCTCCGCTGTCCGTCCGTCCGTCTGTCACCAGGTTGTATTTCATGAACCGTGATAGCTACACAGCTGTAATTTTCGCAGATGATTGTATTTCTGTTGCCGCTATAATAACAAATACTAAAAAAAATAGAAAAAGAAAAGGTCTCTATACAAAATAAACGTGTTTTTTTGAAACGTGAAACTAGCGCCATCTAGTATGTTGGTTTATGAAACATGAAACTAGCGCCATCTAGTATGTTTGTTTATGAAACATGAAACTAGAGCGCCATCTAGTACGGTTCTGATTCGCACTTAGCCTTTTTTTCAGTTAAGCCTATTTTTATGAAAATAGGGGCACCATGGCCTGTATCTATGTAGGCTTTATATTTTATAATGATATTTAGGAGGAGTGGTACCTGTCGCAGCCATCTGGTTAAATCTACAATTTTATTGAAAGGTTAGCCCGTTGATTGAATGGCGACATTCAATTGAATGACTACAGGACAACTGGCCAAGTCGTTGAATGTTACGTTCAACGACTATACTGAACGTCATTTAGCCAAGTCGTCGAAGGGGATATTCCGAATATACTCCGAATGAAAATCCGATGATTTCTTCTTCTGTGAAGCATTATACTATCCTTAGGGGGAGCCTCGCTTCGCGAGGCTCTTTGACTAGTCAATCAAACCTGACCGAATCTAATATCGTTCGCTTCGCTCGCTCATTTACAGTTTTTTTTAGAAAAAACAGTTTTTTGTCAAGTCCTTTTTCGTTATATGGGATTTTACGTCCGCCATGTTCAAAGAGCTAGCTTACAATCAGACCACTAGCCACTAGTTGACAGTTGAACGTTGAGTGACGCTTGTTCAATCAACGTTCGGCCTAGCTTTCAATCAGCCAACTAGTTGAACGTTGAGTGACGCTTTTCAAGCGACTTCCAAAAAGGAGGAGGTTCTCAATTCGACTGTATGTTTTTTTTATGTGTGCTACCTCAGAACTTTTGACTGGGTGAACCGATTTTGAAGATTCTTTTTTTATTCGAAAGCTAGTGCTTCCCGTGTGGTCCCATATAATTTTTTATCAAAATCGGTGTAGTACTTTATAAGAAAATTAACAAAAACCAAAAATAATAATGCAAAATTGTTCGAAGTTGTTGCGATGGAAGTCGGTTTTTTAACGTGTTTAGCGTTTTTTTAATCAACGTTCGGCCTAGCTTTTAATCAGCCAACTACCTAGTTGAAGATTGAGTGACGCTTGTTCAATCAACTTTCGGCCTAGTCATTCAATTGAATATTGCCATTCAATGAACGGGCTAGGCAGTTAATTGAATTTGGCTGCGACATTCCACAGACATGATACACTCTCAGTGAATGTTTCCCTAGTGCCCTATTTCACAATATTATTATTATTACTATTGTGGCTACATAGAAACATATATGTATTGGGTTCTTATTCCAATATTTATCAACCAAAGTTATTAAAATTTTGTAAACAGGTGTTAGACACTAATATCTGTGTCTGTGGTGTGTCAGATTTCCTTAAAAAAATACGGAATTCCGTAAACATATGTATATTACAGACCCATAAGTTTGCTACAAACATTATACAAACTTTTTACACAACTATTAATGAAAAGAATGACAAACGTACTCGACTTCAACCAACCAAGGGAGCAAGCCGGATTCAGAGCGGACTATTCCACAGTAGATCATATGTTTACTGTCACACAAATCATAGAAAGATACACTGAATATAACAAGAAACTATACATAGCTTTCGTTGACTATTCCAAAGCTTTCGACTCTATCTCACATAACGCTTTGTGGAGCGCTCTGCATGAACAAGGTGTTAACAGCCATTACATCTTACTATTAAAAACAATATACAATCAGAGCAGGGCTTTGGTAAAACTGGAAAGAAAAGGAGAGAGCTTTCAGATAAAAAGAGGGGTTCGACAAGGCGACCCCATCTCACCTAAGTTATTCACGGCTCTACTTGAAACGATTTTTAGAAAACTAGACTGGGACCACCTTGGCATAAACATAAACGGCGATCTCCTTACTCATCTCAGGTTTGCTGATGATATAGTTATACTGAGCGAAAAGCATGAACATCTGCAGCACATGTTAGAAACTCTGGACCAAGAAAGCAGAAAGTGTGGGTTAGAAATGAACCCCAGCAAAACCTGTGTAATGTCAAATGCAGAAAAAATAATAATACGTATCCAAGGGAAGGAAATTGAATATGTAGAGGACTATGTATACCTGGGACAAATTATATCTTTCTCAAATTGGTCGGTTAAAGAAGTTGAGCGCAGAACAGCTAAGGCGTGGAATAAATATTGGTCAATGAAAGAAGTCTTCAAATCAAGCCTACCAGTCTATTTGAAAAGAAAGGCAATGGACTCAGTGATACTGCCTACACTGCTATACGGCTGTCAAACCTGGCCTCTAACAAAAAAAATAGTTAAGAAAATAAAAGTTTTCCAAAGAGCTACAGAAAGAAGTATGCTGGGCATAAAACTAAGAGACAGAGTTCGAAACGAAGATCTCCGAACGAAAACAAAAGTGATCGACGCAGCTGAAATGGCATGCCGCCTGAAGTGGAGATGGGCAGGTCATGTGGCGCGAAGGACCGATGGGCGCTGGAGCGAACGCGTGCTGCATTGGTACCCGCGAGAGGCGCGGCGCCCGCGCGGCCACCCGCGCCGCCGCTGGAGTGACGACATCGCGCAGCTAGCCGGCTGCACCTGGACCCGCCTCACCCTGGACAGAACTACGTGGCAGCGAATGGAGGAGGCCTACGCCCTACAGTGGGTGTCCCAATAATTAGATACCTATACCTATAGCAAATATATAAATATAAACAGATAAATATAAAAAACAATAGACATTTATTGACATAACGTAAATACTGTTGGAATTGATTATTGCCTCATGTAATTAATGTAATAAATTTATTTAAAAAAAAAATGTAATCTAAATTAGTAAATTAATGAGTGTAGGTACATAGCAGATTAAAATGCAATCTGATATTTTAATGATATTAATTTACATGTTTTATTATTTAATTTGGTATTGTTAATGAATGAATGTTTTATTTTTAATATTAATGTATTATAGATCAAATGTAAGTTGATTTGATACAACGTAATGAAATAATTAATATTGCATGTTTGTTGCGCATTAATATATAGGTAATGTAAAATAAATTATTGTAATGTAAAAGAGTAATTAACAAACTTAGTTATTAATAATTTTAAAGTAATACTTTTGCATGCAATACAATGTAAATCAAAAATTTTTGGAATGGGAATAAATGGCTTATATTATTATTATTATTATTTATGTATAATACAAATCGAACATCAAAAATATCATTACCGGGTCTGTCTCCTCTAGGGGCCCTATAAATAGGTGTGGCCTTTTTTCTCTGTAAATGTATTGTGAAGTGTTGTATCATGTATGTGGTTTTATTAATACTGAAGGCAATGTCTAACGGTAACATCACCTAAATAACAATAGCGGTTGTTTGTAATACACCGATTAATAAAAAACCGGCCAAGTGCGAGTCGGACTAGCACTCCTATAGGGTTCCGTACCACCACATCTCTTCACAAAACAGTATTATTCGAACAAACAATCGCTATTGGTGGTTATTAATGACGATGATACGTATTTACATTACAAACAAAAGACGTTTTCATCCCCCCATCTCGGAAATTGTATTTTTGCTCTTCGATATCTGAGTGCAAAAGTCGTTTTTATTCGCTAGAGGGTTAAGTAAATATCTGAGTGCAAAAGCCGTTTTCCTTCGCTAGAGGAGAAAAGTAAATTGAATTTAGAACATCGTGAATTCAAAACATTATTATATCTATTTACTTCTACCTCCATGGTGCCGAATTTATCATACAACCTTTTTTAATTTGGTAAAAACTCAGACTCGGAACCTTCTTGGTGTACTTTTTTTTTATTTCCTTTGCGCGCGCCATTTTCTTTTCACGTCATATTGTTAAAACCTTAGGTTAAAAACAAGAAACATGAAAAGAAGAGAAAAACCTAAAATGAGTGATTATAGTGACGAGGAAGTTTATTTGACGCCAACAGGATTGACTGAAACTTGTTTGTAATGCGCAAATGTTTTTTTTTTTTCATTTAGTAATTTCCTCGCTGAGGTGGCATGAAAAGTTACGTGTTGCACTCGAGTGCAAAGATTTTTCACCTCGCGCTTTTTTGATTCCCTCGCTAACGCTCAGGATTCTAATTTTTTAAACCACTCGCTGCGCTCGTGATTCAAATTTAGACTCCTTCGCTTGCTCGGTCATCAAAATTGAGCACGCGGTTAAAAAGCAACTTTGCACTCATGTATAACAAATAACTATTTTTTGTCATTCAATTCGGACTCCTTAGCGCGAGTACGACTTACACTTGGCGATTTTTATTGTTTGTTGTTTTACTTCAGTACAAGTACTATAATCACACCGAGTTTCACGCTTGTATGTCTTACCGTTTTTACGATAGAGCTAAATCAAAAAATACTTCTATAAAGGCCTTTAAAAAAACACGTTCTTTGTATGGAGACCTTCCTTATTTTTTTCACTTTTTCTGTGTTTTTAGTATTTGTTGTTATAGTGGCAACAGAAATACACATTCTTTGTTTTCAACTGTCTACCTATTACGGTTCAAGAAATACAGCCCGCTGACGGACGGACAGACGGTCAGACAGCGGAGGTTTAGTAATAAGGTCCTGGTTGGTCATCCGTTGTGTGTACAGAACGCTCAATTAGAAACAAAGTGATATTCTTACGAGCTTTTCAAGTTTTAAAAAAGTTGTCTTATGATTTTTTAGTGCTACAGAGCTCACAAGTCACAAACTTCGTGAAAATCATTATCTCTATTTTTTTTTTTATATATTTTTTTTTTAGGAAGTGCTTGACAAGCCCTCTTTTCTAATATAAAATTTCTTTTTTGCAAATTCGGTTCTAACTTCTTTACTAGTTTGATAAGTGATAACTTGATAAGTATCTAAACTTTCTAACCACAAACGTGAAACCTATTTTTACCCGACTACCTACGAAAAAAGGAGGGTGATGATTCGTGACATTCACTCGGACAAAAAATAAAATAAAAAATAGCAAAAGCACAAAAAATATGGAAATAAAATAAAACTTAAAAAAAACTAAAACCCGACCACGGAGAAGTATGTAAACAAGAGTTTCCCGCCTGAAATCAAAGCCTTTATTTTTTTCCCTTTATCTGGGATAATAGCTGTAGTCGCAAGCCCTATCGTAATCAAGTTTTTTATCATAAGTTAAGTACCTATCATTATGGCTCGCGAACACGGCTTTTACCCCAGATGAAGGGAAAAGTAAAGGATAAGGATATTTCAGCTTCCATCTTCGGCAACATCGTCACTTACCACCAGGTGAGATGTTGTCAAGGGTTTACCAATTGTAAATTAAAAAAAAAAAACTTGTTTTTATACTTTTCCGTAGTCTGGTTTTAATTTTTTAACTTTTATTAAAGTGAAACTTGAAAATTTTTTCGCTTGTGAGTCGCGTGACGATCGGTATGATCGTTTCGTCCTCTGTACCGTAGCTCCAAGACGAGAGCTCAGCCATGATCGTTTCGTCCTCTGTAAATGTCTATAATGTGAAAAAAAGTTTCACTTTTACCGTGGTTTCATAAAACCACATACTACTTTTAAGCTATTGTATAGCTTTTATCGCGGGCTTTGAGAGACCGAATCAAGAAATTTCGTAACGAAAATAAAACCTGACACCCAAAAAAATAATATATATATATGGCGATGGCGCTGGCGATTGATGATGATGATGATGAACTTTCTTAGTGTTAATTTATTACATAAACATCCCGCGCTCCAAGGACTATATGGTACTGGTAAATACTGCATAAATAAAAAATTAATAAATAATTATAATTTCATAAGTTGATAAAAATTGCTATGCAATAGCTTTACCGCGGCAGTCCCCGAGTGGCACACGTCTTTTTTTTTACATCAATATGTTTAGATCGTCAGTATGTAATTTATATTGTGCAAGAAGAGCAACGATCAACCAACACACCATCCAACACAGTGTCAAGGTCAGTAATGTCAACTCAAAACCTTGTCAAAGCCCGCATCTGCCGAGGTCGACCTCTAAGATCAGCGGGAAGATGCGCTAAACTGGCAAGGTCGTTGTTGAAAGTTTTAATTTTGCTGTTGCTAAGCGCAAACATTTTATGTTGTACAAGTAACTATTTAGTAATCTGTGGTTGTACTAGCGTTTGCCAGCAGCTTAGCTCGCGTGAACATAGTTTCTATGTGACTGTACCGAGAGTGCGCAGTGCGCGAGCCGCAGAGCGTGGGAAAAAGTAGCCTATTATTAATCTGTCTATCTACCAAATTTCAGCCAGATAAGTTCAGAGTTTTTGCGTGAAAGAGTAACAAACATCCATACATCCATAATACAAACTTTCGCGTTTATAATCATCATCATATCAGCTCATATACAGGGTGACTTTTAATTAGTTCTTGATAGCAAAGGATATGAATGTACTCGTGATTACAAACAACTTTCCCAAAAAAACTATATGTCAAATATGAAAAAAAAATGTTGGTGCTTCATACATTTTTTCCGATTTCATAACTTGGTATCGAGGACCGATTTTTTTTTCTGATTTGACAGTTTCTTTGGGAAAGTTGTTTGTAATCACGAGTACATTCATAACCTTTGCTATCAAGAACTAATTAAAAGTCACCCTATATACGTCTTCACCGAGGGGTGCGAGCCTACCCTGAATTAGAGCGATCGGGCCTTAGTCGACCACGCGGGCCCAGTGCGGGTTGGTCGACTTCACACACAACCTTCGAGTTTCTTCGCAGGCATGTGAAGGTTTTCCTTCAACGTAGGAGCGTCGGATATAGGGTTTGTGATTTCTCGAGGTTTTTCAGTTCTCGGGTCTCGAGAATTCTCGAGCCTGATTTCTCGGGTCTTCTCGGATCATCGAGAAAAAAATATATTTACGTCTAAAGTTTTTGTTTCAATAATAAAGAAAGTGTTTAATTTAAATGTGTTATTAATAATGATAAAATTAAAACATAATCTTTAATAATAACAATAAGTTTTTTTTTCTGATTTTTAAAAAATTTTATTTATAGCTTTAAGGAACAAATATAAAGATATTAATACAGTACAAAGGATTATTGCAACTCATGAAATTGGTTAATATTAATGCACTAAATTATCTGTTTTTATTAAAAAAAAACACAAGTTTCATTTCTTTAAAATACCTATTCAAATTTAAAAAAAAACGACGGGTTGCACTCCGGGAGTGCCGGCAGAAGTGAAAACTTGAATATTAACGTTGTGCATTTTTGATATTTTGGAATGGTTAGGGAATAATTTTGCACGAATTGCTTTGATTATCAATATAAGTACTATCATTTATGTGGTAGAATACAATATTTATTTATTGCCCTAACGTACACAATCATGGCAATTTATATTACATTAAAAAGTTTATATCTCAGAAAAATCAACAAAAAATCAACTCCATCCGTCTTACGAATTTTCGATCAGGTCACGTGTCCTGACGCGAGTTTAACATTTTTTACCCATTACAAAACAAGTGCACAACACCGCTAAAGAAGTTTTCACTACTCCATCCGTCTTACGAATTTTCGATCAGGTCACGTGTCCTGACGCGAGTTTCACATTTTTTACCCATTACAAAAAAAGTGCACAACGCCGCTAAAGAAGTTTTCACTTCAAAAATATTTAGTAATACAAATAAACACTTGAACTTTTGCAATCAATAATACTATTTAAATAAGAAATAACTACTCTGCAATTATATAACGCGTGCGTCACTGAATACACTGTCCTGGCTGTACGATCCGATCCGAACACGGCAGGAGTTGAAACACAAATGAACGAAACGGCCGCGCGGGCGCTTGCGTTTGTTGTTGGTAAAACAAAGGATACCGTACCGACACGTGCCGCGCTGTCAAAGGATGCCGCCGCCACCTCGCATTTATAAAGAAAGCGTAAAAAAAATATTTCCAGGATCAATTTCAACTTCTCGATGTCTCGACTATTCTCGAGCTGAATTTCCCGGGAACGAAACCAACCGATTTCCCGGGAATTCCCGGGACGAGAATTCCCGGGTACAAACCCTAGTCGGATAAAACTTTATAATATTAGTAGGATTTGTCTATTGGTGTTTTAGGTACTGTAATTATTACTATTATCGATAGTAAGCTCAAAAAAATACTCTCCATAATCAGTGATATTAAAAGTCGTTGGAACTTGGAAGTTTTAGCAAAGAGTAGGGAATACGTTTTAGCCACAAGTGGGAGTTCCCACGAGGCCACGATTACCTTGCTGCGGCAAAGAGGTTCTTCAATTTGAAATTCATATTATATTAATGCCAGACACTGTACGAATCGTATACTTAACACATGAAAAATCGAACAATAACTTGAAACGTTCGCATTATTATTTTTGGTCTTCGTCAATTTTCTATAAAAGTACTATACACCGATTTTGATAAAATTTACATGGGACCAACCTGGTAACATAACCTATCAAATAAAAAAGAATCATAAATCGGTTCACAATCTGCGAAAACATATCGCGTAACAAACACACGAAAAGAACTGAGTACATAAGTATGTAGTCGAATTGAGAACCTACTCCTTTTTGAAAGTCGGTTGAAAACGTTAAATTCATATTATTTTACTAAAAATATTACGTGTAGTATTATGAAGCTATTGCATAGCTTTTATCGCGGGCTTTGAGCGTGGCGACCGAATCAAAAGATTCCGTAACGAAAATAAAACCTAACACCCCACGCTCTGCCGAGTTCTAAAAAACTTACAGTGCCATCTATTAACGATTTGCGGTACTAAAAGGACTTAGTGAATTTTAGTGTTGTAACTTTCTTAGTGTTATTTTATTACATACCTAAACCTCCCGCGCCTCAAGGACTATAATTATCGTACTGCATAAATAAAAAATAAATAAATAATTATAATTGCATAAGTTGATAAAAAATGCTATGCAATAGCTTTACCGCGGCAGTCCCCGAGTGCCACACGTTTTTATTATTACATTTTTATTGTATATATTTTATTTTATATATTTTAATATGTTATCAGGACGGACATATAATATATATATAACCAAGACGGATTTGGTCATAACTTGTCAGGCTTACTCGCTTACTCAATTCATTCAACGCTTCGAAAGCTCCAGGCGCGGTGCTCTCGCGCAGTTTTCACTTTCCTGGGACGATGACCTCGGCCCCGGGTGTCGCTTTGTCTGTCAGTGGGTCAAGGACTTGCTTAGGAATCTTTTGATATGGGTCGAGATTCGAGATCTTTCGGTGTCTTTGCCGTTTTAGATTTAGCAGTTCGTGTTTTAATGGTTGGATATATTGGCGGTTTTATGGTGGAATGCTTATGTAGGGTTTTTTTTATATTTTTTTATTTACAATTGGTACACCCTTGGCATGATCTTACCTGATGGTAAGTGACGATGATGCCGAAGATGGAAGCGGGATTACCAAGATTCCCCAACGCAATGGAGAACTGGCTATCTTGACTCCGCTGTCCGTCCGTCTGTCACCAGGCTGTATTTCATGAACAGTGACAGCTAGACAGTTGAAATTTTCGCAGATTATGTATTTCTGTTGCCGCTATAAAAGCAAATACCAAAAAGTTAGAAAAAGTAAAAAAATAAGGGGGGTCTCCATACAAAGAACTTGTTTATTTTTTGAAACATGTTTACATGTTATTAGAGATGTTATTAGAGATGTCATGCTATGCCCCTGTGTTCAGGTCATATAGTACTAACAAAACACCCTTGTTTAAAACTAGCGCCATCTAGTATGATGGTACGGAACCCTATGTGTGCGGTTCTGACTCGCATTTGGCCGGTTTTTTACATATATTTTTCCACTAATTCTTTCAAATAAATAAGTTTTATGAGTTATGTATGTATGACATACGATCATCGATTTGCAATTTTTCGACGTGATTTTTTCTTTTCTTTTTTATTAGTGACCCCAAAATCCGTGTAAGGGCTTAGGAGCTAGAGACAAAGCTACATAATGTTTACAAATCGCGTGGAATGAAGCTGCTCATATAATTGATGATTAAACGAACTTCACGTACAGGTAAGTTCGTTTGATCATCAATTCAATTATATATCAGACACAATATAATGCCAAGAGCAACATTGTTCTCGGCGTCACACGATAACGCGACCTTGTGTTCTTGCTTGATAGATTACAAAGGGTCGATAACATTTTTATTTTGCCTAAATAAAATGTAACCCTGAGTTTAGCTTGTTGACAATGTACAGAATTTTGTATTTTTCAAGCGACTTCCAAAAATGAGGAGGTTCTCAATTCGACTCTGTTTTTTTATGTGTGTTACCTTAGAACTTTTGACTGGGTGAATCGATTTTATGATTTTTTTTTTATTTGAAAGCTATAGTGCTTCCCTCGTGGTCCCATATAAATTTTATCAAAATCGGTGTAGTACTTTATTAGAAAATTAACAAAAACCAAAAATAATAATGCAAAATAATATGTACTCTCTCTCTCTCTCTTATCGTGTGGCACAATTAAACGAGCTATCCAAGGAACAGACGGCGGCGGTTGCCTGGTGTTGCACTTAGCATCATCCGCGGTCACGTGTAGGGCATTTAGATTTACACCTACGGACGTGTGCATGTACTAAGTTGTTGCGATGGAAGTCGGTTTTTTAACGTGTTTAATATGATAAGGTGCTATGCCATGCCCCTGGTCACAGTAAAATTTTAAGCTCGTTGCACTGAGCTACGACCTTCCCGAGTTTGGGAAGAGACCCGTGCCCCAACAATGGGGACGTTATAGGTTGTTAGCGATTAATTTAAGAACCGAGCTCTTGTCGATGGACTAATTAATTTCCACATTAGAAGATAGTAAGGTATCAATTATGCCATGCCCCTGTGTTCAGGTCATCATAGTACAAACACCCTTGTTTATTCCGTATTAGAGGTGTCATGCTATGCCCCTGTGTTCAGGTTATAGTACAAACACCCTTGCTTATTCCGTATTAGAGGTGTCATGCTATGCCCCTGTGTTCAGGTTATAGTACAAACACCCTTGTTTATTCCGTATTAGAGGTGTCATGCTATGCCCCTGTGTTCAGGTCATAGTACAAACACCCTTGTTTATTCCGTATTAGAGGTGTCATGCTATGCTCCTGTGTTCAGGTCATAGTACAAACACCCTTGTTTATTCCGTATTAGAGGTGTCATGCTATGCCCCTGTGTTCAGGTCATAGTAAAACACTCTTGTTTATTCCGTATTAGAGGTGTCATGCTATGCCCCTGTGTTCAGGTTATAGTACAAACACCCTTGTTTATTCCGTATTAGAAGTGTCATGCTATGCCCCTGTGTTCAGGTCATCATAGTACAAACACCCTTGTTTATTCCGTATTAGAGGTGTCATGCTATGCCCCTGTGTTCAGGTCATCATAGTACAAACACCCTTGTTTATTCCGTATTAGAGGTGTCATGCTATGCCCCTGTGTTCAGGTTATAATACAAATACCCTTGTTTATTTCGTATTAGAGGTGTCATGCTATGCCCCTGTGTTCAGGTTATAGTACAAACACCCTTGTTTATTCCGTATTAGAGGTGTCATGCAATGCCCCTGTGTTCAGCTTATAGTACAAACACCCTTGTTTATTCCGTATTAGAGGTGTCATGCTATGCCCCTGTGTTCAGGTCATAGTAAAACACCCTTGTTTATTCCGTATTAGAGGTGTCATGCTATGCTCCTGTGCTCAAGTCATAGTACAAACACCCTTGTTTATTTCGTATTAGAGGTGTCATGCTATGCTCCTGTGCTCAAGTCATATAGTAAAACACCCTTGTTTAATTCGTATTAGAGGTGTCATGCTATGCTCCTGTGCTCAAGTCATATAGTAAAACACCCTTGTTTATTTCGTATTAGAGGTGTCATGCTATGCTCCTGTGCTCAAGTCATATAGTAAAACACCCTTGTTTATTTCGTATTAGAGGTGTCATGCTATGCTCCTGTGCTCAAGTCATATAGTAAAACACCCTTGTTTATTTCGTATTAGAGGTGTCATGCTATGCTCCTGTGCTCAAGTCATATAGTAAAACACCCTTGTTTATTTCGTATTAGAGGTGTCATGCTATGCTCCTGTGCTCAAGTCATATAGTAAAACACCCTTGTTTATTTCGTATTAGAGGTGTCATGCTGTGCCCCTGTGTTTAGGTCTTAGTACAAACACCTATATTTATTTCGTAATTGAGGTGTCATGCTATGCCCCTGTGTTCAGGTCATATAGTACTAACAAAACACCCTTGTTTATTAATTTAAGAACCGAGTTCTTCTTGATGGAGTAACTATCCGTATCAGAATACAATAAGGTGTCATACCATGCTCCCCCCCTCCCTTTGATACGCACCTTCGCCTTAAAACATCCATAGTAGGTACAGTTAGGTACAAAAGCTAATCGGAAAACGTATTGTTTAAAGACGTTTTCTGTTTTCTGCTGAGTGCCTTTAAAAATAAAATTTTCACATTCACTTAATACACTATCGCATCGCTGCCTGCCTGCCTGACCTCCATGCAGGTCGGAATGCGGACGCAGCGTCGCGGTGTCACCTGCTTTTTAAAAGTTCTATCGACTTTGCTTTTACACTTTGGCAAGCTTAAACACAGAAAAGAAAAAGGGGTTTGAAAATTTTTGTATGGAACTGGCATACTGGAGTCCGCAATATATTTTTTTTTCAAAATGACGTCGCACATTGAGACCTATATATTTGGATAGGGGACATACAGACAAACAAAAAATGGCATGTAACATAGTGTCCTAAAATGTCACGTTACGGAGATAATTGAATTCTATAATGATTTTGATTATTTTTAACATCTATGTTATCTCAGAAACGTGACACTTTAGGCAAAAGGTTATATTTTTGATGTTATAGTTTTTGTTCTTCTATATATTTTACGAAGTAACTATTTAGTAATCTGTGATATTATCCTCTATCCAAAAACGCAGGTTAGATTGTGCGACGCCATTTTGAAAAAAAATACGAATCCTCAGTATGCCAATAACTTTCAAACCCCTTTGCTGGCGTTCTGTGAGCTTAATTTTCCCCGATTACAAAATACTCGTAGTATTATATCCTACTAGCTTTTGCCCGCGGCTTCGCCCGCGTGGACATCGTTTTTATGACTGTCTTTTAGGGTGAGTGAGCGGCTCGCGAGCGCGGGCATGGGTTTTCCTCAGATCCCTCAGGAACGATATCGGGCTATTCTGATTAGAAGTATATGTCACTTCCCACCCCCTCAACCAATTCTATACAAATTACCACTATACAAAAAACGCCGACGTGCGCGAGTGCGGAAATGAGTCTTCCCCAGATCCCTGTCAGGTAACCAGGTAACCATGTCAGGATATGCTAATTAGTAAATTATGTCATTTCCCACCCTCTCAACCATATCTGTGCGAAAAATCGCAGCAATCCATTATTCCGTTGCAATGTTAAAGAAACTAACCAAAAAAAGAGTATATTTTCTTTCAGTTCCCTCAGGAACTGCATCGGACTATGCTATTTTCACAGGATTAAAAGTAGCCTATGTCCTTTCCAATGACACAGGCTACCTGCGTGCCAAATTTAATCAAGATTGGTTAAGGTGTTGAAGCGTAAAAAGATAACAAACAAACACATTTATAATATTATAGTAAGGATCATCAGTTCATCGCCATTCAGCACTGATGTACGCTTGAGAACAGTCTATATTCTTAGGCCAAAGTGGATAAAATATCCAGTTTCCTAGCGTTCTATACAATTGTAGATTGTTTCCTTTTTGAATACCCAAATCATTCAAAGTTTTTTTGTAAAAAAAAGTCTTGAAAAAATTACTTATTTTTTAATTCAATATTGACGGAATTTCGTAGCGAACGAAAACTGACAAACCACAGATACAAATATTAGTTTCAGGAACGTGCTTACTAAAAGTTAATATCTTTGATTGTATAATATAAAAAAACGGACAAGTGCGAGTCGGACTCGCCTACCGAGGGTTCCGTACAAAAAAAAAATCATAACATAATATAAATCATAACAATGCAAACAGTTCGGTACTACATCACATCACATCAGCTCATATATACGTCCCCACCGAGGGGCTCGAGCCTACCCTGAATTAGGGCGATGGGGCCTTAGTCGACCACGCGGGCCCAGTGTGGGTTGGTCAACTTCACACACAAACTTCGAGTTTATTCGCAGATGTGTGCAGGTTTCCTCACGATGTTTTTCCTTCATCGTAAGAGCGTCGGATATAAACGTACATATTAATATTATGAGATCAAAATTCGAAAACACATTGGTACAAGACAGGACTCGAACCACGACCTCCCGAATAAAAGAGGTAGCGGGCCTTACCGTTGCGCCACCGACGCTCAGGTACTACATACACCAGAAGTTAATTTTGACCCACTTCCCGGTTTCCGATTGAGCTGAAATTTTGCATGCATATGCATATATCGCGTGACAATGCAATGCAATAGTAAAAGCTTATACCTAAAAGTTTTTAGGTTTTTCGTAAATTATTTTTACGTTAACTTAGAAGTTTAATTTTTTTCACAGATAACTACCAAAAAATGTCCACCAACTTTCCAAGTACTGCCCTTCATTGACCACAAACAATACTCATTGACAGATAATTGTTACATTGACACAGACGGATTGCGCAATAGCCTGTCTCGCTCTGTTGCACATGAAGAACGATGGAAGAGTAGGACGGCAACTTCTAAAGTAAAAAAAAAAAGAGTACCTAATAGATAATTTCGTTGCATTGGTTATGATTATAAATATTGATTGGGTCGCCCAAAGGCTCGAGTTTCCATACAAACGTTCTTTCACTTCAATACAAAATCGGCCAAGTGTGGGAAGAAGGAGTTCCACACCACCATACCTCTCCCCCAATCCAACTAGGCTGGGCAGCGTTCAGAAGCTTCGCAATATCTTCACGTCCCAAATACCGCAGTGTCTCAAGACTAAAAAAGATCTTTGACCAGTGTGTGTTGCCAGTGATGACATACGGAACTGAGACATGGTCGCTTACTATGGGCCTTATAAGAAGGCTCATGGTTACCCAAAGGGCAATGGAGCGAGCTATGCTCGGAGTTTCACTACGCGATCGAATCAGATATGATCGACATAGCTCAAAGAATCGCTAAACTGAAGTGGCAGTGGGCAAGGAATAATAGCTCGTAGAACGGACGGCCGTTGGGGTAGTAAAGTTCTCAAGTGGCGACCGCGTACTCAGTACTGGAAGACGTAGCTTAGGCAGGCCTCCCACGCGGTGGACCGACGACCTGGTGAGGGCCGCGGGAAGCCGCTGGATGCGGGCAGCGCTACTCGTCGTCGTGGAAATCCTTGGTGAAGGCCTTTTTCCAGCAGTGGACGTCTTCCGGCTGATATGATACCTCTCCTCACCAGTAGATAGTTTACAAAACGTAATCAACGCGAGTGACAGATCAGAAAAAATCTTTTTTTTTAAAGCATCTTTCAAAAAGCGAATATTCCCAGTCCTTACCACTGGCTCCGTTACCACTGGAGACGAATGGGGAGTGTGGGGGTTTGTTTGTAAACTCTTTCATCATCATCATATTAGCCGGAAGACTTCCACTGTTGGACAAAGGCCTCCCCCAAGGATTTCCACGACGACCGGTCCTGCGCTGCCCGCATCCATCGGCTTCCCGCGATCTTCACCAGGTCGTCGGTAAACTCTTTGTTGCATTTAAAAACAAATAAGCTGTTAACAAAAACAAAAACAATATAGCATAAGCGGACATATCCCTTTCGGAACTATGTTTTCTTTTTATATGTTTGTTATACGCGATATCTTCGCAGATTGTGCTGAACCGATTTTCATGATTCTTTTTACTTTCTCGACCCCGTTGGTAGTACGGTACGTACGTACGTACAGTAGAGGAAGTGTTATCGCGAAAAAAAAAGTTTTTCAAATTTTTACTGAAAAACCGAATATCTCAATTCTGTCCGTGCATCCGTCCGTCATGCTTGACTGTGGAGCAATCTGAGTGACGTGGGGGTGAGGTCGAATCTAGAGAGCGGCAGGGAGTGTCCATACTGTACGTTAGCACTAATATATATACTTTGTCTGGAGGATATCTTTAGCGAAGTATACGGAGTGACTTTTAATTATTCATAACAAAAAATATGCATGCACTCATGATTACAAACAACTTTCCCAAAGAAACTATATTATGTCAATTCAAGAAAAAAAAAATTTGGTTCTCGATACATGACAAGTTATCAAATCGGCAAAAATGTATTATATGACCCATTTTTTTTTCATATTTGACATACTTATAGTTTTTTTGGGAAAGTTGTTTGTGTAATCACGAGAAAATTCATATACTTTTCTCTTGATAGCAACAATAGAAGTAAAAGTCACACAATATAAGGTGTAACAAAATTAGCTGAAACTATTTTAACTGGCGCTTCTACCAATGAAACTGAACAACTTTCCCCATGAAACCCAGACATTTGACTATAGGTTTCAATACAATAAACAACTAAACAATAGTAATAGTTGTTGTAAAGTTCATAAGAATGAGTCAATTGTTTATTTCTGTTGTCCGCGCCAGTGTACTTACTAGACATGTGCGCCGCACCGCGCCGGTGACCGCCGCCGCCGATCAGGACTCGACGCCGCTGACCATTTAGAAAAATCGGCGTAATCGGCGCAAATGATGCGAACGGCGAAACGTTCAACGCTCGGCCTAGTTGCTAGGTTGCGTGTATCGCCTTCGGATGCATTCCAAAAATCTAGAAACGTGTCAAAGTTGTCTACCTACCAAAGCTGGAAACAGAGAGCTACGATGAACCGAGGTCCTAAAGACCCATAAACCTTTCATCATTACTGCTGAAGGTTTTGGAAAAATTCGTCGATAACTACATAAAGGAGGGGTAAAAAACAAAAAAACCACTTCATGTACTACAATGTGCATATCAGTCTGGTAAATTGACTGAAACAGCACTTCATCTTGTAGTATCCCGTGCTGAAAGTGCGTTGGAAAACCAGGAAGTATGTGCTGCTGCCTTCCTCGACATCGAAGGAGCCTTTGATCGCACTACTTTGGAAGCAATCAAGATTGCAGCTATCTCTCATGGTATAGACCGAACGCTATGTAAATGGATAGATAGCATGCTTAGGAAAATAATCATAACATCTTTACTATTGAGGGACGAGGTTACTGCTACCACTTCAATAAGATGCCCACAAGGTGGCTTTCTGTAGGCAGCTTCTGCAGCAGCTGAACACGGATTTTTCTACACGTTTGGTTATGCTGACAATATAGTTATACTAGTCAATAGAAAATTTCCGAACACAGTATCGCGAATAATGTACTCGTAAAAGGCCTTGCGTAAAGTTGAAAGGTGGAGTGATGAATATCACCTATCGATTAACCCTAGCAAGACCACAGTTGTACCATTCACAAAAAAAGAAGCCTACAAAGTTTAAAAACTCTCAAACTGTATTGTACAGCCCACGAGCGTTAAGTATCTAGGCAGAACTCTGGATAAAGAACTGACGTGGAACCAGCACATAGATAGGACCGTGGCCAAGGCCACAAAAGTCTTTTGAATGCCAAAATCTGCGTACGGTAAGAACTTGGGGTTTAAAACCCAGAGTCATACTGGCTGTACACAATAATAGTAAGGCCCATTCTTTCTTATGGTAGCATTTTGTGGTGGCCTACAACGGTTTTAGGCACATTAGCAAACACTAACAAAACTTCAGCGGTTGACTTGCCTGCGAATCATTGGAGGATTTCCAACAACACCTACTGTATCTATAGAAATGCTACTGAATCTCAAGCCGCTTCAAATACAGATCCAAGCAGAGGCGGCTAAGGCCCTACAAGGTCGACTCTGGGCTGGTGCCAAATTGTCTAAAGATCCTCAATAAGGTTAGCGAACACAATAAACTGCAACTGGTCTGGGTCCCTGGATACGTAGAAATGGAAGGCAACGAAGAAACAGACAAAGTGGCTAGAATAGGGTCACAGTCAACAATGTATGGTCCAGAAACAGGAATAAGGCTCCCTAGAAGCACTATTATCAAGGCATTGAAGGAACAGACCGAAGGAAGACTAAACTAACATGTCTTAGACTTAGACTCAAAGATTCCAAGCTCTCCATCGGTAAGGTAACCACAGGTGCAATCAAGTACAGTTGAATAAACAGCAGGACACTTGTCAGAGCGGTAACAGGAGCGTTGACGGGTCACTTTGCTACAAACGCACACTTGAAAAAATCGGCCTGATGAATGACCCGACCTGCAGGGCCTTTGTGGATACAGATTCAATGAACCACTTACTGTGTTACTGCAATGTTCTGGCCAGTAGCGCATGTGTCTCCTTGGAGATGACTATTCGAACAAGCACCTTCCACTCAGCGGGAATTGCTGCATTAAAGCAGTACTTCTTCGAGTAGGCTAGAGAGCAAAGGTTATAGGGTAGACACAAAAACTCCTATCGGCTCAAAGTGTCGCTGCGACTGCAGCCTCTACTCATAAAAGTTATAAATATAAGATTGTAAGTACGTTATTCTTAACCAAATTACCAAACCTAACTATTTTTGTGCCATATTTGATTGCGACTTTAAAGTTTTATTTCTTTTCATACGAGTACCTTTCATAAATTTTTATGACAACGTTTTTTTTAGTAATTTAACTTTTGATTCTCCGTGTTTTTTGTGTAATTCATGACGCCGTTTACGCCGCCATTTACGCCGCCGCCGACCAAATTTTAGCTCTACGCCGCCGCCGAATATTTCGGCATCGGCGCACATGTCTAGTACTTACTTACTAATCGAACCGCTTAAGAAAAAAAAATATATCATTTTTGGTCACTAAAATAAATATATAAAATAAAATAAAAAAAAACTGATTGTAAAATTTTATTCTTGTATTCCAGTCTTAAAATAACGGTCTCTGTCTCTCTCTTCCCCGCAGATAGTGAGCAATGCACGAGCAGGACGGCGAATCGGAGCCGGCGCACCACGCCCGGCGGCCGATGAACGCCTTCCTCATATTCTGCAAGCGCCACCGGAGCGTCGTGCGCGACAAGTATCCCAACCTTGAGAACCGGTAGGTTTCAATCGGTAACAACACATAACGTCCCCACGCTGGGGCGCGGGTCTCTTCCCAGACTCGGAATATGTTATCTTTGTGAATCCTATAATTTGGGGATCTTTAAGGCGAGAGTGAATAGGCATTATTTGAGTTTCCGTGTACCATCCTCGACTACATCGTTACTTACCATCAGGTGAGATATAGTCAAATGAACTCAAATTTAAAAAATAAATAGGGGCTGCAGTCGCATCGACACCTCGATCCAATGGGATCCTTTGTATCTACCCCTATGACCCTTGCACTCTAGCCTACTCGAAGATGTGCTACATCAATGCAGTATTTTCGCTACACAGTATGCAACAAGGGATCGGATTGACACATAACTCGACATGGTTACATTTTTCATTTTTGATAACCGCCTGGGTCAAAAGTGTTCATCAATACAAAATATTAAATAAGCCCACTCTTGAAGTGATTCGTAATGACGAAGAAAGGTTGTTCAAGAAACTCCACAAATAAATGTAGTTGTGGAGTTTCTCGAACCACCTTCTGGGTCCACCATCAGACCATCTCTACGGTAGTTACTATTGCTTTTGTTTATAATATATGTTTACGAAATTTCAACATAAACTAAAGCTCACGGTTAAGTCGAATTGACTAGATTGATCATTGATCTAGAGACATTAAACGAATATGTTTCATTTCACCCTTTCCACCAAGAAACATCTTACTAATTTCTTAAGCTCACTTAGATATATTTTTTTTTGTTGAACGTATATTTTTTTTACTTCAGGTCTATTACTAAAATCCTTGGAGAATGGTGGGCCAACTTGGACAAAGAAGAGAAAGCCTGCTATACAGGTCTTGCTAAACAGGTGGGTTATTTTTATTTTCCTGTATCTCTAGTCCTAAGTACTTATTTATGATATTACAACAGGTCGGTTACTCCTATGTAGTTTTTTATGTCAGGCCTGTGTATGTCTGTATAAGCTATCATTATTAAAAACTCCCGCCTGGGCATAAAAAATGGTCAATATGGAAGTCTCTCAACAGACTCCGCACCCAAGTAGGCCGCAGATTCAACTTGTGCAGGTACAGGGACCCTGATCGTGAGCAGTGCGACTGTGGCGAGCCCGTCCAGACCCAACACCTACTGTAATGTCCACTATGCCCGAACTTCTGCACACTGGACGACCTCAACAGAGCGTCACCGGAAAGCCTTAAGATTGGCCGCACATCTGGCCACCAAAGTGTAGAACCATTGACTCGATTGTTGAAGTTGTCATAAAAATTTAGACATACATTGTATACAGGGTCTTCGGCAGATGGTTGAAAATATGAAAATGGGGGATAGGTGGGGTCGCCTCCCACCTATTTTGAGAATTAAAAAAAATCTAGGACTTGTAATTTTTTTACAGGATTTTTTTTCCTTTTTTTAGAAATTTTGCCATTTTTATACCTTTGAACACATGTAACTTTTTGTTTTTTAAAGCTAGCTCCAAAATCTTTTTTTTAATAGACTTTTATAAGATTGTCAGCTCTAAAAAAAATTATGTTTGTTTCAAGTTATTGCTAAAAACAAAAATGTGGGCCCCCGAACTTAAAAAAAAAGTTGAACAATAATTTAAAAGTTAACTTTGCGATGCATTTAAAAAAAAAATAATGGGGCTGGAAGGCTTCTGTTTTTTTTAAAACATCTCTAAAGCTTAGGCTTTTGAATGGTATGTAATTTGTTTCGGTATCTTTTTTGTAACCGGAGTTGTTAATTTTTTTTACTCAATTGGACCATGTTGACGAAATTCCACTAGTTACATGTTTTGTGAAATGTATCAAATGCAAAGTTGAAAATAATGTAAATACTTACTGTTGGGACGGTTACAAAGAGCAGGTACGTTTTTTTACATTCTTGCACACACATAATGGCTATCTTTTGTCATTTATTGGCATATTGGAGTTAGCACTTCCATATGCCAATAAAATGTCCGCATATTCCGCATTGGTAAATTGAGCCATTTTAAACCACAACAAAGTCTTAACAAAACGTCTGATAATAACAAAAAGTGACAAACAACAAAAAAACTTAACAAAATCACAAACGTTAATAACGTTAACGTTTTTTTTTTGTTTTCGTTAATTTCACTTTGCTGTGTTTGTGATTTTGTTAAGTTTTTTTGTTGTTTGTCACTTTTTGTTATTGTCAGACGTTTTGTTAAGACTTTGTTGTGGTTTAAAATGGCTCAATTTACCAATGCGGAATATGCGGACATTTTATTGGCATATGGAAGTGCTAACTCCAATATGCCAATAAATGACAAAAGATAGCCATTATGTGTGTGCAAGAATGTAAAAAAACGTACCTGCTCTTTGTAACCGTCCCAACAGTAAGTATTTACATTATTTTCAACTTTGCATTTGATACATTTCACAAAACATGTAACTAGTGGAATTTCGTCAACATGGTCCAATTGAGTAAAAAAAATTAACAACTCCGGTTACAAAAAAGATACCGAAACAAATTACATACCATTCAAAAGCCTAAGCTTTAGAGATGTTTTAAAAAAAACAGAAGCCTTCCAGCCCCATTATTTTTTTTTTAAATGCATCGCAAAGTTGACTTTTAAATTTTTGTTCAACTTTTTTTTTAAGTTCGGGGGCCCACATTTTTGTTTTTAGCAATAACTTGAAACAAACATAATTTTTTTTAGAGCCGACAATCTTATAAAAGTCTATTAAAAAAAAGATTTTGGAGCTAGCTTTAAAAAACAAAAAGTTACATGTGTTCAAAGGTATAAAAATGGCAAAATTTCTAAAAAAAGGAAAAAAAATCCTGTAAAAAAAATTACAAGTCCTAGATTTTTTTTAATTCTCAAAATAGGTGGGAGGCGACCCCACCTATCCCCCATTTTCATATTTTCAACCATCTGCCGAAGACCCTGTATAACTTACATTTGACCTACATGGTCATTGAAGTTAGTCAATCAAATCCTAAAACAAATATTGTTCTAGTATTTTATTTCACATAATAGTTTTCTAAATGAATCTAAGAGGTTAGGACGATAGTGATATAAGCTGATATTCAAAAGCAATACCCATTGGTAAATTTGAAATAATTATTTTTTTCAGTATAAAGACGCCTTCTTCAGCGCTAATCCTGACTTCAAGTGGTACAAGCTGCCCGCACCTCCTCTCCGCACCTTATCCTCGCGGCCTCGAGAAGCCCCCGACAAGCCTCATGAGCCCTTCAACACCCCTGAACTCTACCCCGACACTGAACTAGAGAAAACGAACAACAACTCTACCAAAGTAGACTTCAACAATAAACAACAAGACGACATCTACGATGCGAAACCTCTGTCAATGTTCACGCCGGGAAAATTGGCAGACGAAGCCCAAATGGGAGGCCTGAGCAGGCTCCTGGCGACCAAGACTGAAAACCAAACCCTCAACCCTTACTACTCGCCTACGCCATTTAAATTCAACGCGATCTCAACTCCACACGATAGATCTCATATTAAACATAACGGCCCCAACAGAGAAGACAGCATACGTGAGTTGCAAAACGCTCTCTCAGAAACTACAAGAGTTTTCGAAGAAGACTTCGATGAAAACAAATCTAGAATATATGGATACGGTGTGGCCAGTAATCAATACACCAATCAGGATATGATCGACCAAATAGTTGATAAGAGATACTCTAAGGAAGATGATTATTATTACCAAAGGAATTACTCGGATGATGAAAGGAATAACAAGTCTGGTAGGTCCTGTAAAGGGAAAAGGTATCAGGAGTTCATGGCTGTTGGTGGGCTTTTAGTTCATAAACGACAAAAGAGGGATTATCAAGATAAAATAGCAAACGATAGCTACAACGCCTCTTGTAGCTGGGAGCCTTTTAGTTCGCGCAGCGAGGACTCCACCATCACTGACGAATCTAAAGTGAACTCCCAAAGCGAAACATCGGGCGACGTCGAAACAAAAGCCGAACTCGAAGCGTCCGAACCTGACAATAATACAAACAAAACATTCAAGGCTGCCGACTTCGATTTAGACGCAAAAATAGCCGCATTGCCTTCACTTAGCTTAGAGAAGTTTCAGCAGAAAAAACGCGAAAACAAACGGAAAAAGAAAACTGTTAATTTGAAGCCGAAAGTGCTGGGTTCATCCCACATGGTCAACTCGGCTCCTTCACCGACGTACGACAGCAATCGCGGCTTTGAAAACTGGAGGGAAACTGTGATTGGAAGTCAAAAACGTAAGCCGAGGAAAATCAGTATAACACGATTTGAAATCAATAGTTTGGTGTCCAACATCGATGTAAACGAGGCGTACAATAAGGTAAGTCCTAAAATAAAAATTGCGATGGAAGCGCCGTGCACAGCTGTCCAGAGCATGGACGTCTGCAGGCCACAACACGACAGCGCCGATCTGCTGGCTTTGGCGACTTTAGCCGAAGTGGCATCAAACACGTCCAAAATAGGCGCCATTTACGCCGACGACATGACAGCCAAAACGAGCGAACACAACGCTTCCACGGTATAAAATACCAACTCGGCATAGCCTTAAAGAAATTCCAAATATTTTATTTACTATAGAATCAGATAATATTTATATAATATTGATAATGTCTAGTGTACTTTTTACATTGTACGCATTAATATTATTGTACGTTTTAAAATTAGTTTTTTTTTATATAATTGGAAAATTGAATAAAAAAATATATATTTTATTTATATTTCAGAGGTACGGAAAGATATAGTATGTATAACATATAAAATTTAAGTTGGTTTCATGTAGGCTGCTACATTCTGCTTTTATAGAATATCATAGTAAGGGTGATAGATAGGTTATAAACTAAATATATCATGGAATACAAACAAAGCATAATTTATTTATATATGTGTAAGAAGATAAATTATACATACAGTAAGTTAATAAAATAAAACTTCTACCGTAACATCTACTTTAAAGATATCATGTTCTTAAAACCATGAACAATATGGTATTAAAGGAAATGCGATGTACTAAGTATTACAAATCCGTCATCACATCACAACTTTGTCTGAGCTATATTGAGATAGTTATGCCAAACATACTTAAGTCATATTATTTAATTACATATTAAAATACAACCTCATTTTGTATACTTAGATGTTATGTATTGCCTTAATATTAAAGAGTTTTAAATCAAAACTTAAGACACCATGCATAGACTGCGTTGCATTTTTGTGGTGATATATGTATATTATTATAAATACCTATTATAATATATTATTTTGAATATTATAAAATACATTTTAGAATGTATTGCATTGTGCAATTAAACTTCTATACAATTTTGTACTCTAGTGATCGTAGCATCACATTTTGTACATGTATGTTTAATGGATATCACAAATTGTATTTAAAATTTACAATTTAACATTTAACGAAATCCATCGTAAAGATTTAACGTAACTGAATTTACGAAGTATCATTTAACCGTAAGTTACGTCGCAAAATCTTAAAGTTACCGTTTAATATGCTCTAAAGCTGTGTTAAAACGAATTTGGAAATTAAATTTCAACCAAAAATTTATTGGAAATTATAAAATAACAGTGTTAAAACTAAATAACCGAGAGCTAAGTCAATGTAAAACATGAAAAATGAAAAGGCCTTAATTGGCTGAAGATTTTATTGTAAGTCAAACTTGCAATTTTATGTGATGAATTAAAAATTAAGTTACTTTAAATTATCCTGTAAACGTTATTTTTAATTTCAGCCTGTTATTAGGTAATCTAAATACCTATCATATTTCTATCTTGCGTTAAATAATACTAAGAGAAAAGCAAAAAAAAAAATATTCGTTCTTATTTAAGTTGTTTGCAATTTAGGATATTGTGTACAAATAACATTGTCCCTTTAGGTACCTGAAACTTATCGAAAACTCATAAATTTCATTAAAACTAGATCATTATTGTCATCATTTGCTTTAGGTAGTACTTCTGACTAATTTTATCCAGCTCAGTTGCATTAAGACATACACCGGAATCAAATGTATGTAAAGTCTGTGCGGAAAGAGAACTTTGGTGGCGTAAAACGGAACTAACATTAAATACATTTCATTTCGACAATTATTAATACAGAATCTGACAAAACATTATATTCTAACACTAAGATAATATAATTCTGATTCTAAGATGTTACAGTCGCACTATGATGACGTCACAATGTTCTCAACATGACAAATACGGTAGTTAAGAACAGCAGCGCCGGCATGTCTTTTACGGTTCTCTTTCCGCACAGACTCTAGGTGGAAACCCTGCTTGGTGCAACTTGACACTATCAGAAACCTTCATAAAAATCAATAATTTTTTAACTTTTGTTACTAAGAAAGAACACAATTATTATGTTACGGAACAGTGTTTCTCAAACATATTTGCGGTTTTTGGATTTAAAAAGTTTCTGTGATTTGATTGATATTCTTTTTTGTTTTGTTGATTTTAAGAATGTTTTGTGTAATTTGTTTGCTGACTTAGCAGGTCTATTCTAGATGTAGTAAGCCTAGAATTAAGGCCCATTATTTAGACTAAAGGCGTGTTAAGAGTTTTTCAAACTGTATTAATGAAAATAGATCATCTGACTGATTTCATCATCGGCCTTTCTCGAGCAGTGGACGTCTTTCGGCTGATATTGTGATGAATCATCTGACTGACTATGTGCAAAGGTCTAAATCAAAAAATGAACCGAGTAAGTCTACTATGTGGTTAATTGACTTGAAACGTTTTGATAACATTTATAGTAGCCTTGTTAAAATGGGCCTTAGTACAAGTAGATACCTAAATTCAACAAGTGCACTTATTATTTAAAACATATATTTATGTATAACAAATGAATATACAAGCCATAATGTAACATGCTCATCCAAAGACCAAATATTTATAATAATTATAGATAAATAGTGAAGCTAGGATGTAGATTATAATATCACTGTATATTTTTGTTACATGTAATATTTTAGTGATAAAACATAAAATAGAATGTATTGTATTAGCACATTCTTGGAAACATTTTATTTTTTCGTTAGCTGTCATACAACGCTCTATTAATTAATTTTAATAAGCTTCCTACCAAAACATCACAAAAACAATTGAAATCCCAAATCTAAAAAAACAGTCAAATAATTTAAATAGTTTATTCATAGTATAATGTTTAAAAAAGTCTTGCAAGCTCATCATGTTCCTATTGTATTTATTGTTGTTATAACTGAAATAAATTTGATTTAGATTTTGCCAAAATGAAATGGTGCGATGAGAAAGATTGACGTCAACTGAAAATGCACGATACTAGGTACTTTGAGTCGTTAGTTCCTTGTGAAATTCAATAAGTTTGCCTTTCACGGGTAGGTATTGGCAACATGTTTGTCAGGGATGCTGTGCCAACATATGAATTGACCTCGAGTAAGGTCCAGCTTGATCCTGTTTTCCGTAGTTGTGTTGTTCGAAAAAGGGTTAAACTGTAATATGGAAAGTAGAAAAACAAATTTATTCAAAACTATAAAGATGTAAGGTAAAAAATGAAGGAGCTTTAACTTCGAGCGAAAGAGAGCTAATAAGAAAATTAGGAACTAACTAATTCACTAAATTACCCTCCGACTGAAATTACAAAACTATACTCGCTTGATTTTCATCACGTGTTTAATTTCTATTTAATCAAAATTAGGTCATTATTAACACCGAAAAGTTATAGTAACGAGGCGCATTTGAGCATTAAAAAAATTGTTTTTGACATACAGGGTGACTTTTAATTAGTTCTTGATAGCAAAGAATATGAATGTACTCGTGATTACAAACAACTTTCCCAAAGAAACTATAGGTCAAAACTGAAAAAAAAAATTTGGTCCTCGATACATTAAAAAGTTATCAAATCGGCAAAAATGTTTAAAAAACCAAAATTTTTTTCTGATTTGACATATAGTTTCTTTGGGAAAGTTGTTTTTAATCACGAGTACATTCATATCCTTTGCTATCAAGAACTAATTAAAAGTCACCCTATATACCTTATCATGGTCTTTTTAACTGTGAAGTCGTAAAAATAAGCTGACTTAAATATACAAATAAGAGCTTATTTCACGAATAATTTCGTCATCGAAAACCATGTAAAGTTAAGAATATTGGTGCTGGAAGATCTGAATGTATTATTTTTAACTTTAAAAGTCACTTTTTAATTTTGTCTACAGGATGTTTTTAATGGTGTGCATAATCCATCCATCCATTAAGATCAGGGCTCTAGGTGCTAATAAAACTGAGACTCCATACAAGGTTTGTTGATCGGGCTAAAAAAAATTAAGAATTTAGCATTTGTGGGAAAGTTGTTCAGCTTCATTATGTCGGCTTGCAAACTATTAAAAACAGCCTGTAGTAATAATAAATAAATAAAAAAGTAAGATTGTAAACTAAGAGAATGCAATACGAAAGAGTTTTTTTTTAATCTGCGCACTGTTAGCAGTTTAGACATTTTGAGAAACACTGGTCTACTATCTAGATGTTTATTTTTACCGTTTTGTTAAATTAGGGCATAATAAATAAGTCGGCATCCAAAGTGTTAATTTGGTTCCAAAGTATATTGTTGAGTGTTTTGTTACGTTACGAGCAAGCGGTTATCTTATAATTTTATTGTAGAAATGAAGTTTATTGATTAACAAAATTGTGTTTTTTATTTTTATCAATTTCTAAAAATGCAAAGGTTATATCCATTATTATTTATTTTAATTATATGTACCTACCTACCTAATTATTTAATATTTTAGTATTTATTTTCATATTCTTCCATTTTAGTGTTTAGATAGGTACAAATGACCGCCATTTTGACCGCCTCGGTGGCGTATTGGTACGACCACTAGCTGCACATCAGGAGGTCGCGGGTTCGATTCCCGGCGGAGACTAACTTTGTTTGACTCGATTTAGTTGGCGGAAGAGCATTTTTAAGCCCGCCTGGCTAGCTACCACCATCTTATATAAGTTTGCCGCCAAGCATCAATGTGTTCCGGCTTGTAGATAAGATAGCCAGTTCTGCATTGCATTGGGGAATCTAAGTAAGCCCGCTTCCATCTTTGGCATCATCGTCACTTACCATCAGGTGAGATGATGTCAAGGGCTTACAAATTGTGAAAAAATGACCTATTTATTTATTTACCCAGGTACCTTTGCCTACTTATCTATTTACTTACCTACGGTAAGTACCCACCTCTGCCATGCAGGTTGGTATTTTTTTAATCCATAACTGATAAGCCCTTGGCATCATCTGACCTGATGCCGAAGATGGAAGAGGGCTTACCGTGGCTATCTTATCTTCATGCCTTAGATAGATGGTGTTAGCTAGCCAGGCGGGCCTAAAAATATTCATACACCATCCAAACGAGTCTTACAACATTACACTGATTAGTCTTTGAAGGCTTTTATGATAATGCCATTTCTAAGGGGCATTTTTATTTTAATAAATAAATAAAAAAATTTGTTTTTTTCCTTTAATATATCAATGAACACACTTTCCTAATTTTTTTTGTATGCTCGACGCGTCACAAAGTACACGTTATTAAAATGCTACATTTTAAAAATGCTTGGTTGGGTATTTTATTGAATAAAATTAATTTGTTAATAGTCCCTTTTTGGCCCCTTTTTTTTAAAAAAAAGTACTCCCTTTTCCCTTTTTTGTGGCGGCGTTTCTGCTAAAAGCCCTGTAATGACTATTAAATTAAAATATTGAAAAACCCTAACTTTTCCTACACCTTCATCAGACTAATCAAGTATAATCACTATCTACCTATCTATGACCTATTCATTGAGACCATTCCAATGAGCCCGAACACGATACTTTTGCTGTAAGTTGGTGAAGAGCTGGGTATCCTGCAGATTCCAGGTGAGGCTGCAGCATCAGGTCAAGGTTTCCATGTTCTTGCAATATTATTAACGTTACAGAAAACCAAATTTCCAATCGATTAGACCTATGGAAGTTTCTCATATCCGTTCATCACCTAGAAAAGAGCTGATGATCTTCAAATGGCTGAACAGATATTCTTGAAACATACCTAGCTAAGAACACTCTCGATCAAGTAGCCTTTCAAACAAACTAAACTAAACCAAAATCGGTTTATCCGTTTAGGCGATACGATGCCAGAGACAGATACACACGTTACAAAAAATACGTTATTTATAACTATTATGTAGGTAGGTACCTACATTACCTGCAGCACCTGCTGCCTGCAGTCTATTGTAAAATGTTCATTTATATCATCGCCAACTGGTGAATGATAGGCCATATTGTAATTCTGTGATGATAGGTAGCGATTTGTTTAGTACAGTCGAAGTAACTAGTATCTCATCTGTGGTACAGTGTTTAGTGCTATGTAGAAGTACGTTGCTTGGTTATTTTAGGGAGCGGGTCAGAACTCCAATCAGAAAATGCAATGTAATTCTAACTAAATCTAAAGTACAGTATGATACCGGGAACTGATAAAAACAATTAGTATACCAAGTGTTGCCAACCACACCGAGTTAAAAAGCAGGAAATCCAATCTACCTACTAATATTACGCAAAAGTTTGTAAGAATGTATGATGTGCGTTTGTTGCTTTTCACACAAAAACTACTGAATGGATCTGGCTAAAATTTGGTAGGTAGACAGATTAGGACCTGGATTGACACATAGGCTACTTTTTCCACGCTCGCGAGCCGCTTACCGCTCGCGCACTGCGCACCCTCGAAAAGTCATAGAAACATTGGTCACGCGGGAAACAGCTAGTCATCTGTAAAAATAAAAGTGTAAGTGCGTGTCTGACCACGCGCAAAGTAGGGTTCCCGTAGTCTTCAATTAATAAATGTAGGTATGGGAGCGAGGGGGAACTAAAAATCGTCAATAAAACTCGTATTTATTTAAAGTATTTTTTTTAAATTAAGAACATGAACCATACTCTGACTACAAAATAATCAAAACTTCAATGTATTATAATTAGGCATTGGGTCGATATCAAACTTTTTTCCATAAATAAGAATCGCTCTTATTACCCTCCATGGTGGTAAATGAGAGCCTATATAAATTAATTAAACTAATTTATAAAAATTAAAACAAAAACTAAATTACACATAAAAATTATCACATTTTAAATGCATAAACATACAATTAGATAGATCTGGCCATAAGCTTAATGTGCTCTAATTATTATAAACATATATTTTGATACTTACTTGGGGTTTGGAAAGTCGTGAATTCTTATTAAGCGCGGAGCGAAAAACCAACAATCGTCTCGAGCAACGACATGCGTGGCACTGTCGAGTCCAGCGAGGTGGGCGAACCTAGTCGATGTTATACGAACGCATCCGAGTGGTCCACGAGTGAATAGGAGTTGTATTTGTGCCTATATTATACCCACCCGCTCTCGTTACCCCTCGTTCCCCTATATTTAAAAAAAGTTAAAATTGCAGTTACATATAATAACTTTGGGTAACCCTTAAAAACTTGTTTTAAAGACTTAATTCAAAACTTAATAGGGGTCATAGATTTCATCTTTATAACTATAACAGTCAATACATACCAACGGACAGACCGACGGATAAGGCGAAACCCCAAGGGTTCCTAGTTTTACTGTGGACCCTAAAAAATTTGGCGAAGCAAACCGTCCTGTCAATTACAATGTAATAAAAAATGCCTGCGACGACACATGTATTTTTAAATACTCTTTAAGTAGTTGGGCAAAATAGGGATGTTACGATTTTACAATCCTATCCTATGTTTATTTTACCAAGAAACGAATATTTTTATTAATAAGAAGCTGGTTGACATCTATACAGATTATTTACAGATATCCTAATAAATAATAAAAATAACAAGTAACAATAAAGCGGGGCTCCCCATACATGAAATGTGTTTAAAAAAACAAATATCTTATTACTTTTGAAAACATACCTACCGATAGAGTAAATCTCTGATAAAACAGAGTTGGCAACACTAAAACGACCGACTGTTTTCCATTTTGTTTTGAACAAAAGGTTTTGTGTTGTTTACACAGATCTACTAATTTTACGATCAGTTAGCGCCATCTAGTGAGCAACTACGGTTTTATCCACGTTAGCTGTCCGGTAAGAAGTATCTGTGCCGTGCCCTTAGTTCCACAAAACGCCGCAATTTCTGTTTCTGCTACTCGATAACAGATGGCAGTACAAAAAACTAAAACGTTACTTCATGAAAAAACTTAAGAGGAATAAAACTTATTGCATAGGTAGAGTGATACCGGAACATTTATTTACTTAATTAGTACATATTTAAAAGTAAAAATATAGTAAAATTTATTACAATCTTTTCCCAGATATTTGACATCTTATGTCTTTTAACCCTCAATCCCTACCCATCATAAAACAAACGTTATCCCTACCCATGGGTTTCTGGGACCCATTTACTTCTAATGATTAAAAAAAAACAACCACTGCAGTTCATTATAATGTTTTTATTTATACTTATTTAGGAACTTAAATAGGTTAAAAAACCGGGTCAAACACTTAGAAACACATGTTTGACAAATAGCCTGAGAGTGTTCGCCGCACAGTGGAATTCTACACATGCAACCTGTGACCTTTGTTTTACGGTCATTGCGACTAGGACACACAGCACACCTTTTCTTCAGGAACTTCTTGCAATGATGGTACCTCTTTCTGCAAGATATCGCTCAGCAGTACACGGAGTTTGATAGACAAAGTTTTATAGGTAAAACGTTCCTCCATATTCGGCTTTATTAGCGCCATGGCAAGATTCATGTTGCCGTTTTTGAACTCTATTTGTAGTCATCTTGAGTAGATCATAAGAATTTACACCTACCATGTTGAGAAGGCTATAAAAATAGCCTTCGGCCATCTCTGGGTCTTTCTAGAAACACTGTATGAGAAATAAATGGAAATAAAAAGAAATAAGAGAATCTTATGCCTAATGCTGTATTCAAACCAATAAAACATAACCTCCAACACATAATAATTATAGACGTTAAATTAAACTTACCTATGAAAATGTTATGTTCAAAAAACAGTTTCATACATGAAAAACAAAAAGAACTTTCGATGTTAAATATTACTGTTTTACTACCCTTGGGTCTGACAAACCTGAAAACAGCTTTAATAACGTGTGCACAACAGATTCGCTCACGCGCGACTGATGACACGATGGCCGCCGGTGTCATTTAAACATAGCTAGAACCTTAAGGACTAACTGACTCGGTGGCTCAGTGGTTTGTGCTCATGACTACTGATCCAAGGGGTTGTGGGTTCGATCCCCACCCAGGGCAAACATTTGTGTGAGGAGCAGATTTGTTTGCCCTGTGTCTGGGTGTTAAATATCTATATATGTATGTATTTAAACGTATGTATGTATATCAGTCTCTGGTTCCCATAACACAGGGAATCCTACTTTGGGCCAGATGACCATGTGTGATTTGTCCCAGAATATTTATTTATTTATTTAAGGATGTTCGTTTCATAGTCAAAACAAAAATTGCAATAAATTAAATCACTGGGGTTTGATAGACCCAGGGTAGGGATTGAGGGTTAATAAATTTTCTATTTTAGGGGTAATTCTATCTGCACTAATTAATTTTAAAACTGCATCCAAGTGTGCGTCTGTCAATCCCGATCTCGCGGGAGATTTATTTCATTTCATTGGTGAAAATGATCATTAATTGTAGGTGCTTCCAAACATTGATATTATTCTGCAAGAAAATTGACTTTTTGTTCTGAACAGGTAATTTTACTTGTAAAAGTCGAATGCACTATCACTGGTTTTTTTTTTAAATGGGTCTAACATTGAATTTCAATGATATCCATTGATATCAATGAAAAACATTGTCTTAACTTTGAACGTGGACGCTTTGAGCTCAGTTTCCAGACATGAAAAAAAAGAAAACAGATACTCTACAGGTTGATTTTTTTTAAGGGTTAGTATGGGGAAGTTCTAAATAACAAGAGATAGAGTAAAACGCTCCGAGGAACCGTAATCTATTTTAGAGAAGATAAAAATGGCGTTTTAAAAAATAAAAAACTTGATAGGTAATCTTGATCTCCGTATGGCTTTTTTTGAAAATTATTTTTTGCTATTTCGATTGTATACCTTTAAAATCATGTTTTTTCTTGTATGGAGACCCCCCTAAATTTTTCACTTTTTTCTAAATTTTTGTGTTTGTTGTTATGGCGGCAAAAGAAATACACATTATTTAAAAATGACAACTGTCCACCTATTACGGTTCATGAGGTACAGCCCGCTGACAGACAAACAGACAGCGGAGGCTTAGCCGTTGGATGTACGGAACCCTCAAAAGTAATTATTTTTTATACAACGTAGAAAAGACATCAAGAGCTGCAGTGCAGTTCTTGTTGATGTCTTTTACATCGCTGAGACATTTTACTAAACTTGATCTATGATAATAATTCGACCAAAACATAAAAAATGTAAAATGACAAAAAATGGAAGTTCAACCCCTAAGCTTTCAATGGACCATTTCATTCCATACCCCCTAAAATAAGGTTTGGCGTTACGATAGCAAACGTTGATAAGTTTGTAATCAAAATTGTTATCTGTCGCTAGTCAAAGGGATAACATGACATAAAACAAGAAATAGATACTTCGGTCGAATGTACGAGCACATCAGAAAATGCTCGTGAATTTCATAAAAAACCGGCTAAGTACGAGTCGGACTCGCGCACTGAGGGTCCCGTACCAAAATACTCTTGAGTACGAAAACAATACAATATTCTTTATTGCATCACAACATAAAAAAAGCCTACACAATATACAATACAATATAGTAAAACCTACAAACATAAACTAGTACAACTTAAAAATGTTCTCCATTACATCGGCATACGTCACGGTCATTTCTCCACATGCAATTAATATAAGTTTGTAATAGCAAAAAAAATTATACCTAAGACAACTACAAAGTAACATTTTTGATGTGTAACATCTTTGCTCTCGCTTTCCTGCAATTTGTGGGAGTGATTTCGTGAAATGGGACGGAAATGTGTCCCATTGTAACAGGAAGTCGCGTTTTTTCAGGCTTTAAAAGCGCGGAAAAGGCAAAGGTATCTATGACCATACAGCCTAGTCTGCCGTATCTTTGCCGTCCTTTTATAAAGTATTTTGTCACATGTTACACATCATATGCGAGTACTGTAGGTCTCGCTCGAATTTTTTTCGGACTTTTCCTTTACTTATGCCTTTTCGCTAAATTTGAATTTGAAATAATTTTGATCATTAGAATAGCAATTTTGGATAATTAAGAGCTTAAGGTAGTTTTTTTTTTGGTACGTAATTTAAAATAATTTAAAAACTCATACAATAGCCAAATTACAGTTAATTTCTGAAATCTCGATGGCGCTGAGTCGAAATAAATGAGAAATAAATTTTGGTAAAAATGGGGGGAGTGTCCCCTTTTTTATGAGTGGTGTCATTTTTGACTAATTCGGTACTGCTTAGCACGATTACAAGGTTAGTTTTGATATTAGCTTAAATCCACAGTATCTTATATCTCTACATGAGGTATCACTAAAAAAAAAGTTGACAAATAGATTTCGATTTTTTTTTATGTGTAACATCTTTGCTCTCGCTTTCCTGCAATTTGTGGGTGTGATTTCGTGAAATGGGACGGAAATGTGTAACAGGAAGTCGCGAAAGCGCGCGCTAAAAAAATCTACTACGACGGGTGTTAAAACGTCATTAAAAAACCGACCAAGTGCAAGTCGGACTCGCGCACTAAGGGTTCCGCTCGCTTTCCTGCAATTTGTGGGAGTGATTTCGTGAAATGGGACGGAAATGTGTAACAGGAAATGCGAACGTGTTTTAATTCTCGAAAACTAAGGTTGTCATAGCCATGCCGCCTAGTGTGAAGTATTTTGTCACATGTTACACATCATATGCGAGTACTGTAGGTCTCGCTCGTTTTTTTTTTAACAGATGAAGAAGAAAATTGTAGTAACTAACGTCTGGTTTATGCAAGAGCCTTTACACAGTTCCTAAAGGGGGGGTGCACGGAGGTGCAGTCGGCGAAGCTTGCATCTAAGTCCTGCAGTTTGTGCTGCAGCCGCACTTGACCAGGGCCCTGCACTGCACTCTGCCCAAATACTCGGCTAGTCAGTCTAGATAGGTTGTAATTGCCGTCCTGCAGTGCCCAGCACCAGGACTCCAGCGAGCGTGGTTTGCTGCCGTCGGCCGCCCTTCTCCAGAACTGCCCTGCCTGGTAAGCGGCGCGATGCACTTGCTTTATTAAGGCACACCCTGGACACTTCATACAAATGGCCAGAATAGACATTTCAAAAAAGGAATGACGAAAAACAAAATGGTGGCGAATTCCTATACGTTTGACAACCAAACTGTAACCAATGTGTATCAATCTGGGTGACGAGGGGGTGAGGTCGCAGTCTAGAGAGCGGCAGGGAGTGCCCATACTGTATGTTAGTACTATTATACTTTGATTAAGGTGTCTCTAGAGGAGAAATGGCCTGGGCTGGACAATTTAAAGTGGCAAACATGTATTGTAGGTACATGTACCTACATGTACACTGTTATTATTTTACTATTTTGCCGAATAAACTTCATGTCATTTTATGGCCGGACGCCGTTTACCGTTGTAATTTCCGGGTCCTTGATTGCATACATCATGACGACTAATTTTCGACGGTACAATGTACATCTTCTGGCAATGGGAGACTTATTCGATGGCTCAACTTGAAGAGAATCACCATCTCTTCATCCGTGGTCCGCTACTTCCACTGCTTGACTGCGTTCACAACCTGGACCACGGAGAAAGATATGGAGGCTTTCTTCAAGCTGACCCACCCAATAAGTCTCCAATTGTCAGAAAATGTACTCCATACCGACGTAGAGTTCTTTGTTCGGATGTATGGAATCACGGATCCGGAAATTACGACGGTGAAACGACGGTGACAGTGCCCATAAGCACATGTCTAGTCCAGGCCATACCTCCTTCCAGAGGCACTTTAAAAAAGAAGGTACATCGCGCCGCTTACCAGGCAGTACAGGACCACCCTCGCTGGAGGCCTGGGCCTGGGCAATGCAGGATGGCAAGTGGCAGCGCCTGTCTGGATTGATGAGCTGACTATTTGAGCAGAGTGCAGGGCCCTGGATAAGTACGTATGCAGTACCAGCTGTGGGACTCAGACATACAAGTGCCGCCACCGTCTCCACCTCCCGTGCACCCCCCGCTTGCAAAAAGTGTAAGGGCTCTTTTTTTTATTCACAATTGGTAAGCCCTTGGCATCATCTCACCTGATGGTAAGTGACGAGCTGAAGCTGAAACACATCAATCTTGTTAACACTTAAGTTTGGCGGCAAGACTTAGATACGATGGTGGTAGCCGGCCAGGCGGGCTTAGAAAATGCCCTACCACCAAACAAACCTAGTCTTACGAGTTTATCCCACCGGGAATCGAACCCGCGACCTCCTGGTGTAAACTCCTGGACTATCCATTACGCCACGGAGGCGGCTCTTTCACAAACCAGACGAAAGTTACTACAATTTTCTTCATCTGGTAAAAAATATCTAAATCTATTTAAGCCTACTTTGTTTTCTCAGTGAAACTCTTCATAAAGAGATAGAACAAACTGTGGGCCGTGTTACTGAAATTAAAAATTATCAAAATTAATGTGCTGATTTCATGTGTTTTTGTTAATAAATAAATTTTTATTTATTTTAATTTTATATTTTCATTTGTATTTTTCATATTCCCAAGATCTATTTAAGCTATTGCGAAAACAATCATTTTACTCGTGCTAAGCGATACCGAATTAGTTAAAAATGACACCACTCATTAAAAAAGGTGTGTAACCATATATAACCATCCAATCCCCCATCTCTTAAATTTCAAAAACCGCTCTTAAATATCCAAAATTGCAATTCGAATAATCAAAATTACTTCAAATTCCAATTCTATGAACTCAAATATAGCGTAAATGACTCATTGATTGTTAACATAGGGTAAAATTATCAATTTTAACAATTAAAGGAGTAGTTCACCCCCCACTCCCCAATAATCACCCCCTAAGGGGTGAATCAAAAATCAATAAGGGTCAAATCTAAAATTTAAAGGGCCATAACTAACACTGTGCCAAGCGGCATGCTTTTTACATAAAATGCAGTTTTTTGGGCTTACCGTACTATGAATAAGTCTTTTAAAACTATTGAGGGTTTACTAAAAACATTTTTCGGTTCAGAAATCGGTTTGAGAAACATTATGCTTAAAAGCGCAAATTTTTTAAGAGTCAACCCTACCAGCTATACCGCTTATTCATGACATCTGGTTTTTTTTAAACTGTGGGACATTTAATCAATTTAAAAAGAAAACTATCACGGCTAAGTAGGCTTTCTTAGTTTAGAAGTAACAGTCGATCAACTAAAGACGTGCAGTTGCAATTGTGAAAAGTTCATAGATTTTCCATACAAAATATTCGATTACCAACTGCAAATATAATTTTGTTTTTTAAAATATCATTGTCATCATCATATCAGCCGAAGGACGTCCACTGCTGGAAATAGGCCTCCCACAAGAATTTCCACGACGACCGGTTCTGCGCTGCCCGTATCCAGCGGCTTTCCGCGACCATCACCAGGTTACCGGTCCACCGAGTGGGGAGGCCTGCCTACGCTACGTTTTCCGGTGCACGGTCGCTACTTGAGAAATTTACTGCCTTAACGGCCATCTGTTCTACGAACTATGTGCCCCGCCCACTGCCACTTTAGTTGAGAAATACTAAAAATAAATTTGAAATATACATTTATTTATTGAAAAGACTACGGAATCCTACTTTGCGCGAATCCTACTCTCACTTGGCCGGTTTTTATTTCACGTAACGCCGAAACTAGTAGGGGCGTCGACGCTTAATGAGCATTCAAACATACCTACTCAAACTATCTAGGTGCAGTTACCTAGTCAAACTACCTGGCTACAACTACCTAGTCAAACTACCTAGCTACAACTACCTAGTCAGTTAAATGAACCTAAATGTGTTCTTGTAGGGAACCCTCAGTGCGTGACTCCGACTCGCACTTGACCGGTTTGGAAGTGCAGAATCCAAAAAAAAACAGACGTATTGATGGTCTCTTCCTTTTTAGAAATTCGTCTTAAAAATTATGACTTGTAAAGCAAAACAAAATCAACGAAGATTTTTATATTATTTCAGAAGGAACACAACTTAGGAAATAATATTGCATAATTAATTTTCAATAAAATCCAATTCAAGAGCGTCGGTAGCGTAACGGTCAGGGCCGCTACCTCCTGTCCGGGAGGTCGTGATTCGGATCCTGCACGCACCAATGTGTTTTCGAATTTCGTTCTCACATCTAGATAGATAGATAGATAGATGAAACATTTATTATTTACCACAACACAAATACAGTGCGGTAAATTAACATTAGTACACCTATGTAACTAAGAAAGCTATTAGTACTTTGCAGTTGCTTACAGACATACATCATGCCCTCTCGCACATCTACCAGATACGCTAGACTTCCAGGTTTATGATATAGCGTCCCCACTTACCTACCCTACAGACATATATACATATATCAGTCGAAAGTGTTCAGTGAATAACATTACTGTGCCGTAGCAAAGAAAAGGCTCCGACTCAGCATATGCTGCGGCAGACCACAGCGCCGATACTATGTCGGCGTTTCTACGTTTATCCGACGCCTTTACGGTGAAGGAAAACATCGTGAGGAAACCTGCACACGCCTGCGAGGAATCTCAAAGGTTGTGTGTGAACATATTTAGGTTTTTCCTTGCACTATTCCACAATTAATGAGATAAGAAAATATGTTCAGTTCAGTGTTCCACCAAGAACCTACTATCGCAAGCATACAATACGGTTGTGTGTGAATTTGACCAATCCGCTCTGGACCTATGTCCGATCGCCCTATTCAGAGTAGGCTCGAGCCCCTCGGTGGGGACTTATATGAACTGATATAATGATGAATTCATTTTATTCAGTCTTAATATCCTCTTGTAAAAAGTTGAGGCATTTCAGAAATCACTCCTGGCAAAGAGTAGGGATTATTACAAGTATCCCTGGCAGGCTTTTCTTTTACAGAGGCTGTTAATGGGAAAAATGCGTAATCTAAAGCTATAGCCATAGAGTGTCACTTAACGGTGCTTAACTCTAGCATTTTACATAATATGAAATTTCTTTTATCGCGAAATTTGGTGGGATGGCGTGAAAAGTATAGCCACTTAGCCGTAATGTTAGGTAACGTATCGAGCTGAAAAATATTATGAGCAGCGTGAATATGAGCGAGAATAGAAGTCGTTTAGCATAGGAGAAGGCCACCTCTGAACCGGGGACTGCTTGAAGTTGGAGTTTTTCACTGAGTTATAATGCAATTTTACTATAAAGTACTAAGTGACACTATTGACCCACGCAATGCTATTGTCACTGAGTATTTTTTATGATAATAATACTAGCTGGGGTACCAGGCTTCGCTAAGGGAGTTGATCATGAGATACCTTCACCAATGGGTAAATAAAATTGTATACAGAATGGTTCACAATGATCCGGAATGGACAACATTCGAGAGTGTTCTGAAATGTTCTACAACGATCTGGGATCTCGAATACTCTTAAATGTTTGGGACTGTTCTATAAATTTCTAGAGTGCGAAACTTCCGGCCCTTATATCTGCAAAAGCACGCCCTTCAGGTAGAAACGAGAACCTTCTTCATGGATGAGGAATAGGGGTTTTTTTATTTTTTTTATTCACAATTGGTAACTAAGCCCTTGGCATCATTTCACCTGATGGTAAGTGACGATGATACTTCTTCTTCTTCTTTGCGTGTCGATGACAAATAACGATGATACTGAAGACGAAAGTGGTCTTACCAAGATTCCCCAACGCAATGGGTAACTGGCTATCATATCATTAAGCTGGAACACATCAATGCTGTTAGCAGTGATGTTTGGCGGCAAGACTTAGATAAGATGGTGGTAGCTAGCCAGGCAGGCTATGAAAATGCCCTACCACCAACCAAACCGGACCCCGCCGGGAATCGAACCCGCGACCTCCTAGTGTTAAGCGAATGGACTAACCATGACACCACGGAGGCGGTTAAAATACTACACCATATAACTTCCTTGATCGTACCGGGGCTCTACTATTATAATATATATTGATGATTTTTTTCAAAGTGATTGAAAACAGGGAGACGTTATATCTCCGAAACTGCTCACCGCTGCCCTGGAAGACGTTCTCAAGCTTCTGGGCTTGGGCGTACTCGGCATCAATATCAACGGCGAGTACATAACCCACCTCCGAATCTCTGACTATATCGTGATCATGGCTGAGACTATGGAAGACTTTTTTTCCCTTTGGTCTGCGTAGGCTGTACAGCCGTAATACAGCCGGCTGTACTGGTTATGTAGGACTCACAGACCTGCGCCTATATACATACATACACATATACAATACATAAGGTGAATATAAATAAATATGCACAGGCCCAACACCGCACTACCCACTAACAACCCCCTGTAAACTTGGCAGCTAAGCCACCTTTAAATGCGATGGAGGCCCTAGGGAGGGGGGTGCGATTTAAAGAAGACCTAAGCACAATGCTTGATGGCCTCAGTAAAGTATCTCAACAAGTGGTTCTTAAAATGAACAAGGATAAGCGAAAATAATGTTAAATGTCCGTGTCGCACCCACCCCTCTAAAGGTTGGATACTCTACACTGGAAGTTGTTAACGAATATGTATACCTGGGACAAACGTCCAGGTAGGTAGTTCCAACTACAAGAAAGAGATTAAGTAACGAATCCAACTCGGCTGGGCAGCGTTCGAGAAGCTCTGCAATACCTTCACGTCTTAAGGTCTTTGACCAGTGTGTGTTCCCAGTGATGAAATACGGAACTGAAACATGGTCGCTTACTATGGGCCTCATACATAACCAGGCTCAAGGGCACCCAAAGGGCAATGGAGCGAGCTATGCGTTCGAATCAGAAATGAGGATCCGCAGGAGGATAATAACCGACATAGCTCACAGAATCGCTATACTGAAGTAGCAGTGGGCAGGGCACATAGCTCGTCGAACACATGGCCATTGGGGCAGTAAAGTTCTCGAAACGTAGCGTAGGAAGGCCAACCACGCGGTGGACTGACGACCTGGTGAAGATCGCGGGAAGCCGCTGGATGCCGACAGCGCAGGGCCGGTCGTCGTGGAAATCCTTGGGGAGGCCATTGTCCAGTAGTGGACGTTTTTTGGCTGATATGATGGTGATGATGATAATTGAAAACTCCGATATCAAAGAGGCCCTCAGCATAGATGAGTTCCTCAGTTCCATGGCTCATCTATCTCCCGTAGTCTTTTGATCGAGGAGCGAACGCCAAGCGCGAGCGAAGTGTCTCCGTTTCAGCTTGGTCAAAAATGCTTTCGTACTTTTGTTTGTCCGGATGTTCGGCTATTCTCCTCAATGCAACGGATCGAATTTCTCAACCGATTCTCGTGACATTTTGTGAGCAGGTTCGATAATAGTGGATTTTTGTCAATTAAGTTTTGGGATATTTTGTCTTTTGGGAAAATATTATATTTCAGCCATTACGAAAACTCGCCAAGTCTACAGCTCACAGAGACACTAGTATGAGTACAATGGTCTCGGAATAATAATAATATTGGCATAGCCCGTAATTAACCAACAAAAAGCTGAGAAAAAAAAGTGACTTACAAATAATAATAATAAATATCCTTTATTGCATATCAGAAAAAAACATTACAGAAACTTAATTTAAATATATACAGTGCAAAGGGGGCCTTATCGCTTTTAGCGATTTCTTCCAGGCAACCTTAACTAAACATATTTTTCAAGCGTTTTGCCGCGTGCATCACAGTTATGTAACTTACTATGTATATTATCTGTGGCCTCGCCTAGGCCGCACTTGCCCTAAGTCTGTTCCCTGTGCACACTTTAACGGATAAAAAAACCGGCCAAGTGCGTGTCAGAACCGCACACATACGGTTCCGTACTATAATTCTAGATGGCGCTTGTTTACAATACAATACAATATTCTTTATTCCATCACACAACATAAAAAAAAGAAATTGACAATATAGAAGAAAGCCAGTGGTTGTTTCTTCAGTTCTGTACTAACATACTAGATGGCGCTAGTTTCTTCACGTTTCAAAAAAAAACACGTTTTTTGTATGGAGACTTTCACTTTTTCAAATTTTTAGTATTTGTTGTTATAGCGGCAACAGAAATACATCATCTGTGACAATATCACGGTTCATGAAATACATCCTGGTGACAGATGGACAGACGGACGGACAGCGAAGTCTTAGTAATAGGGTCTCGTGTTTACCCTTTGGGTACGGAACCCTTAAAACGAATTGCGAGTCAAACTCGCGCACCGAGGGTTCCGTGCCACCACACCTGTACATAAAAGTAAAACAATGGTACCTGTTCATTTGAAACAAAAGGCATCAACGAGAGCGACAGAAGAATGCTGTTTTTCTCATTCAATACAGACTCCTTAGCGCTAGTACCACTCACACTTGGCCTGTTTTTATTGTTTGTGGTTTTATTTTTGAATTAGTACTAAAATCAAACCAACTTTCACGCTAGAGCGAATACATAGATGTATTAGCATCTTTACGAAAGAGCAGCAACAAAAAAGACAATAATAATAATAAAAATAATAATAATAAGAAAACAGGTTTTTTTGTATAGGGACCCTTATATTTAAAAAAATATTTTTTTAGTTCATGTTCTGTGAAAATTAAAGGGAGCTACCTATCATGATTCAAAAGATACAAAAATTAAAAATAATAATAAATTAAATTAATATTATTTATTTAATTCATTTTAAAAGTCGAACATACACATGGACAACGTAGGCTTATAGGGTCCCGGTAGCCGGTACGGAACCCTAAAAAAACATCACTGGTAGATTTTCACGTAAGTTACCTACTGTTTGGATTTTTGGGGTGACCAACAATGACGCATCACCGCTAAGCTCTGTCTCTAAAGTTTTAAAAAATAAAACGTTGCAACAGTACCGTTTTTCATTGCATACCAGAGCCGGATTTGGAACTGGACCGGAATCCGATTAGCCAGCTCCCTGCCGAAGACAACCGCCATTTCACTAACCGGTTATTCCAGCTATGACCGGATTATGCCCGTTTAGTTTTCACTGCTGGTTTTATGGTTTCCAAAATAAAGCGAGGTGGAAATTCATCACTTTGATAAAACATTCGGATGCAAGTTAGTTCAGTTGCATTTTAGGGCTTTACAAGAATTGGTCTGCTTCCCTGAATGAGGAAGACCTAGTTTTTCTTTAAAATATGATAATGTACTCCAAAAGCTGGCCAAAAAAACACTGGAATAGATTTATCGATGAGGACGAAGCTGGAAAGAGTGCTGGTGCTGAAGGTTATCTATCTATCTATCTACAGCTAGTCCTTGATTTGAAAAATATTGAAAGCAACATCCTACAGTTCTAACAATTTAATCTTAATATCTTTATTTCTTTTAGGTTAAAGTGACTTTTTTTTTTTTTTTTTTATTTAAAATTTGAGTGCGTTTGACTGCAACTGCTAGTTCAAATCCTTCTGTCAAACGTTCTACACGTGCAGTTTATGGGTTGACTTTACGCGGCGGGCGTACAGCGCACTGCGCGTGCAGTATACTCGTAACAACGCGTTCAGGATGCTGTTTGGGCTGCCGGGACACTGTAGTGCATCAACTATGTTTGCTGAGACGCAGATCGATTGCTTTTTCGCAATAATGCGAAAGCGTTGCGCCTCACTACTGAACCGTGTCCGGTGTAGCGCGAACGGTTTCCTTATTCTCTGTTTAATTAAGTTTTCCGGTAAAAGTACTTGTATCAACAAAAAAGGAACGATGTACCTTCTGAGTAAATACTTATCTACTTACATAGAAGGTGGTCATGCCTGGCCTTGTTTGGATGAAGTTCTAACACTGAAATAAAACAAAAAATAGTAAAATCTGGTGAATCGTACTCGCGCCTAGGAACAGAATGTCAAAAAAGCATATTTTTGTCGCTCGCGTTGATTTCTTTTGTTCGCAATGTGAATAGGTATCATTGTTATTATACTATGTAGTTGTGTGGAGAGGTGTGGTGTAATGAAACCCTCGGAGTGCTATAAACTGACTCGCACTTGGCCGGTTTTTTTCTTTTTTGGGTATGTATCTATAATATAATAAAACTGTAACGGGGCCGCGTCTGTACTTGAAATATTTTTGGAAAATAATAACTGTGGTGGACATTACATAGGATTTATTTGATGACAAAACTTGTCTGAAATCTGACCATTTTTTTAAATAAATAATTTCCATTCAAAATAGATGATCCCTAACCTAGTCAAATAATATGCTAATTTTATGTCTATCAAACACCCACTAGCTTCTTAGCTTCTAGCTTCTTGGTACCCAAAATACGTGAACTGGTTGAGATAGATCAGTTGAGATAGATCAGTTGGTTGATGGTGACTGTACTTACAATCCGTGGATGACAGAACTTTGGGATTTTCCCTACGCTCAAAACAATATGTTTTTCTGTCAGATAACGACTGTAACACACACATTATATTAGTCATGTGAATTCCCGAACTAAAAATATGTAAACATAAAACTTTTTAGATAAGAGTGGTCGGCATAGGTACATCGCATTTATTAAGGAAAACCAGACTTCAATAACAAGAGATAAATAACTTACGTGGACATTTGATAGTTGTTTGAAAAACGGTCTTAAAAATATGCAATTTAAAAGTAAAAAGGACCCTAGGTCAGTCGGGCCAATGGAGAAAGAAAAGATAAGCGAGAGAGAGGACCTACTTGGAATCTGAAGATTGTCTGAAAATTTCATCGAAATCGGTCCAGCCGTTTTGGAGTCTATAAGGAACATTTTTTTTTCCTTCACATAACACAGAGATAGACTGGATTCAAGTGCTAATAACTACAGCCTCCCTGATATAATAAAAGGATTTGAATGTAAATCACATGTTAAACGCTCATAAGAATTAGAAATGATTTGAACGATTAAAAATTATTCAAAATGATTACAAATCAAATCATTTTTAATCCTTTTTAATGATTTTGTTTAATCAGGGCTGTGATTAAAATAACTAAAAAAGAGATTATAAGGTTTTCTTATTTGTTTACTTAGCTTAAGTAATAAAAATATGTATCGTTTATTTAAGTAAATAAACTTTAAACAAAAAAAAATGTTATGAGAAAGTGGTAGCCCTAGTTTTGATAAGCATTGCTATTTAAACGGAGACGGAGGGTCGAAATGATTCATATTGTTGCAACCATTCCGGTCAAATGGAGTCCCAAAAAAAAATATGTATCAATTGTGGCCGAAGTTACGACTTTAGCCCTTTTTGGAGGTGGTGCAGAGACTGCGGAATAAATAAATTTATCGAGGAGGAGAAGAAAAAAAAAAAAAATAAGTGTTAATCTTCCGTTCACACATCATGAATTTCGTGTCTAACATTTTTTTTGGTGTTTGTCTAAACGTACTATCCTCATAGATAGCAGTGAGAAGCCAGTGCTGTCGTTAGCTGGTAAAGATATTGAGTAAGTTAGTATTCTCAAGAACCTGGAAGCTATTATCGATCCGACTCTGCAATGATCTGAGAACAACCGGACTATACGCTGTTATCGCCGATTCCGGGTACATCAATGTACAAGAGCTCTTTTCTTGTCCTTGGAGTTGCTTTCTGGAACTTTGTGCCACCTGCTGTTTCAACTGCTGCTTCCCTGGATGAATTCAAGACGATGCTACAACCACTTACTTGCTATTGAGCAAGCTAAGTCGCGAGTGCATAGTTTCTGGTGTGTGATGTGCTGGTAGGGCTGTCAAGTGTTATATGATACAATACTTTTTGTAAATCGTTTTGTTTCTGTTTTTTTAAATGCCATGAGTTTTATATTATTTTTGTCTTTATTTTAAAAAAAAAGGTTGAGCTAAAGCTTTTGTATTTTGTAATGATAAAGCCTACTCGAGGGTAAGCAGGCTAAAATCTTAAAATATTAAAAATTTTAAATACAGAACAAAATTATAAAAAGCGTCTGATTATGGAATCTATGTAAATGGAGAGGCATCAAGATTTAATTAATAAAAGGAAAGATACAGAAACCATAGATAAGATCTACCATGATTTAATTAAATTAAAATAATCTTTAAAAAGTACCGTTGTTACACTTTCTTGGTTAATTAGTTGGAAATTTAAATTTGCGTTTGTATTCATGTAATTTCAAAATTTGTAATTGTAAGTGTCTTTTAAACTTTATGATTATATTTATGTAGTTCAAAATTGACAACCCTGGTTATCTGGGTAGGTGATTTGAATGACTGACTGTATAATTTGTAATATTACCAACTGTACATAAGACCAGTGTTAGCACACGGTTTTGGCTGTCAGTTGACCAATAATAAGATTTATGAACGCATTGTTCATGTGACTTTATAATTTCTTAATATTATAGTGTTTTTTAACTAACGTTAAGATAATTAAAGTTAATGAATTAATTAATTAAGTTACATAGTTGGACTCACATGAGTTTATTTATTTTAATATGGTTCCAAATTTAACGGACAAAACAGGTTATAAGTATTCACCGCTATAACCTGTCCTCAGAACATTTTTTTTTGTTTAAAGTTTATTTACTTAAATAAACGATACATATTTTTATTACTTAAGCTAAGTAAACAAATAAGAAAACCTTATAATCTCTTTTTTAGTTATTTTAATCACAGCCCTGATTAAACAAAATCATTAAAAAGGATTAAAAATGATTTGATTTGTAATCATTTTGAATAATTTTTAATCGTTCAAATCATTTCTAATTCTTATGAGCGTTTAACATGTGATTTACATTCAAATCCTTTTATTATATCAGGGAGGCTGTAGTTATTAGCACTTGAATCCAGTCTATCTCTGTGTTATGTGAAGGAAAAAAAAATGTTCCTTATAGACTCCAAAACGGCTGGACCGATTTCGATGAAATTTTCAGACAATCTTCAGATTCCAAGACGGTCCTCTCTCTCTCTTATCTTTTCTTTCTCCATTGGCCCGACTGACCTAGGGTGCACGGAGAAAAAAATATCGTCAGAATAACTATTCAAAGTTTATAGTTAAATTAGTTAAAAGACGTATCGTTAATATAGCCAACTGTTTCGTCAAACTAAGGATCTGTATCGCTGAATTGGCTATACAGATCCTCAATTCTAGAAAACAGTTGACTACATCAACGATACGTCATTTAACTAATTTAACTATAACTTTGAATAGTTATTCTGACTATATTTTTTTCTCCGTGTGCTTTTTATATTAATAATATGTATGTTGCAGTCGTTATCTAACAGGACAAAGTATTATTTTGAGAGTAGGGAAATTCCGACGGAAGTACGGTACTGCTATTGGTATCTGGCAATTGCATGACACCACCTCGTGGTCAAATAATATAAGTAAAATAGTCTTTTTCTTTCTAATTTAGAGGTAAGGGTTAATTTTAAGGGTCTTAGGAAATGAAAATGTAAAAAAAAATACATAAAAGTTATGCAAATTTAAAATATGCGACATTAATACCGTAGATAAGTTTATATAGTTCAGGATCGTGTATAAAGATATGCATAGAGCTACTGTTTCGTAATTAATGTTTTACTTAAGAAGAAATAGGTCATAGATATAATTATAGAGTAATTTAGGTTTCTTCTTTGTTTGCTAGTGAAAACTGCCAATGTTTTTATGTTATTATTTATTATCTCGAGTTGTAAAAAGATTTCTTTGTTTCTGAAACTTTATATGTGTAATTAGACATTATCTTCATTAAGTTTTTATAGAGTGTATAGACTTCATTTGTGACATTTGATGTGTATTTTCGTTCATTCTCTAAAAAGCTACAAAATTTGCGAACTAGTCACAGATTTGTAAGCTCTCAGATACCATAAAATTCACTATTTATCAACCATTATGATTCAGCATAGAACGATAGCCATCCAACACATTAAATGGTCATTCTTTAGCGCCTACATGTTTTAGAATATCAAAATCCACTGAATATATGTTATGAACCTGATGTGATGTCTTGTTTACGAAAATGCCATTACTCAGCCATAATAAATCATTTCGGATAACATCTGTGTTTCATTTAACGCTCCCTGTACAATTATAAACAGTGCGCATGGTTAAATTTTTTATAAGAATTTTCTAGTTGTTTTCTTCTAATCTTTTGATGCGCACTCACAGAAAATCTCGTCGAGTTTAGTTAAGTCCTTACTTTTGGATCCGAATAAATTCTGAGTTACTAACGATACAGAGGTCAAAACAACAACTTTTGGAATTTTTGTCTGTCTGTCTGTCTGTCTGTCTGTCTGTATGTTCGCGCATCACGCAAAAACTACCAGGCCGATTTTGATGAAATTTTGTATGGTGGTTCCTTATAGCCCGGGTTAACATATAGGATACTTTTTATCCCAGAAAATTCAAGAGTTCCCGTGGGAAAATCAAAAGTATTCATTTATAGAATGGCTTACCACGCAAATGTGGCTTGACCTATTACAATCAAATTTTACACGTTGATACCCTTATCGCGAACTAAAACTGGGACATTGTGAATCCCAAAAAAATTAGGGTTCCTACAGGAATGCAAAAAAAATTATTTTACAATGACTCAACGTAACAATATAAAACCTTTACATTGGGATGGGGTGTTTTGACCATCATTGTATAGTCGGGTATTCTTTATCCCGGAAAACTAAAGAGGTCCCGTGGGAAGTTATCTATCGATACTTACAATAATAACAATAGAGTACTTTTTCTATATATTAGCTACACATACCAAACATTATAATCATAGTAGCAGAATGTCAATAGATGGCACTGCAGGGATAATAAAACGCGCTTAAGTTGTATTAAAACATTAAAATATTATTTCATACTTTTGAGTGGATTTCTTTTATGTATTTTTCAGCATACGCTACTTTAAACTCTGGAACTATGGACGTAGCGATGTGTTTCATAGACGAACAGAGAGGTATATTTTTACAGATTCCAATCGTGTAAAATAATAAAAACACATAAATCGAGTTTAGCATCTTTTAACAGGAGGCACAGATATGGGAACTCTTCTGACGGCGACTATTTGCGTGTGGCAGTTGCTCTCCGCCTGCAATATCAATATCTGTGAACCTCATCAATGTATTTGCGGGTCCACGGTGGAGGCAATTGGCCATCACTCACTGAGTTGCAGTCGTGTTTGTGAAGATTCCCACGTCACCAATTCCTCAATGACCTCACTCGGAGGGCACTGGTCTCGGCCAGATGGAATATTCCATCTTTGATGCAGCCGCCGGCCGGGCTTTAGTAGATCTGATGGCAAAAGGCTGGAGGGTTTAAACAGGTGCTATGGCAGAGAGGAACGTGTCTGCTTTGGAAAGCCACTTTTTCTGCCTCACTGCTGCTCAATTTTCGGCGAGAAAGAAGCATAATAAGTACTCGGTCTTGGAGGCAAATTACTGCTTTGTGCCGCTGGTCTGTGAGACAACCGGCTGCTGAACCCTCAGAGGCCTTTGCCTTCACAAAGGAGTTTGGCCTTCGCCTTCGAGAGAGGAGATGTGACGTGAGGTCCTACCTGCTGCTAAGGGTGTCTATTGCCATCCAGCGCGGCAACGAGAAGTGCGTCTTGGGCTCCTTTGGAGCTGATACGACTCGAGTATTTGACCCATATTCATATTGTTAGGAAATTTTATTACTACATTGATACCTACCTATAATGATTTGAATTAGTTTTTTGATAATATAGGTATATATGTTATTTCATCATATCAGTTTATATACGTCCCCACCAAGGGGCTCAACCTGCCCTGAGTTAGGGCGATCTGGCCTTAGACGATCACGCGGGCCCATTGCGGGTTGATTGACTTCACACATAAGCTTCGAATTTCTTCGAAGGCGTGTGCAGGTTTCCTCACGATGTTTTTCTCACCGTAAGAGCGTCGGATAAACGTACATACCAGTATGAAATCGATATTCGTATAGATATTGATAAGTGGCAGGATTCGAACCACGGCCTTCCGGATAGGAGGTAGTGGCCCTAACCGTTTTGCCACTGACGCTCTATATTTTATTACTTAATATTATAAATGTGAAAATGTGTTTGTTTGTTTGTTACCTATTCACACTTCAACACCTCTATCAATCTTGATGAAATTTGGCATGCAGGTAGCCTGTATCACTGGGAATGAAATAGTCAACCTTTTATTTGTGGAAATTATCATCGCCCGATGCAGTTCCTGAGGAAACTAAAACAATAGTCTTTGTTCGTTTTATATAAAATCGTAACGAAAAAATAGATTGGTGTGATTTTTAGCACAGAGATGAGGTGAAAAATGATATAATTTACTAATAAGTATATCCTGACATAGTTCCCGAGGGATCTGGGGACAACTGTTTTCTACGCTCGCGCACGTCGGTGGCGTCGCAACGGAGCAACGGATTAAAGTGATTTTTTGTATAGAATTTGTTGAGGGGGTGGGAAGTGACAAAGACTGCTAATCTGAATAGCCCGATACAGTTCCTGAGCTACCTGGAGAAAACTCATGTCCACGCTTGCGAGCTGATTGCGGCTCGCGCACCACTCACCCTCAAAAAGAGTCATAAAAGCTATGTCCACGTGGGCGAAGCCGCGGGCAAAAGCTAGTATACAATATAATGTTACTTACTCTAATTAAATCATCATCATCATCATTACAGCTCATATACGTCCCCACCGAGGGGCTCGAGCCTACCCTGAATCAGGGCGATTAGGCCTTAGTCGACCACGCGGGCCCAGTGCGGGTTGGTCGACTTCACACACAACCTTCGAGTTTCTTCGCAGGCGTGTGCAGGTTTCCTCACGATGTTTTCCTTCACCGTTAAAGCAATCGGTAAGTATGTACGTAAGTTTTTGAAAAACTCATTGGTACATTGGCCGTCCAGATTTGAACCCGGTACCTCTGGTTAGATGGACCGAGTCGTTACCGATTGAGCCACCGACGCTTAAATTAAAATAAATATATTTAAAACTTAAAACCTGATAACTTTCTTTCTCATTATTTGTTAGCACTTAAGGCTTGTGCACAAATCACACGAGGTTTTTTCGGCTACTTTTACTTTTTGACCCCCTCCCACCCCCTGGTGATATTTGGTGAGGCTTACTAAGATTACCCCACGCAATGGGGAACTGGTTATCTTATCTTCAAGCCGGAACACATCAATGCTGTTAACATTGATGTATGGCGGCAAGAATTAGATAAGATGGTGATAGTGAAATGCCCTTCCACCAACCAAACCGAGTCTTACAAAGTTAGAATCCGCCGGGGATCGAACCAGCGTCCTCCTGATGTGAAGCTTATGGACTTAACTATTACGCCACGGAGGCGGTTAAATGTCTGAAATTAAGTATTTTTTATTTTATTTTTTACTTATAAATTTATCTATTTCTTCTATGTTGTTTACTTCTTTTTTATGATGTTGTGATTGAGATTTATTTATTTGGATCCAGGTTACAGTATCTTATATACTACTTACATCCTACTTACATCATAGTGCATTTTAGCACAAATAAAGTAAAATTCCTTAGTAGTTCCACGCTAGGATTCCCTGTGTTGTAGTAGGTAGTCTCTTTCATCGATTTCAAAACAAAAAAGGAAAAAATAAAATAAGTAAGTTATAATTTTTAAGACGGCTAAGGTAACTAGGTGTGTGTGTGTGGTCTCTGTGTGTATGTGTGTGTGTGTTTGTATGTGTGTGCGTGAGTGTGTGTGTCAGATGTGTGAACTTATGTTTGAGTAAAGAGTTATCAATACATGCCAATGCCATCATTCAATACTTTTTCTGTAGAATTATAATTTAATTTCAACCACCACCATTCAATCTTTGAATCGTTGAATAGTAATTTTGTACTTACCTACATTCCGAACGCTGCCTGGCTGAGTTGACTTACCCGATTGATCTCTTTCTCGAAGTTGGACCTACCTAACAGGACTATTTGTCGTATTTAATATTCGTCAACCACTTCGAGTGTAGAGTCTCCATCCTTCAGAGGAGTGAGTGCGACAAGGACATTTAACATACGTTTCGTCTTGTCCATATTCACCCAATTGTTGAGAGGCTTTATTGAGGCCATCGAGCATTGTGCCTAGGTCTTCCATGGTTTCAGCCATGACCCCGATATCGTCAGCGGATGGAAGGTGGGTGATGTACTCACCGTTGATATTGATGGCGAGTCTCCTCCAGTCCAGAAACTTAAAAACATCTTTCAGGGCGGTGGGGAACAGTTTCGGATATATAACGTCCCCCTTGGTGGACCGATGACCCTGTGAAGGTCGTGGGAAGCCGCTAGATGCGGGCTGTGCAGAAACGATCGTCGTGGAAATCCTTGGGGGAGGTCTATGTCCAGCAGTGGACGTCCTTCGTCTGATGATGATGAACGTCTCCCTATCTTACGCCTCGGATAGGTTTCGAATTCATGTTCTGGAGGCGAACCAACATGGTAGCGTTTTCATGAAAACACCTCAATACCTCGATATATCGATAGTCAACCAATCAAAGGCTTTCTCACCGTCGACAAACGCCAAACAAAGTGGCTGAATGCATTCTTCGGTTTTCTGTGTAATCTGCCGCAGCGTACGTATGAGCGCTCTATGACACTAAAGCCTTTTCGGAAGCCTACTAGTTTGTGAACCTTCGCAATATCTGCACGTCCCTAATACCGTTGTGGCTCATCACTAAGGTCTTCGACCAGTGAGTTTTACCAGTGATGGCATTCGAAACTGAGAAATGCTTGCTTTCTTTGGGCCTAAGAAGACTCAAGGTAACCGAAAGGACAATGGAGCGTCCTATGCTCGGAGTTTTCCTGCGTGATCGAATCAGCAACAAGGAGATCCGTAGGAGAACCAAAGTAACCGACGAAGCTCACAGAATCGCTAAAGGGGCAGTGGACGGAGCACATAGCTTATAGAACAGATGGTCGTCGGGGCAGTAAAGTTCTCGAGTGGCAACGTAGTGTAGGGAGGCTTATGGTGAAGGTCGCGGAAAGCCTTTGGATGCGGGCAACACAGGGCAGGTCGTCGTGGAAATCTTTGGGGGAGGCCTTTGTCCAGCAGTCTTTCGGCTGATATTATGATATGCAATTGTAGAAAAAACAAATGGAGGTACCTACCTTCACGTTACAACATAACCTTGTAATATTATAAGAAAATCCTTATATACTAATAATAAATGTGAAAATGTGTTTGTTACCTTTTCACGCTTCAACGCCTTGACCAATCTTTATGAAATTTGGTATGCAGGTAGCTTGTGTCACGGGGAAGGACATAGGCTACTTTTTATCCCGGGAAAAAAGCATAATCTGATGCAGTTCCTGAGGGAACTGAAAAAATACTCGATTGTTGTGATTTTTGCACAGACATGGTTATAACCCTTAAAGACAGTCATTAAAACAATGTCCACGTGGGTGAAGCCGCGGGAAAAAGCTAGTAAGAGATAATAATCAAACCACTCAACGAGCCTTCTTTAGTTACTGTTCATGGCCCCTTTGTGTACTTTGTGAAAGCTCGTAGAAGGCGCGGGAGGGTTGCCAACATTTTAATAGCTTGATAGGATAAATTAAATTGCACAACCACGCTGTGCATACTTTCTCGTAAAGCGTTTGCCCTCAAACTATACACTTTAGAAATTAGTTCCAGTGTTTCTCTGACCTTTTTTAGCACACGCAGATCAAAAGTAGTATTCTGTGAACCTAAACTGACAATTCCTGTGCAGTTATTATATTATATTATTATAACAGCTCATATACGTCCCCACCGAGGGGCTCGAGCCTACCCTGAATCAGGGCGATTAGGCCTTAGTCGACCACGCGGGCCCAGTGCGGGTTGGTCGACTTCACACACAACCTTCGAGTTTCTTCGCAGGCGTGTGCAGGTTTCCTCACGATGTTTTTCCTTCACCGTTAAAGCAATCGGTAAGTATATGTACGTAAGTTTTTGAAAAACTCATTGGTACATTGGCCGTCCAGATTTGAACTCGGTACCTCTGGTTAGATGGACCGAGTCGTTACCGGTTGAGCCACCGACGCTTTGCACCGACCGACAGTAGCAATATCTATTTCATTCAACTAGAAACTGGCAACACCATACAACCTTCCGTTCCTTTTAAGCCTGTGATTGGTGGAACATACACCAATCAGATCAAAGCAATACTGGTGCCCGTTTGGGCGGTAAAACCAAGGTTATGAGGATACAACCAGCGGGAGCTCTGCCATTCTGCTACCACGAGTCTGACGAACAGTTGTGTACGGAGAACCAGCGTATTTTAAGGTAAAAGTACCTACTGTTACTCATAATTTGTAAAGTGTGGTTTAACGAGTGAATTAAATAAAAATTTTCGTAAAACATGAAGAGTTCTTCTTTTACCTTAGTAATAAAGAATAGAGGTAAGTCAGACTTGAGAAAAATTTACTAACGATCTAGATTTGTACGGCAAGTACTTTACTAACTTTCCCTTAATAATTCAAAACTTTATGAAGTAGGCCTTGTTAATTTTTATTTAACATGTAAAGTTTCGTTAAAATCTTCGAAGTAGTTTTTGAGAAAAAATGAAAAAAAGGGGGTAGGATAGGATACAACGGGCCAGAAATGACATTTCAAAAAAAGAATGACGCAACAAACAAAATGGCGGCGAAATCCTATACGTTCGACAATCAAACTGTAATCAATCTGTTTCAATGTGGGTGGCGAGGGGGTGAGGTCGCAATCTAGAGAGCGGCAGGGAGTGTCCATACTGTATGTTAGTAGTAATGTATACGAGTATTACTTTGCCTAAACGGAAATGGCGGGTTGAGTTCGACAGGTTTGAGGATCGATGGAAAGAGTAGGCTCGGTATAGGGATGTATGGCGTAGTAGGGTGAGGTCTTTGCTCAGCAGTGGGACAATCTAGGCTAATAAAAAAAAGACTAGATTTTATGTATTACTAGTGGATGCCCGCAGCTTCGCCCGCGCAGATCCCGATTTTTGCGGTTCCCGTAGGAATTTCCCAAAATCTTTTCTTAGCGGATGCCTACGTCATAACAACTAGGTGCATGCCAAATTTCAGCCCGATCCGTCCCGTGGTTTGGGCTGTGCGTTGATAGATCACTATGTCAGTCAGTCAGTCAGTCACCTTTGAGTTATATTTAGATTTACAAATAATCTGGGTTTGTACAGGAGGTACCTTATTTCGATTTTTAAGTAATAATGAACTACTCAGTATAGTAGGTGTCATCTTATCATCTCATATACGTCCCCAACGAGGAGCCTGCCCTGAATTAGGGCGATTGGGCCTTAGTCGACCACGCGGGCCCAGTGCGGGTTGTTCGACTTCACAAACACATACACACACAATCTTTCAGTTTCTTCCAGGCTGCGAGGGATTTTTTATTTTTTTTATCCACAATGTACCTTATGACGTCAACATACCGTTGAACTAGTCAATGAAAATAAAATAAAAAATGAAAAAAATATTTTGTAATTCGGTGGCGGCCCTAAAAACTCAAATAAATAAAAAAAATGCTCGAGATATAAAAATAATAATCGCAGGTTGTGTGTGAAGTCGACCAACCCGCACTGGGCCCGCGTGGTCGACTATGGCCCGATCGCTCTTATAAAGGGGAGGCTCGAGCGCCTCGGTGGGGACGTATATGAGCTGATATGATGATAAAAATAATATTACCCTGACCAGAATTACATCCAAATCCAATCAGTACTTTAGGAGCTAAGGCTTTTAGGCACAGACAGTCTTTTTTGAATTTTTGGTTTTTTTAGACTTTCAGTGTAAGACAAAATCCCTATCAAAATCTCAACTTCGATAATTTTTTTTCAGAATGGAAAGGGATAGCATAAATGTCACAAAGTTATTGGTTGCAAGTGCGTTGAGACAACTATACTCGTATATCACACTGACACACATAGGCATGGTTCGTTTTCTAAACTTACGTAGTTTTTTTTTTGTCTTTTTTTATTCTCAATTGGTAAGCCCTTGGCATCATCTAGCCTGATGGTAAGTGACGATAATGGAGAAGATGGAAGCGGGCTTACCAAGATTAGTTATTATAATCATGCTCACGTTAGTACACATGTAAACAAATCACTTTCATCGTTTCAGTTCCTGTTTATAGGTATTTTCTTTAATTTGCGGAAGTGAATAGAATTTATTAGAATAAGTTTATCGGGTCACTAGGCACATGATATTTACCTACTTACAGTTAATGGTAAATAATATTACTGTCATAATCATCGCCCTAATTCAGGGTAGGCTCGAGCCCCTCGGTGGGGATGTATATGAGCTGATATGATGAATTACTGTCATACGGTCATTAAAATAAAATGGTACATAATTACAAAAAAAAACATTTTACTTACACTATATAATAATTTTAAAGACAAACTTGTTAATTTTAAATAAACGAAATGAAATAAAAACATATGACAAGTAATTTGTCAAGGGTTTACCAATTGTGAATAAAAAATAAAAAATAATAATAATTAGGTATTAAAACATTAAAAGGTCCCAGTTCAGCATATGTAGCAGAGACAAAGGCCTCAGCTACGCTGGTGATTCTGTTAGAACCTTGCAGGAGGTGAACACGCTTCAATGGTTCAAGTGATTTGCACAAAAATTTTAATATTCATCATTCTTAAAAAAGTAAAAAAAAAACCACAAATATGCGGGCAAAGCCCTGGAAACTGGCAATACTGAACCCCACTTCTCTCAAGATCTATTATAAATTCCAACCGGGTTATTTATCCCTCATTACGCCCACCTTACGTATAATGAGGCGATATTTTCCAACCCTCTTATTTACAGGTCAACTAGGTAGGTATACTGTTACCGCTACGATCGTTGTGTGCTTGTATTTTAAGTAAAAGTGGCTATATTTCTGTCATATACAAGATCGTTCAATAAGTCTCGAGACTCACTAACAAGAAGGCACATATATTAAAAACTCTTTTAATTTTTAGAAAGTACTGGCCATCAAATGATATGTGCAATTTTTTTTTTTTAAATCGAACAATAAAATATTGAATTACAGACATTTAAATGATGCTACTTTTGAAATTTCGTAAACAAAGGAAAAAACGTGTTTCGCGTGTTGATAAAACAATGGTTTTTAATGGGACAAAATACCGCTCAATCACATCAGTGGCTTATAAAATGTTATCCGGAATCTTCTCCGTCTAACTAAAGTTTTTTAGACTCTAAACCAACCATTTGTCGGTGGTATGCCGACTTCAAACGCGGTCGTTTGGACACAAATGATGCTGAACGCTCTGGTCGTCCAAATGAAGCAGTGACTGAACAAAACATTATACTCGTAGTTAAGTATGTATTTATAGGAACCAAAACATTGTTATAACACTGGTCTACAGTGGTTTTGTTGCCCTAGATATAAGATTGATTTTGAATATATTTATGCTCACAATTCATGAAACTATCAATGATTTTGTAAGATTTGCTCTCGTTTTTTTGCGCAGAACTCTAATCATGACTGGGAAAATTAATTTTATTACTAATAAGCCGATAATTGATCAAAATATAAGATATGCAATCATTATAAAAACAAGAGCACATTCAATACTTTCATGAATAAATTCGTCATCTAGGCACTTGAAAACATCAAAAATTGCTAAAATATTCAAGGATTTTTTTTTTGTAGAGCTGTGTTGTTTTCAAGATATCCAGGGTAACATTTTTTTTTTCTTTAGAGGTGTTTTATTTATTAAAACCAGAAACAAATAATTTTACCGTACTAAAGAAAGGTGTTCGTGTCTTTACCTTCTATGTTTTTATAAGCTTTATTATGTTGTTGTGCTACACGTAGTTAGTTTGGGACAAAGATTGGAGCGTAAACTAGACCCACTTCCCGACTTCCGATAGAGCTGAATTTTTTCATACACGTTAAGTTTAGAGCACAATATAAGTGACTTTATAATTATAAATACAATGTGGCGGACTCCTAAAGATAGCGGAATAGTATTTTTTTTATGTGTCAATTAATGAAAGGGTTTGCTGGAAAGAATACGAAATAATTAAAATATTACTTTCTTTGGGGCCAGATGACCATGTGTGATTTGTCCCAGAATATTTATTTATTTATTTTATTTATTTAAATTAAACCTTGTTCCTAAAAGTATTAAGGTTTTTCGAAAATTATTAACTATTATATTTTTAAAGCAGCTAAATTTGTAAACAAAAATCTATATACATACTAGCTGTCCCGGCGAACTTCGTTCCACCCTACACTACACTACACTGCCCTAACCTACACTACATTACTCTACCCTACCCTACACTACCCTACTCTACACTACCCTTTCGTACACTACCCTACACTACACTACCCATCTCTACACTACCCTACCCTACACTACACTACCCTACCCTACACTACCCTACCCTACACTACCCTACCCAACACTACAATACCCTACACTACACTACCCTATCCTACACTACCCTACCCAACACTACACTACCCTACACTACCCTACCCAACACTACACTACCCTAACCTACCCTACCTACACTACTTTACACTACCCTACCGTACACTACCCTACACTACACTATACTACCCTACCCAACCCTACACTACACTACCCAACCCTACTCTACCCTACACTACCCTACACCTACACTACACTACCCTACCCTAAAACCAATTATTTTTTGACTGATTTTTATTTTCCGATTTTTTCTATTTAATTCCGAGCATTTTCATATTTATTCACCTTTTAAACCTTCTCTGGACTTCCACAAATAATTCAATACCAAAATTAGCCAAATCGGTCCATCCGTTCTCGAGTTTTAGCGAGACAAACGAACAGCAAAAAAATATACTTAAGTGTATGTATAAAAACTCGAAGGTTGTGTGTGAAGTCAACCAATATTAATTTTTTTTTATTTAATTCCGAGCGTTTTCATGTTTATTCACCTTTTAAACCTTCTCTGGACTTCCACAAATAATTCAATACCAAAATTAGCTAAATCGGTCCAGCCGTTCTCGAGTTTTAGCGAGACTAACGAACAGCAATTCATTTTTATATATATAGATAATGAAACTGTAACGGGGCCGTGTCTGTACATGAAATATTTTTAGAAAATAAAAACTGTAGTGGATATTACTAACGATACAGAGGCAAATTTCAGATTTTTTTTCTGTCTGTCTGTCTGTCTGTATGTTCGCGCATCACGCAAAAACTACCAGGTCGATTTTGATGAAATTTAGTATGGTGGTTCCTTATAGCCCGGGTTAACATATACAATACTTTTTATCTCGGAAAATTCAAGAGTTCCCGTGGGAAAATTCATAAAACCTCCACGCGGACGAAGTCGCGGGCACCCCCAGTTAACGGGACCTACACCAATTTTGTTACAATCTGTATATTATTATAATGCTACTATTATTATCTATTATTATTGTTGAATAGCTAGTTATTCATATATTAAAGTACGAAATATATTAGAAAACTATGTTTGGATGTGTACAATGATTTTAATAGTAGCATTATAATAATATACAGGTTGTAACAAAATTGGTGTAAATCCCGTTAACTGGGGGTTCTACTCTTCATACTGAACAACTTTCTCCAAGGAACCCATAGTCAATTCTTAAAAAAAAATGGACCCGCCATACTAAAATGCACAAAATCGGTCGATCATCTGATCGATTTGTATGAACAGTAAAAAAAATGTTTACGTTTTCAGCAAATTCGTAACACAAAAGTTGTTCAGTATGATGAGTAGAAGCCCCAGTTAACGGGACCTACACCAATTTTGCTACACCCTTACAGTAGTGTAGTCTTTTCATTGAACATGCTAATTCCAGCCAACCTTGAAATACTCCTTAGGCAGCTGGAATTTCGAGGCAGACATGCAAAAAACAGTCCTCCTCGACAATGTGATGAGATGATTGCTGATAGGTGTGAGGGGCCTATCCTGAAACACTGGGTGGGCCTCCCACGCAGTCCGTATGTCTGCATCAGAAACTAACTCTGATCCGTTTGACTCAAAATTGTATTTGCTTCTACTAATATAGGTTAAGTTGTGTTCTTACTAAAAAAAATGGATCTTTGGTCTGAAAATAAATGAATGATGATGATGCATGTCCGACGGTTTTTCTTCCCGTCGCGTTGTCTTCCTTTACTCCAGCCGACTCTGCTTCCGCTGGAGGTGCTCCTGCCACTTCGCCTCGTGTCAAGTGTGCAGTGTGTCTGAATTGTAAATTCTTACAGATTAATTACAAAATCTCTTAAAAAGTAAGTTTGAGATTAATTAATAAATCATCATCATCATCATATCAGCCGAAGGACGTCCACTGCTGGACATAGGCCTCACCCAAGGATCTTCACCAGGTCATCGGTCCGACGAGTGTTAGGCCTGCCTACGCTACGTTTTCCTGTGCGTGGTCGCCACTCGAGAACTTTACTGCCCCAACGGCCATCTTTTCTACGAGCTATGTGCCCCTCCCACTGCCACTTAAATGTATGTTACTTTGGTTCTCCTGCGGATCTCCTCGTTTCTGATTCGAACACGCAGAGAAACTCCAATCATAGCACGCTCTATTGCCGTTTGGGTGACCTTGATAATAATAATAAATATAATAATAATAAATAAGTAATATTAACATTCAGAGACCCGTAAGTCAGTCTGTATCTCGGTAGTATGTTCACGCGAGATGGAAAGTGTGAAAAGGACATTGAAAGGAGGTTTAAGAATGGAAATGCAGTAAACGAAGCTGTCAATGGTGTTGTGTGCAGTCAGACGGTGTCTAAAATGGCTCGAATGGCTGTGCATAACGCTGTTTTACTTCCCACACTGACGTAGGGTAGTGAATGCTGGGTGTGGCAGAAGAATCATAAAAGCAGAATAAATGCGGTTGAGATGTGGCACAGTATTACGATATAAGCCGCTATATTGTAATGAGGAGATCCGTAGGAGAACTAAAGTAACCGACAAAGCTCTCAGTATTGCTAAACTTAAGTGGCAGTAGGCAAGGGCACATGGCTCGTAGAACGAATGGCCGTTGGGGCAGTAAAGTTTTCGAGTGGTACCGCGCACCGGAAAACGTAGCGTAGGCAGGCCTCCCACGCGGTGGACCGATGACCTGGTGAAGGTCGTGGGAAGCCGCTGGATGCGGATAGCGTAGAACCAGTCGTCGTGGAAATCCTTGGGGAGGCCTATGTCCAGCAGTGGATGTCCTTCGGCTGATATGATGATGATGATTTTAATATTGTGTATGCGGTCCTTAAAAAAAATCTGCGGCGTGAAATTGAGTGAGAGAGTGAAAAATGTGGTGATAAGAGAGATGTGTGATTTGAAGGAAGACGTTGAACAAAAGTAGAAAAGAGTATATTGCGTGGGTTTGGACATTTAGAACGTATGAATGAAAGGAGGGTAAAAAAAGAGATTTATTGTGCAAATGTGGAAGGATGTACCGCCAGGGTACGTCCCAGGAGGACGTTTAACGACCAAATTGGTGACGTCCTCAAAAATGCCGCGGTTCGTAGGTAGAAGAATAACAGGTTATGTATGATAAGATAGATGGATGTAAGAAAAGCGAGGGAGGTATGTCAGGATCGTGGAAAGTGGCGCTCCATCGTCTCTGCCTACCCCTGTGGGACCAAGGCGTGAGCTATGTCACACCCTGTCACTTGGTCCCAAACTGAGACTCCCTGTACTACGGGAACAAGAAATTGATACACTTGTACATACAAAATTGGTGTAAAAGCCATTACCTGGGGCTTCTACTATCGTAATGACCAAATTTTCGCAAGAGACTTATACTCGTAGGTAGTCAATCCGCAAAAAAAAAACATAAAAATCGATCATAAAAATAGATATAAGAAGTTTTTTTTTTAAAATTTTTTTTGTGTATCAATTGTAATTTATGTAGCTTTGAATAAATGTTTTATCAATCTATCTATCTATCTATCATCTGATTTTATATCACCGTCTTTGTATGAAACGTTCGAACCTACGACGGATCTTGCTTAATAAAATATACCTCTACTAATAGGTAGCTCCACGTATACAAAAAAAAACGATAATTTAAAAAACTAAAAAACCCGCCTGCGTTTCTGTGTAATTTGGAAATGAAAAACCCTAAATCAAGAAAGTCGTCATACCCGATTGCACTTAACTCAAGAAAAATTGTAGCAGTCGGGACCCATTCTAGAAAGTCAGCCGTCTAGTCAGTATATTGGAGTAATCTGCAATGTAATATAGGTATGTGCTCTCAATTCACTATACCTCCATATCTAGAATGGGTCCCGACTGCTACAATTTTTCTTGAGTTAAGTGCAATCGGGTATGACGACTTTCTTGATTTAGGGTTTTTCATTTCCAAATTACACAGAAACGCAGGCGGGTTTTTTAGTTTTTTAAATTACCGTTTTTTATTTTATTCATTTTTTTAGTTTTATTATTGAATGAGTTTGTATAGTTACCTATATACACATGACACAGATTAAGATTACGCAGATTACATTGCAGAACTTATCAGTTGATAGAATAATATTCTCGTAAACGTTGAACCTATATAAAAGAATTCTGATCGTGTGGCTGATTCAAAAGTTTTTTAGGATCAAGTGAACAGATGACCAGTCCAGCTAATGTTTTAACTCGACTAAAAGCTACTGCTTGACTTTGAGCCAATATATGTGAGCCGATTACGAAGTAACTATTTAGTAATCTGTGGCCGAAGTCCACAAGTGTCAAATCGAGTGTAGCACCCTGAAGTTTGTGGACAGTTACAGCCCAACTTGACATACAGTGTCACTCACACAGTAAATATGTATCTAACGACACCCCTCAAACTAAAATCTATCAAGCAGTTCAGGCTGCAGTGCGTGCCTAACATTGGATTTTGGCGCCAACAATCCGCCATTTTGTTTTTTTATTTTGATATACCCAGTGTCATTCTCACAGTCAAAACGTATCTAACGACAACCCTCAAGCTATAATTCATCGAGCCGTTCAGGCTGCAGAGCGTGTCAAACATTTGAATTTGGCGCCAAAAATCCGCCACGTAGTTTTTTTTTATTTTGATATAGCCAGTGTCACTCTCACAGTAAATACGAATCTAACGACATGTCTCAAGCTAAAATCCATCCAGCCGTTCAGGCTGCAGAGCGTGCCAAACAATTATACATACAAACATACATACTTACATACATACATACATACTCTCGAAAAACATAACCCTCCTTCTGGCGCAGTCGGGTAAAAAGGCTTTGAATGATCCACAAAGTTCCAGAATATTCCAAAACATTCGAGAGTGTTCTGGAACGTTCCACAATGATCTGGGATGTTCTCGAATATTCCAGAATATTCCCGAACATTCCACAACATTTCTGAATTTTTCGGGATGTTCCCGAACGTTAGAATCCACGACGGATCTTGCTTTATATACCTCTACCAATAGGTGGCTCCACCCATACAACAAAGGCTTCGAATGTTCCAGAATATTCCACAACATTTGAGAGTGCTCTGGAATAAATAATGTTAATATTCAGGGACCAGTCACACCCTATCACTTGGTCTCAAACAAGACTCCCTGTACTACGGGACCAATAAGTTGATACACTTGTACAAGTGTATCAATTCGATTCAGAAACAAAAAAACGACGCTCCATACAAAAACTTACACAAAAAATCAAGTTTTCAATTTTTAATTGATCAAATTCACAAAATAAGTTCGTCAATGCCGCCAAAAATCTATGACGTCACTTGTGGGTATTTCAAAACATTTTTAGAACAAAATGTCGTTTTTGACAGATCATAAAAAGTAACTCAAATGACTAGCAGTCCGATTCCCTATAATTTGCCTATAATACAATTGTACATACTTATAAAAAATTGGTGTAGGACCCATTCCAGGGCGTCTGCTATCATACTGACCAAACTTTCCAAATAGACTTATAAGTAAAAAAAAAACTCTTCATACAAATTTATCAGCTGAGTGACCGTCTTTGTATGGAGCGTAGTTTTTTTGTTTCTGAATTTAAAGGGTTCTTTAAAGAAAGTTGTTCAGTATGGTGAAGTCCTACAAATACTATACATTCTGTATATGTTAAAAAACATACTTGACACAAAGCAAACAAGCCTGTTCGTCACACGAATGTTTGCCCTGGTTGGAGATTGATACCATAACTGTCTGCCCAGCTGGCAGGAGCACTGACCCCATACATGTAAATGTGGGATAAAAAAAACTCTTGTGTGATCTCGTTAAATAAATCTTTTTTTCGAAATTGTAAGGTGTACTGTGTATATATAACGGCCGCCAAAGTCGTAAACACAGTGCCACTGCCACGTTTGTGAACGGTTTTACTTAGAAACTTAAAACTACCGCTGGGTACCCACAATGCCTTTGACAAAGTATATACAGGTTGTAACAAAATTGATGTAGGTCCCGTTAACTGGGGCTTCTACTCATCATACTGAACAACTTTTGTTCTACGACTTTGCTGAAAACGTAAAATTTTTTTTTACTCTTCATACAAATCGATCAGATGATCAATCGATTTTGTGCATTTTAGTATGGAGGGTTCACATTTTTTTTTTTGACAATTGACTATGGGTTGCTTGGAGAAAGTTTTTCAGTATGACGAGTGGAACCCCCAGTTAACGGGACCTACACCAATTTTGTTACACCCTGTATAATAGTGCTAACAGACAGTATGAACACTCCCTTCTGCTCTGTAGATTGCAACCTCACCCCCTCGTTACCCAGATTGATTCAGATTGGTTATAGTTTGGTTCTCGAACGTATAGGATTTCGCCGTGATTGTGTTTGCTCCGTCATTTGTTTTTTAAATGTCATTTCACGACTGTTTGTATGCAGTGTCCGGGGTGTGCCCCTGGCCTACCCATGTAGTAAGATAGGTACACATCAATCTTAGGAGGAATTCTTATACGGCGGTTCGTTTTGGTTATGGCGTGAAATTATTTTTTTAAAGTTTTTTTTTATCCACAATCGATAAGCCCTTGGCATCATCTCATTCGATAGTAAGTGACGATGATGCCAAAGACTACGAATAACTTATGCCAAAGATGATTTTTTGTGAATTATGACTCCATGTTTAATTTTTAAAAACTTTAACCTGTTTAGCAACGTTCTCACATTATTTTGTACCAATTCTTAATGAATTTGTCATATGTGTAATTCCTTATTTAGGACCGTTATTTATATAATATTTTGTAATAATTTCTCATAATATTCAAAATAAGGAATTTCACATTTGACACATTCATTGAAATTGGTAGAAAATAATATGAGACTTTCACAAAACAGGTTAAACTTGTTAAAATTGATTCCCATAAAAGTCTTGCAAAATATGAAACTCGCGCCATTATCAAAACGAACCACTTTAATGAAATATATTTCAGTTATCCTGTAATAAGGAATTTTAAAATTACGAAGTTAACTGCGGAAATTTACACTATGTGTAATCCAAATCGCACTTGGTCGGTTTTTCTATTCCATAACCAGGTCAGGGTTATTAATTCTATTGCCGAAAATCCGTATCGCACACCCAAAGGGTGGATTCACAAATTGCTCCCATTACTTAAGGTCTAACAGAATTTCCAGTTGAACACGGCCTTAAAATCTCGTTCAATAGGAACCCGACAAAATGAAATATACCCGAGGGCAAGGACCTAATATTACTTTTGAAGGACTCGCCCGTCAGCACTGAAAGTGAGGCCACTTTTAAAGAGCCCATAATATTTTTAAGTAAACTGTGACTGTCCAATTACGTAGTAACTGACCATGCGAAGGAAAATTTGTATCGGCCGCGTAGATGTGAAACAAGACAGGTGCGATAAGTCCCGGGAAGTGAGCGTGTCTATAGCTTCGGTACCACATAGAAGATGTGGCAGCTCTTGTCTGGCGTCCCGAGAGGGATCGAACCGCCAAGGAGGTAACAGTGCCTAAGGTTTCCGGAGTTATGGGCGGTAGTTTCTCTGGTGCCCGAGCTGGGTCGAACCGCCAGCAGCGAAAACCTGTTACCACACTGGCAATGTGAGAAATTTTTCCTGGCGCTTCGATCTAGGTCGAACCTCCAGCAGCGAAAGCCTGGTACCACACTGGAGACGTGGGAACTTTTTCCTGGCGTTCCGAGCTGGGTCGAACCGCCCCAGCAGGGAAAGCCTGGTACCACACTGGAGATGTGGGAACTGTTCCCTGGCGTTCCAAACTGGGTCGAACCTTCAGCAGCAAATGCCGCGGGAGGAAAACGCACTGGCATCTATCTGGACAGTAGGTAGTGGTACAGATAAACTAGACATTAGATATCTCTGGTAGTGGTTAACTTTCTCGCAGACTCAAATTGCAGAGTACCAGGACAAGCGTTGTGGCGGTAAGTCCTCCGATGGGTTGTCCATGCCTTCGCTTCACGGTGTTGGCAGGTTTATATGCTATATTACAAACCAGGTAGTTTAGCGTAGCCCTAGTAAAGTACGAGAGGGCTTTGTACACGCGAACTACGAAATAAATTTTTAAAGCAAAATGAGTAGGATGCCAGGTCTAGAGGTGAACGTCAATGCCCACGAGGGCCGACCAGCTGCCGCGGAAACAGAGATCCTTTGTAAAAGTTCCGCGGAAGAATGTATTGGCTCACACTTTTAATGATACTTTTATAGACAGTGATGTGTCGATGATACTATCGATGTACAGAATTATGTTATATTCCCTAAAAAGCGAGAAATGGCAGATTCCACTCATGAAACTAATCAACTTTTTCAAGAACCTTTACAGACGGTGGAGCCACAAAGTGAAGGTATGTATTTTCATACAAAATGTTATGATCAATTGACAATTGGGAGATTATTTTATTTATTTATTTAACAGTTGATTGTGTACAAAAAGATTACATAACAGGCAGAAAATAAAATTATACAATAGGTATTACTTAATCCTTATTTTATTTACTTTTTTTTATTCAATTGTATGGGTTCCTTTCAGGAAAATTGGTCAGTTCTATAAGTAGATCAATCTTTTACCATTTTTCAGCGATCATAGAGGTGTGCTGTAATAAAATGGAGTTTCATCATCATCATCATATTATCAGCCAAAGGACGTCCACTGCTGGACATAGGCCTTCCCCAAGGATCTCCACGACGACCGGTTCTACGCTGCCCGCATCCAGCGGCTTCTCGTGACCTTTTGAAATGGAGTTTACGTATTTTTTAATATAATGTATGGAAAGTCCGATTTTGCGATTACAATAAAACTGTAAAACAAAAGTTATTCGGTTTCGTTCGTAGAAAGCCCTCCCATTCCAAATATTCTCTATTTTATGCTCTGTATATTTGATCTATTACTAGAACCTACCTATCCACATGACGACCACTTATGGATACTCAATAGGTTCTTAACTAATAACAGTACTTATTTTGATATAGTTAATATAGTAATTCTTCAAGTAGCAAAGTGAGTCCGTGTGTGGACACCACATTTAGGCAAACATAGTGTCACACGCCTCCCGGCTAGGTGGAGTGCAGCGATGATTTGCGCAAGACAAGCAGTGGACTGATGCGGACTGCTAATGATGAAATTTATACTTTCTCTAACATCCTATTACATGGATAAAGTTTAGGAACAAAACAAGTCTTGTTTAGTTCACGAAAATTCAAAAATATGTTGTTAAAAATTAAATGGTAAAACTTTCGTTGCTCTCTTTACATTTACCCAAAAAATACTTTCTTTCCAAAGTTAGCAAAGTCAGCTTACACTTAAAATTTTAAAATGTATTTAGAAACAAAACTAGGAAAGTCCTATAGGATTGAGCGCGATAATAAAGTTTAATTTTAAAGATTACTTCTTTAAGCGCGTTCAGCATTATTTGAGATGGGAAAAAACTATTGAACTCCCGACACTGTAATCTGTAATGTAACCGACACCGCCAGGAACACTCGGATGGTCAAGACTTATTAAAAGTTTTCACTTCTTTCGGCACTCCCAGAGTGGTTCGGTTATTTGTATTAAAAGTACTCACTCTGAATTGTAACCTTAATTCAGAATTAAAAAAATCTTTTTTATCGTTTATTGAAAATGTTGATTTTACCGACCTAACCACATTTTTTTAAGTTGTGATAATATGGGTTTTTACCTGTGAATAAATGATTTATTATTATTATATTATTTATTTCTACACTCTTCATTTATGGGTTTATTTCTCTCATGTCCTTTCATTATTATTGCTTTTTATTCTATTAACATTATTTTATTGTATATATCAATTTAATCTACTTCACTAAATTATTTATTCTATTATATTGTTTACATTATCGCACGACTGTACCGATCGCTTCGCGGATACGACACCATGGGCTTTTCTGAAAACCAGCGCTGCAGTTCTCCTGCAGCTAATGCTGAGAAAAGTCCATTTTGACATCGCACTACACCGATTCCGTCGGTCTTATTTGTTTTTTGTGTTAACTTTTTTTTTCTGTTTCTATGTGTTTTACCTATTTTTTATGTTGTGTAATCGGTGTGTGTTAGTGTCAAATAAAAATCTGTCTGTTGTCTATTGTCTATTTATTTGTAGGATATTTGCAATCTATTGTCGATACCAATTTCATCGTGTCGGTGCAGCACTACACTTGAGGGGTTAACAGGAGGAAAATAGGAAAGGGAACAAAGTAGTTTGAGAGCGGTTTTCAGTTGTAAGTATGTACTACACCATGACGACTAACTACAGTTTGAGATTCTTATTTTTCTGGTACACTTTTTTAACATTTGAGCGAACAATGAGTAAAATAAGGTGACGTTATCGTAAAAAAAAAACAATTTTGAGATTTTGAAGAAAATGTACAACTGCATCTTATAGACACCAATAACTTTAGGAATTAATTAAAAACCCGTCTGCGTAAAAACTTAACACCTATTTTTGGCCACTCAGGTAAAAATGTATTCTATGATGTCACTGATGGGATCAATACGAATCTAACGATACTTCATACGTTAAAATCCTTCAAGCCAATCAGGCTGTAGCAGGGAATATAGAAATCTACATATATACATACATACACTCGATAAACTTAACCCTCTTTCTGAGACAGTCGGGTAATAAAGAAAGCTTTCTGGCCACTGTAGCCAAGCTACAAGATGACCCGCTAACGGCTAAATCCTGTTTATGGAAAAAGACATTGTCGCAGAAAGCTCTATCTCACAACGAGATGCCCTCCCCCGGGTCCATGTAGACTTGCCGTGGTCTATTTGGAAATGTCTGAATAGACTGCGTTGACCGATGTAGGGAGAACATATTGTGTCAATGGGGTTTCTGTGATGGAGAAGTGTGTCCATGTCGAGTCAGTCAACAAGATATGACACACTTATTGGTTTGCCCCGAGTGCCCGGACAATGAAAGACCTCTAGGGGGCACTGATAGTGGCATACGCGTGGCTATACCTCCTGGGCAGTTAAATCCTTACTAATATTGTAAATGTGAATGTGTGTTTGCTTGTTTGTTATCGTTTTACGCTTCAACATCTCGATCAAGCTTGAAGAAATTTGGTATGTAGGTAGCCTGAGTTACTGGGAAGGACATAGGCTACTTTTTGTCTCGGAAAAATGGCATAGTCCGATACAGTTTCTGAGGGAAATGAAAAAATACTCTTTTTGAGTTCATCATCATCATATCAGCCGAAAAACGTCCACTGCTAGACAAAGGCCTCCCCCAAGGATTTCCACGACGACCGGTCCTGCGCTGCCCGCATCCATCGGCTACCCACGATCTTCACCAGGTCTTCGGTCCAACGAGTAGGAGGCCTGCCTACGCTACGTTTTCCGGTGCGCGGTCGCCACTCGATAATTTTACTGCCTCTGTAACACATCGATGTATCGATGGTCAATTTGGCACCGCTGGAGAGACTGTAGCACAGGCTTTTTTAATTAAGTTCTTTTAAATCGATAGTTGTGATTTTTTCCACAGAGATCGTTGAAATGACATAATTTACTAATTAGCATAGCCTGACTTTGTTCCAGAGGGATCTGAGGAAAACTCATTTCCACGCTCGCACACATGGGCGTCGCAATGGAGCAACGGATTAAAGGGATTTTTTGTATAGAATTGGTTGAGGGGGTTGGAAGTAACATAGACTGTTAATAGCCCAATATAGTTCCTGAGGGATCTGGAGAAAACTCATGTCCGCGCTCGCGCACTATTCACCCTCAAGGACAGTCATAAAAATGATGTCCACGCGAGCGAAGCCGCGGGCAAAAGCTAGTACAAAATAATGAGGAACACTTGTAGGTTTTAATATCACAATACAGTATGCCATATATTACAGTTTTGATCATATACATCACACTTGTTTTTATTTTACCTCAATACATCAGTATTACCAAAGAATAATATATATGTTACGGCTAAAGGTGGGTGTGAACATAAACTTAAGATTAGCCAGCTAAACTTTACTTCGACTATAAAATCAATCAAACCTGACGGAACCTAATATCGCTCTTACCACCCAAAAACATTACCCAGCCAGTGTTGGGTAGACCTTGTTGTGTACGGTTAAACGCCAATTAATAATCGGACTTTACCCAAACAACTTTAGCCGGCTAATCGTAAGTTTATGTTGACACCCACCGTTAGCCGTGACATATATACTGTGACCAAAGGTAATTATGACTGCGAGAAGTTATAGCACCTTTCAGATTGCGCACGCATGCGGTCTGACGTCTGAGTGACGTCATAGCAAGTCTTACAGCGATTGCGCGCTGTGAAATTGGTAAGTACCATAAAGTAACTTATACATACTATATAGTAGTAGGTACGTTGCGTGTACCGTGCAATAGCCATAAAGAGTGCACTTTTTCAATTTTGTCTCATTTTTTTACTCATGCGTGTGGCAACTCTGAATTTTAACAGCTGACACTCGCGCACTAAGGCTTCCGTACCAAAAAACTTATTTTCATCTACAGCGCCATCTATAGATATAGGTAAAAAGGAACTAATTGCTGTTGTCGTATTACTACAAAAATTGACTATGTAGAAGATAATACTAAATCCCACTAGGTGTCGCTAGTTTCTAAACAATTGGACAATTCATTTTAAAGGTATGGAACCCCAAAAATAACTCTTTGTACGAATCGATTGGCTGCTTGTTTAATTTTTGTATGGGAAGTCTATTTTTTTAAATATAATTGACTATGTGTCTATTTGGGGAAAGTATATGATAATATATTAGTACTAACGAACAGTATGGACACTCCCTGCCGCTCTCTAGATTGCGATCTCAACCCCTCCTCACCCAGATTGATATAGATTGGTTGTCGAACGTATAGAATTTCGCCGCCATTTTGTTTGTTCCGACATTCGTTTTTTGAAATGTAATTTCTGGCCCGTTGTTTGAATTGTCCAGGGTGTGCTTTGGAAAAGTTGTTAAGTACCTATTATGAAAAGATGTCCCATTGACAGGTCTAACTGTACACGTTAATTAAAAACTTTATAAGTGCGTAATTACTGAAAGAAAATTTAGACCGCAACAAGGCAAAAATAAAAGGGGTTATTAATTTAAATAGGAACTGTTTCTTATTTCTTTATACTTCCAGCTGCCTTCGCAATGGCACCCAAAAATTATACAAACAAAAACATTAAATTAATTTCATAATTTCCCGCTTCTTTTCCGTTCATTTACTGAAGAAAACTCAAGCTTTGTTTTTGATTGCTTTTTTAGGGTTCACCAGGCAGTAAATGGAACCATTCGTTCAGGTTTTCGCGAGAATTCTTTCGGGGCGAAATGAAATAAAAAAGGAACGTAATGCTTCAATGATTATATCGTGCTGTCAGTCAAGGAAGACAAGATAAAAAGTAAAGTGGTTTTTTATTTTCTGCGTTACCGTCGATATACGTAGGTAGGCAAGTCGGATTTCACAGGAACGTTTACGCTGTAACGATATCTATCAGTACCAATTTAAGTGACAGCTATACGCGTAGTTAAGATTTTTTATATTTTGCCTTGAGAGCTTTTCTTACTTCCTGAATATTTTTTTAAATTCTCAATTGGTAAGCCCTTGGCATCATCTAACCTGACATAGGATTTATTTGATGACAAAACTTGTCTGAAATCTGACCATTTTTTTAAATAAATAATTTCCATTCAAAATAGATGATCCCTAACCTAGTCAAATAATATGCTAATTTTATGTCTATCAAACACCCACTAGCTTCTTAGCTTCTAGCTTCTTGGTACCCAAAATACGTGAACTGGTTGAGATAGATCAGTTGAGATAGATCAGTTGGTTGATGGTGACTGTACTTACAATCCGTGGATGACAGAACTTTGGGATTTTCCCTACGCTCAAAACAATATGTTTTTCTGTCAGATAACGACTGTAACACACACATTATATTAGTCATGTGAATTCCCGAACTAAAAATATGTAAACATAAAACTTTTTAGATAAGAGTGGTCGGCATAGGTACATCGCATTTATTAAGGAAAACCAGACTTCAATAACAAGAGATAAATAACTTACGTGGACATTTGATAGTTGTTTGAAAAACGGTCTTAAAAATATGCAATTTAAAAGTAAAAAGGACCCTAGGTCAGTCGGGCCAATGGAGAAAGAAAAGATAAGCGAGAGAGAGGACCTACTTGGAATCTGAAGATTGTCTGAAAATTTCATCGAAATCGGTCCAGCCGTTTTGGAGTCTATAAGGAACATTTTTTTTTCCTTCACATAACACAGAGATAGACTGGATTCAAGTGCTAATAACTACAGCCTCCCTGATATAATAAAAGGATTTGAATGTAAATCACATGTTAAACGCTCATAAGAATTAGAAATGATTTGAACGATTAAAAATTATTCAAAATGATTACAAATCAAATCATTTTTAATCCTTTTTAATGATTTTGTTTAATCAGGGCTGTGATTAAAATAACTAAAAAAGAGATTATAAGGTTTTCTTATTTGTTTACTTAGCTTAAGTAATAAAAATATGTATCGTTTATTTAAGTAAATAAACTTTAAACAAAAAAAAATGTTATGAGAAAGTGGTAGCCCTAGTTTTGATAAGCATTGCTATTTAAACGGAGACGGAGGGTCGAAATGATTCATATTGTTGCAACCATTCCGGTCAAATGGAGTCCCAAAAAAAAATATGTATCAATTGTGGCCGAAGTTACGACTTTAGCCCTTTTTGGAGGTGGTGCAGAGACTGCGGAATAAATAAATTTATCGAGGAGGAGAAGAAAAAAAATAAAAAATAAGTGTTAATCTTCCGTTCACACATCATGAATTTCGTGTCTAACATTTTTTTTGGTGTTTGTCTAAACGTACTATCCTCATAGATAGCAGTGAGAAGCCAGTGCTGTCGTTAGCTGGTAAAGATATTGAGTAAGTTAGTATTCTCAAGAACCTGGAAGCTATTATCGATCCGACTCTGCAATGATCTGAGAACAACCGGACTATACGCTGTTATCGCCGATTCCGGGTACATCAATGTACAAGAGCTCTTTTCTTGTCCTTGGAGTTGCTTTCTGGAACTTTGTGCCACCTGCTGTTTCAACTGCTGCTTCCCTGGATGAATTCAAGACGATGCTACAACCACTTACTTGCTATTGAGCAAGCTAAGTCGCGAGTGCATAGTTTCTGGTGTGTGATGTGCTGGTAGGGCTGTCAAGTGTTATATGATACAATACTTTTTGTAAATCGTTTTGTTTCTGTTTTTTTAAATGCCATGAGTTTTATATTATTTTTGTCTTTATTTTAAAAAAAAAGGTTGAGCTAAAGCTTTTGTATTTTGTAATGATAAAGCCTACTCGAGGGTAAGCAGGCTAAAATCTTAAAATATTAAAAATTTTAAATACAGAACATAATTATAAAAAGCGTCTGATTATGGAATCTATGTAAATGGAGAGGCATCAAGATTTAATTAATAAAAGGAAAGATACAGAAACCATAGATAAGATCTACCATGATTTAATTAAATTAAAATAATCTTTAAAAAGTACCGTTGTTACACTTTCTTGGTTAATTAGTTGGAAATTTAAATTTGCGTTTGTATTCATGTAATTTCAAAATTTGTAATTGTAAGTGTCTTTTAAACTTTATGATTATATTTATGTAGTTCAAAATTGACAACCCTGGTTATCTGGGTAGGTGATTTGAATGACTGACTGTATAATTTGTAATATTACCAACTGTACATAAGACCAGTGTTAGCACACGGTTTTGGCTGTCAGTTGACCAATAATAAGATTTATGAACGCATTGTTCATGTGACTTTATAATTTCTTAATATTATAGTGTTTTTTAACTAACGTTAAGATAATTAAAGTTAATGAATTAATTAATTAAGTTACATAGTTGGACTCACATGAGTTTATTTATTTTAATATGGTTCCAAATTTAACGGACAAAACAGGTTATAAGTATTCACCGCTATAACCTGTCCTCAGAACATTTTTTTTTGTTTAAAGTTTATTTACTTAAATAAACGATACATATTTTTATTACTTAAGCTAAGTAAACAAATAAGAAAACCTTATAATCTCTTTTTTAGTTATTTTAATCACAGCCCTGATTAAACAAAATCATTAAAAAGGATTAAAAATGATTTGATTTGTAATCATTTTGAATAATTTTTAATCGTTCAAATCATTTCTAATTCTTATGAGCGTTTAACATGTGATTTACATTCAAATCCTTTTATTATATCAGGGAGGCTGTAGTTATTAGCACTTGAATCCAGTCTATCTCTGTGTTATGTGAAGGAAAAAAAAATGTTCCTTATAGACTCCAAAACGGCTGGACCGATTTCGATGAAATTTTCAGACAATCTTCAGATTCCAAGACGGTCCTCTCTCTCTCTTATCTTTTCTTTCTCCATTGGCCCGACTGACCTAGGGTGCACGGAGAAAAAAATATCGTCAGAATAACTATTCAAAGTTTATAGTTAAATTAGTTAAAAGACGTATCGTTAATATAGCCAACTGTTTCGTCAAACTAAGGATCTGTATCGCTGAATTGGCTATACAGATCCTCAATTCTAGAAAACAGTTGACTACATCAACGATACGTCATTTAACTAATTTAACTATAACTTTGAATAGTTATTCTGACTATATTTTTTTCTCCGTGTGCTTTTTATATTAATAATATGTATGTTGCAGTCGTTATCTAACAGGACAAAGTATTATTTTGAGAGTAGGGAAATTCCGACGGAAGTACGGTACTGCTATTGGTATCTGGCAATTGCATGACACCACCTCGTGGTCAAATAATATAAGTAAAATAGTCTTTTTCTTTCTAATTTAGAGGTAAGGGTTAATTTTAAGGGTCTTAGGAAATGAAAATGTAAAAAAAAATACATAAAAGTTATGCAAATTTAAAATATGCGACATTAATACCGTAGATAAGTTTATATAGTTCAGGATCGTGTATAAAGATATGCATAGAGCTACTGTTTCGTAATTAATGTTTTACTTAAGAAGAAATAGGTCATAGATATAATTATAGAGTAATTTAGGTTTCTTCTTTGTTTGCTAGTGAAAACTGCCAATGTTTTTATGTTATTATTTATTATCTCGAGTTGTAAAAAGATTTCTTTGTTTCTGAAACTTTATATGTGTAATTAGACATTATCTTCATTAAGTTTTTATAGAGTGTATAGACTTCATTTGTGACATTTGATGTGTATTTTCGTTCATTCTCTAAAAAGCTACAAAATTTGCGAACTAGTCACAGATTTGTAAGCTCTCAGATACCATAAAATTCACTATTTATCAACCATTATGATTCAGCATAGAACGATAGCCATCCAACACATTAAATGGTCATTCTTTAGCGCCTACATGTTTTAGAATATCAAAATCCACTGAATATATGTTATGAACCTGATGTGATGTCTTGTTTACGAAAATGCCATTACTCAGCCATAATAAATCATTTCGGATAACATCTGTGTTTCATTTAACGCTCCCTGTACAATTATAAACAGTGCGCATGGTTAAATTTTTTATAAGAATTTTCTAGTTGTTTTCTTCTAATCTTTTGATGCGCACTCACAGAAAATCTCGTCGAGTTTAGTTAAGTCCTTACTTTTGGATCCGAATAAATTCTGAGTGATGGTAAGTGACGATGATGCCGAAGATGGAAGCGGACTTACCAAGATTCCCTAACGCAATGGGGATCTAGCTATCTTATCTTCAAACCGTAACACATAAATATTGTTAACAGTGATGTTTGGCGGCAAGACTTAGATAATATAGTGATAGCTAGCCAGGCGGGCTTAGAAAATGCCCTACCACCAACCAAACAGAGTCTTACAAGTTGACCCCACCGGGAATCGAACCCGCGACCTCCTGGTGTGAAGCGAATGGATTAACCATTACGCCACGGTGGAGGTTAAAAAAGACAAAATTTAATAAAAACACTAAGCTAAGTAGATGAAAGTTTATGTAATTTTAAAATTTTAATTAACCTACAAATTTTCAATTTTTTGTGCTCGGGTTGGGGTTTCATTAACCTTAAAGTAATTATTAGGAAGAACCCTTATATTATTTCACTTTAGGTTTCTAATAAAAAATATAGATATAGAAGATATAGATGAATAAAACATGTAATAAATATCTATATGTAATTATTTATCGTTATTAATCCAGGCTTGGCCCGATGGCCTCCATGTGGTGTAATATGACTTACACATTTCCCAAGTTATGGGAAAAGGCTCGTGCCCCAGCAGTGGGAACGCTGTAGGTGACGATGTTGAGCAAAACTCAACACGTCGATGAACTTGCTAACTTATTTTATCATCTGTTTATCAACCTGCTTTGCATTTGATGATGGATAACACAATGATGTTCACCATAATGTTAATCATCACATAAGCCAAAGACAACAAGGATGTGTCCAACCCCAGGCGGGGGGGGGGGGGGGGAGGGACGCTGCTGCCCACCCTCCGGTCTTTGATTCCTTAGCCGCCTCTTACGACAACCACGACGGGAAGAGACGGGATGGTGCTATACTAGGGCCGCATCACAGGCAACGTTTTATTTTATCAATTAATAGATTTTGCCAGCGGTTTACGTCGCGTGAACATAGTTTATACGACTATCTCCGAGGGTGCGCAGTGCGCGAGCCGCAAGTGTAGAAAACAGTAGCCTATATGTCAATCCAGGTCCTAATCTCTCTACCTGACAAATATCATCCAGATACGTTCAGCTTTTTTTGTGAAAGATTAACAAACATCCATGCATACAAACTTTCGCTTTTATAATAATATTGTAGAAAAGATATTCACCGATACAAAAAAAACTGGGTTTCATTTTCTGAATTCAATTATTAAATTGAATTGTTTGATTTTTGTTGTGGAGGAATTCTGGTTTTTGGGCAGTTTCACGCTTGACCAAAATTTTTCATCATTATTTCATTAAAGATTACTTAGCGTGTCTCTGGACGAAGACTTTTAATTAAATTATGTTTTTGACATTGACATTTTAACGAACCTTTTTATTGATGAATTATAATTAATAATATTAGGCTTTCATTGTAAAATGTACTTGGGTGAAGGCATCGTTGAAATAGGTGTAGCCTAGTGCAACTAGGGTAGTTGCGTAAATCGCGCAGGTCAACTGACCTGAAACACGGTTATTACCTGGATGGTTCGATTGTTAGTGGCATTTTTCTCGACCGTTTCCGTGTTTATTAAGTAGGTATTTATTTGTTATTTAACAATAGATGTAATATTTTTCTTTGGTTACAGGAAATAATAATATTTGTAGGGTACAGGTGTTATTATCTATATATTATAATAAAACTGTAACGGGGCCGTGTTTGTACATGAAATATTTTTGGAAAATAATAACTGTGGTGGACATTACTAACGATACAGAGGCCAAAACAACAACTTTTGGAATTTTTGTCTGTCTGTCTGTCTGTCTGTATGTTCGCGCATCACGCAAAAACTACCAGGCCGATTTTGATGAAATTTTGTATGGTGGTTCCTTATAGCCCGGGTTAACATATAGGATACTTTTTATCCCAGAAAATTCAAGAGTTCCCGTGGGAAAACCAAAAGTATTAATTTATAGAATGGATCACCACGCATATGTGGCTTGACCTATTACAATCAAGTTTTACATGTTGATACCCTTATCGCGAACTAAAACTGGGACATTGTGAATCCCAAAAAAATTAAGGGTTCCTTCAGGAATGCAAAAAATTGTATCTTTAGAATGGCTCAACGTAACAATATGAAACCTTTACATTGGGATGGAGTGTTTTAACCATCATTGTATAGTCGGGTATTCTTTATCCCGGAAAACTAAAGAGGTCCCGTGGGAAATTATCCATCGATACTTACAATTATAATTACAATTACTTACAATAATAAGAATAGAGTACTTTTTTCCACATATTAACTTCACATACCACACATTATAATCTTGGCAGCAGAATGTCAATAGATGGCACTGCAGGGATAATAAAACGCGCTTAAGTTGTATTAAAACATTAAAAGATTATTTCATACTTTTGAGTGGATTTCTTTTATGTATTTTTCAGCATACCCTACTTTACACAACTCTAACTCTGGAACTATGGCACGTTGCGATGTGTTTCATAAACGAACAGATAGGTATTTTTTTACAGATTCCAATCGTGTAAAAAAATTAAAAACACATAAATCGAGTTTAGCATCTTTTATCAGGAGGCACAGATACGGGAACTCTTCTGACGACGACTATTTGCGTGTGGCAGTTGCTCTCCGCCTGCAATATCAATATCTGTGAACTTCATCAATGTATTTGCGGGTCCACGGTGGAGGCAATTGGCCATCACTCACTGAGTTGCGGTCGTTGTTTGTGAAGATTCCCACGTCACCAATTCCATAATGACCTCACTCGGAGGGCACTGGTCTCGGCCAGATGGAATATTCCATCTTTGATGCAGCCGCCGGGCTTTAGTCCATCTGATGGCAAAAGACCGGAGGGTTTAAACAGGTGCCATGGCAGAGAGGAACGTGCCTGCTATGTGACGCCACTTTTTCTGCCTCACACCTCACCCGTACCGGTACTGCTACTCAATTTGCGACGAGAAAGAAGAATAATAAATACTCGGTCTTGGAGGCAAATTACTGCTTTGTGCCGCTGGTCTGTGAGACAACCGGCTGCTAAACCCTCAGAGGCCTTTGCCTTCATGAAGGTGATTGGCCGTCGCCTTTGAGAGAGGAGATGTGACGCCCGCTCCGGGTCCTACCTGCTGCTAAGGTTGTCTATTGCCATCCAGCGCGGCAACGAGAAGTGCGTCATGGGCTCCTTTGGAGCTGATACGACTCGAGGACTTGATGACACACGAGTGATCTTTTAAGGGTTTTGTGTTTTCCTTTTGAGGAACGAAACTGTAGCGAGGAACGAAGCGACACAGGTTTGACATGACAGACACCTGGGTGGCGGATCTGAGTTAAGCGAGCGGAGGGAGCGATAATAAGTGCGTTAGGTTTAATAATGATACTGTCGAAGAGCCTCACGAAGATATAAAATAACAAGAGTCAATATTCAAACCATCGATTCGAAAAGAAGAAGAAGAAGAACAATCTGTCCAGTAGTTTCTGAGCAAATCGACTGTGACAGACGGGTGGACAGACACACGAGTGATCTTTTAAGGGTTTTGTGTTTTCCTTTTGAGGAACGAAACTGTAGCGAGGAACGAAGCGACACAGGTTTGACATGACAGACACCTGGGTGGCGGATCTGAGTTAAGTGAGCGGAGCGAGCGATAATAAACTGTCGAAGAGCCTCACGAAGCCCCCCTGGGTGGCGGATCTGTCTGATCGCCGAGCACAGCAAGAAGTCATGTCTCGACGTTTTAGGAACTTTCATATTTGATTCTTTAGTTTCCGTACCTATAATTTATTAGCACAAAGGTTTTCGGTAACTTAGTATTTAACCACCTCCGTAGCTCAGAGGCAAAGTTCACTGGCATTACACAGGAGGTCGCGGGTTCGATTCCCGGCGGGGTCAATTGTAAGACTCGGTATGGTTGGTGGTAGGGCATTTTCTAAGCCCGCCTGGCTAGCTACCACCATCTTATCTAAGTCTTGCCGCCAAATATCAATGTTGATATCTTTGGTGTGTTTCGGCATGAAGATAAGATAGCCATTGCGTTGGGGAATCTTGGTAAGCCCGCTTCCATCTTCGGCAACGTCGTCACTTACCACCAGGTGAGATATTGTCAAGGGTTTACCAATTGTTAATAAAAAAAAAGCAGTAAATTTCAATCACCTAATTTTTACTTACTTTTCAGATATTTAGTACTATTTTTGAAGATTTTATAGCAACCTGAAATAAGTGACTTTGTAGGTAGGTGATAAATTCAAGAGTAAAGTATGTATTTTTGTTAAAAACCCGGTTCATGTGAGACCCACACGCCACCACTGGCGGGTTAAAGGTGTAATAAAATCACTTTGTTTAATAAAAAGCCTTCCCGGTTGAAACGATACTTACCCATTCCTATACCAAATCTAACCGAAATTATTCCAAATCGGCTTAACAACTTCAGCGCGAAAGAGCAACAAATGCCCAAACAAACTTTTTTTCATTTCAAATATTCATGTTACTGTAAATCTATGTGAGCTCCATATACTTATTTAGTATTCTTTGTCAATGTCAAAGTATATATAAATTTGTACTAACATACAGTATGAACATGAATATGAAGTGGGTGGGGCACCTAGCCCGTAGAACAGATGGCTGTTGGGGTAGTAAAATTCTCGAGTGGCGACCGCGCACCGGAAAACGTGGCGTAGGAAGGCCTTCCACTCGGTGGACCGATGACCTTGAGAAGGTCGCGGGAAGCCGCAGAACCGGTCCAACAGTGGACGTCCTTCGGCTGATATGAGTGTAAGAAAATCCCCATCAAAATCTTAACTTGGATTTTTTTCCATCACATTACCTTCTTTCCTTTGTAACTCGCCAAAAAGTTCGCTCCTCAGTCGCTCGAAAGTCAAAGCAGTACAAAGGCAAAGTATATTATATTAGTACTAACATACAGTATGGACACTCCCTGCCGCTCTCTAAATTGCGACCTCAACCCCTCGTCACCCAAATTGATACAGATTGGTTGCAGTTTGGTTGTCGAACGTTAAGGATTTTACCGCCATTTTGTTTGTTCCGTCATTCCTTTTTTGAAATGTTATTTCTGGACCGTTGTATGAAGTGTCCAGGGTGTGCCAATGTCAGGGTTGTGGGTTCAGGTCCCACGTTGGGCGCCAGGTGTGAGAGAGGATAGTGTTCTTTGTTTTAGTTGTTGGTGCGTGGATTTTTATTGTGTTTCATTATTTTTGCCGTTTCACCAAGTAACGACTTTTACCATCATCTCTCATCCCATGTGCTTCACTATACCCTTAGTCTTACCCTGGACACTTCATACAACGGGCCAAAAACGGACATTTCAAAAAAGCCATGAGGGAATAAATAAAATGGCGACGAAATCGTATACGTTCGCCAACCAAACTGTAACTAATCTGCATCAATGTGGGTGACGAGGGGGTGAGGTCGCAATCTAGAGAGCGGCAGGGAGTGTCCATACTGTATGTTAATACTAATATAATATACTTTGCCTTGGTACTGCTTTGACTTTCGAGCGACTGAGGAGCGAACTTTGGCGAGTTACAAAGGAAAGAAGGTACTGTGATGGCAAAAAATCGAAGTTAAGATTTTGATGGGGATTTTCATACACTCATATCAGCCGAAGGATTGATTATCTGTTGGACAGGTTCTGCGGCTTCCCGCGACCTTCACAAGGTCATCGGTCCACCGAGTGGAAGGCCTCCCTACGCCACGTTGTCCAGTGCGCGGTCGCCACTCTAGTACTTTACTACCTCAACAGCCATCTGTTCTACAGGCTAGGTGCCCCGCCCACTTCCACTTAAGTTTAGCAATTCGAAGTCGGTTACTTTGGTTCTCCTACGGATCTCCTCGTTTCTGATTCGATCACGCAGAGAAACTCCGAGCATAGCACGCTCTTTGCCCTTTGGGTGACCTTGAGCCTTCTTATGAGGACCATAGTAAGCAACCATGTTTCAGTTCCGTAAGTCATCACTGGCAACACACACTGGTCGAAGACCTTGGTCATGAGACACTGCGGTATTTGGGACTTGAAGATATTGCGACGCTTCCCGAACGCTGCCCAGCCGAGTTGGATTCGACGATTGATCTCATTCTCAAAGTTGGACCTACCTAAATGAACTGCTTGCCCCAGGTACACATATTCGGCAACCACTAATAGTCTAAAAAAAGTGTGCGTGAGTCGGTCTTACACTAATATAGATTAGAAAAAACTATTTTTTTTATTCACAATTGGTAAGCCCTTGGCAACATTTCATGATCTCTAAGTGACGATGGTGCCAAAGATGGAAACGGGCTTACCAATATTCTTCAACGCAATGGAGAACTGGCTATCTTATCTTCAAGTCGGAACACATCAATACTGTTAACACTGGTGCTTGGCGGCAAGACTTAGATAAGATGGTGGTAGCTAGCCAGTGAGCTATAAAAATGCCCTACCACGAACCAAACAGAGTTTTACAAAGTTGTCCCGCCTAGCCGTTCCGTTGTCGAACCCGCGACCTCCTGGTGTAGCGCGAATGGACTAACCATTACGCCACGGAGGCGGTTAAAGTTAAAAAAAATGTGTGTTTGTGTGTGTGTGTGTGACGGATTTGGATTTAACGTTTAATTTACGATTAAATTTTTATATCTCCAGCCGCTTCCCCCTATCTTGATTTTTTTTAGTTACCACCATAGTAAATAATCACTGGTTATTTTTTTACTTAAAAATGGCTCTAACGATTTTGATAAAACTCGGTATGTTACTATAACTGTACCCTACTATAACTTTATATAACTTTAAGCGGTAGTTCGTTGTTCCAAGAAAAATCTGAATAAGTTACCTCCCATACAAATCCGGGTTGTTTGTTACTTTTTCTCAAAAATGGTTGTAACGATTTTAATGAATCTTTGTGATTTATGAGGAATTAATAAGGTCTACTGCACTGGGTACTTCATTCATTATTTCAGGAAAAATCTTATTAAGGTACCTCCAATACAAACCTTTATTTGTAAATTCTTCACGAATCTGATACACTTATCTTCATTATTTGGTACTAAGTGACTGTAATTTTGTTGATTGGTATATGCCCCACTATAACAGACGGAGACAGCGTTGGTACTAAGTAAGTGTTATTTTGTTGATTGGTATATGCCCGTCTATATCAGACGGAGAAAGCGTTGGTACTAAGTAAGTATATTTGTTGATTGGTATATGCCCGTCTATAACAGACGGAGACAGCGTTGGTACTAAGTTAGTGTTATTTTCTTGATTGGTATATGCCCGTCTATAACAGACGGAGACAGCGTTGGTACATAAGTTAGTGTTATTTTGTTGATTAGTATATGCCCGTCTATAACAGACGGAGACAGCGTTGGTACTAAGTGAGTGTTATTTTGTTGATTGGTATATGTCCGTCTATAACAGACGGAGAAGGCGTTGGTACTAAGTAAGAGTTATTTTGTTAATTGGTATATGCACGACTATAACAGACGCAGAAGGCTTTGCAAGAAAGTATGCACAGCGTAGCGTCAAATTAATTTAAACTTTGAGTTCAATTGATTGAAATTCACCAGATGGAAAGTAACAATGCAGTTGAGGATGTTACACTCAAATTTAATTTATGCCTAATAAATAAAAAAATAAAATAAAAAATAATTAAATTTAAATATAATTTATATTTATATATATATTTTTTTAAATTTAATTTAGACCACCAAATAGTAAGATTCGGGAAACACTGACGCGGGCCAGGAATTCCACTCCTTGCTGTCCGCATAAAAACGAGGAAACGTAACGCATCATATGGATAGGTGGAATATTGACAACAAAGGGGTGGAAACCCATCACATTACTATGTCTCGTTGATTGAAAGTGGAATAAAGCTGGGGGAATGAGGTCGCGTATTTCTTGCGCACACTCTCCGAAACGAATTCCATGGAATATCGATAGACTGGCGACTTCACGGCGATGCTTCACTTCATGGCTTTGGAGCTTGTTTTTTTTTACTAATTTGCCGTTGTTAAGGCGAGACATTGATTGAACAGTTGTCTCTGACTCTTTCTTTACGTGTAAAGGGTTAAGAAAATAAACACACTTTTGCAATTAAATTTTAATAAATATGGACTACGTAGTTTGATAAGAATAAAATTATGATATAAATTTCAAATTTAAAAGAAATATTTTTTCCTACAAATGTTTACAGGCTTTGCTTCACTTTGCTTCATACTTATGGGATTTTTTATTATCGAGTCAAGTTAATTTAAGCGTATAATGAACTTACAAGGGCCCTAGGTAATATCCTTGAATATAACGTAACTTTTTATCAGGCCGATAAATTAAGCGGGAATGATTTTCCTGATTTTTTTACTAGGCGCTTCTCACCGCTTATTTGCCAAGATACCAGCTTAAAGAGTCTCCGAGTGCGTCGGTCGATGCCATCCCAAGTACCCAGCTGATAGTGGGCTGATCCATCCCAGGTGTGAAGTATCGTTATAACTTAGAAAACTATTTCATCACATTTTTTGTGGATCTACTTTCAACGCGGGTCCAGTATTAAGTATGTCTGCGCTTGGGAGACTGTGTCGGAGCCTTTTCGAAATTTCGATGTTCTCACTTCGTGAACGGTAAGTACCCTTCATGTCGCGGTAAGTACCCTTCATGTCGTGGTAAGAAAACAAAATAATGACATAAATAATTTACGAGAACGTGACAGTGAAAACATTGTTCTTAAACAATGTTTTAAATTCAATCTGAAGTGGACAAAAGTTGTTAAAAAATAAATAAATTTCAATGTTTGCGAGTTGAAGAACAGATTATGAAATTGGGGATTCCTTTTCGAATTAACAAAGTTTAATTGTTTTCTGAATTGAGGATTCATGTAACTTAAATTCTATGTTTCGTCAATATCGAAATTTAAAATTACATTCTTGGAGTTTATTTGAGTTAACTTCTTCAGAATCGATTCATATACAGGGCGTTCCACGGCTATGCCACATGGAGGGAAAGTACCTTGAATATTTAAGATGGCACATTTAACTGAAATAAGACATTATTTTAATTTAAAAAACAATTTAAATTGCATTCCTAGATTTCCTTAGCCTTCTTGACTGAAAAACATAATGACACAACTATAACGCGTTACCGATCTACACTCTATTTCACCCCTCATACATTTTTCACATATGAGGGGTGAAAATGTCACATGGAGGGAAAGTACCTTGAATATTGTAAGTGGAACTTTTTACTGAAAGAAGACATTACTATAATTTACAACACAATTTAAATTGCATTTATAGATTTTTGATGTGTAACATCTTTGCTCTCGCTTTCCTGCAATTTGTGGGAGTGATTTCGTGAAATGGGACGGAAATGTGTCCCATTGTAACAGGAAGTCGCGTTTTTTCAGGCTTTAAAAGCGCGGAAAAGGCAAAGGTATCTATGACCATACAGCCTAGTCTGCCGTATCTTTGCCGTCCTTTTTTCAGGCTTTAAAAGCGCGGAAAAGGCAAAGGTATCTATGACCATACAGCCTAGTCTGCCGTATCTTTGCCGTCCTTTTATAAAGTATTTTGTCACATGTTACACATCATATGCGAGTACTGTAGGTCTCGCTCGAATTTTTTTAATAATTACATGGTTGAACCGGTAATCTAAACCGCTACACGAGAAAAAAAATACCCTGTAGCTTTATGATGCCGATCGACAGGCTCATCATAAGGAATAATTTTTGTTAAATAATATAGTGTCAGAAATAAAACGAAGACCATGAATTCTAATATTTTTCAATCAAAATTAATCAATTTAATTCATCAAATTCTTAAAATGAGTCCCATTCTGTTGAATACAAAGTCGAACTTTTTTTGATTATTTCTCTCCCTGTCGATTTTTTGATCATGTTATGGTGGATATGTTAAAATACATGGTGTTCCTTTTATTTCGGACACTACGTTATTTAGCAAAAAATAATCCTTATGATGATCGGTATGATAAAACTCAAGGTATTTTTTTTTCTCGTGTAGCAGGTCGATTCCCGGTTCAACCATGTAATTTTAAAAAAATCTATGAATGCAGTTTAAATTGTTTTTTAAACTAAAATAATGTCTTCTTTTAGTAAAATGTTCCATCTACAATATTCAAGGTACTTTCCCTCCATGTGGCATAGCCGTGGGACAGCCTATAAAGAGCCCGATATAAAAAATATATGAGAAGTGAAATAGAGTGTTGATCGGTAACGCGTTATCGTTGTGTCATTATGTTTTCAGTCAAGAAGGCTAAGGAAACATGGCCATATACCGCCTAATGCGACTTTGTATTTACGCCGCCCAGAGCGATCCGATTCAGGCTGGAGGCAAAAAAAAGTGTCATGAGTAAACTCCTGTCGCGCGTCGGAGCTGAAATGTCTCATTGATTTTTTTAAAATTTTATTTATCTTCGTATTGTATGGATATGTGGCAGGCAAGTTGTATGATTAGTGATTTTACATACGGTCAGGCAAATTGTATTATTCGTCCGTATGTAAACGGTCAGGCAAAATGTAAAATGCTGTACGCCGATTGTAAACTACCGAGCCAGGCAAATTGTAATAGTTCGTCCGTACATAAAAGGTCGATTCCGAGTCCGGCAAATTGACAAAATGCCGTACGGCAGATGGTAAATGAGCTCGCGAAGCGAGCGATGTTAGGTTCGGTCAGGTTCGATTGATTTAACTGTCAAAGGGGCTCCCCGCCCTCGCAATTATATAATTTGCCTGACATTTGCCCGACTGTATGTATAATGACGAATTATACAGTATGCCTGCGACAGATATATGAAAAACATTAATTATGTTTATTTACAAATATAAAATCCGTCGGTGAGGATGATCAGATCCTCCGGTGGGCCAGGGTACTATGTATCAGGACATTCTGATACTATTCATATGTGCCAAATCGTTTGAATCGTTTGAACCTGGGCGCCGCAGGAGCATCGGGGAGATCCAATTCATCCACAGCAGTGTTTGTAGGAGGCGCAACAGCCGTAGTCCGTACGCACTACACAGTCGATCATCATCATCATATCAGCCGAAGGACGTCCACTGCTGGACATAGGCCTCCCCCAAGGATCACCGGTCATCGGTCCACACAGTCGATATAGATTGAAAAAATCTCGCCTTGTCAGTAGACAAAGTTAGAGCCCTAAAGTAGGAAAGAAAGTAAAACGAGCAAGTAATTATTATCATCATCATATCAGCTTCATATACGTCCCCACAGAGGGGCTCGAGCTTACCCTGAATTAGGGCGATCGGGCCTTAGTCGACCACGCGGTCCCAGTACGGGTTGGTCGCAGGTATGTGCAGGTTTCCTTACGATGTTTTCCTTCACCGTTAAAGCAATCGGTGAGTATATGTACGTAAGTTTCGAAAAACTCATTGGTACATTGGCTGTCTGAATTTGAACCCGGTACCTCTGGTTAGTAGGACCGAGTCGTTACCGGTTGAGCCACCGAGCTCAACTTATGGCCAGGACTGTTTCCACTCCTGACTAAAGTTAAGTCCTCATTCACGAGGGACGCAGCGGTCCAGTAGGCTGAGAATCTAGATTTTAGGCGGAGTTAAGTAGGCTCTAGAAATATTTTAAAGTGCGTAGGTAGATTTGGATTCTGTCTGATCTTTGTGAGTTCTCTTAGGAGTGTCTTTTTCCTTTTCAGGTCCGATGGATAAATTTGAAAGAGCACAGAGGTACAATGCATGGCTTTGTGCCGCTCAACATTCACCTTGCTGACGTGTGCACTGCCCAGCCAAACAGGGGCGCAGTCAAAGACATGGATTTCCCTATAAAGAATTATAATATAATACAATAATAAAAACCAAATTTCACGCTTCTACAAAGGCCAGCACATCAAACTAGACACTTTAGACTTTGTAACGTTCCTATACCGTATTAGTATGGATCAGAATCGAACTACGAGTGTCCAGCTTGATATGCTGCCCTCTGTACTTGCAAAGTTTCATCAAACGCGTGAGAGCTATTTAAGATATTTTTGCATTTTTCATTTTAAGGTTTTCGTACCCAAAGGGTGAAAACGGGACCCTATTACTCAGACTTCGTTGTCCGTCCGTCTGTCCATCTGTCACCAGGCTGTATTTCATGAAACCTGATAGCTAGACGGTTTAAATTTTCACAGATGATGAATTTCTGTTGCCGCTATAATGAATAATACTTAAAACAGAATGAAATAAAATAAATATTTAAGGGGGCTCTCATACAAAAAAATTGATTTTTGTGCTTCTTAGACTCGTTTAATTGTCAGAGCACGGTCTAGAGATACGCCTTGATATAGGCTGAAGTTGAGGCTGAATATTTAGGGCTGAGATATATTCTTGCGTGCTAAAGGTTCCGTCCGTACAACCTCGTCAGCAGTCAAAAAACTTCTTTAGCGCAAATTTACAATTTTTTATTGAGGTTAGTACCTAGTAACCACTTGGACCTTGTTCTGATCTCTGGATTTTAGTTTTCTCAGCGTATCCAGCAGAAAGAAGTGGTTTAGGACAGGAGAAACTGGCGTGATTTAGTGTCGGTGGTGTCGATGGCCAAGACCCTCCTTATGTCGCTGCAGACCACATACTTTGTGGTGGTATCTTACTTAGTTAGTATACGCTCCGGTACAGCTTACACCGGCAGTAACAACACTTACTTCTAAACCGGTCGCTGATAAATTACATCGTGTAGTTTTATTTATTTTATGTCAAACTAGCTTTTGCCCGCGGCTTCGCCCACGTGGACATAGCTTTTATGACTCTTTTTGAGGGTGAGTGGTGCGCGAGCCGCAATCAGCTTGCAAGCTAGGACATGAGTTTTCTCCAGGTACCTCAGGAACTGTATCGGGCTATTCGGATTAGCAGTCTTTGTCACTTCCCACCCCCTCAACAAATTATATACAAAAAATCACTTTAATCCGTTGCTCCGTTGCGACGCCACCGACGTGCGCGAGCGTAGAAAACAGTTGTCCCCAGATCCCTCGGGAACTATGTCAGGATATACTTATTAGTAAATTATACGATTTTCCACCTCATCTCTGTGCTAAAATCACACCAATCCATTTTTTCGTTACGATTTTAAATAAAACGAACAAAGAGTATTGTTTTAGTTTCCTCAGGAACTGCATCGGACTATGATAATTTCCACAGATAAAAGGTTGACTATTTCATTCCCAGTGATACAGGCTACCTGCATGCCAAATTTCATCAAGATTGGTATAGGTGTTGAAGTGTGAATAGGTAACAAACAAACAAACACATTTTCACATTTATAATATAAAGTATGGATTTCTAAATCTTAAATAAAATATAGAGCGTCGGTGGCAAAACGGTTAGGGCCACTACCTCCTGTCCGTAAGACCTTTGTTCGAATCCTGCCACTTACCAATATCTATACGAATATCGATTTCATACTGGTATGTACGTTTATCTGACGCTCTTACGGTGAGAAAAACATCGTGAGGAAACCTGCACACGCCTGCGAAGAAATTCGAAGCTTATGTGTGAAGTCAATCAACCCGCAATGGGCCCGCGTGATCGTCTAAGGCCAGATCTCCCTAACTCAGGGCAGGTCGAGCCCCTTGGTGGGGACGTATATAAACTGATATGATGAAATATTATCAAAAAACTAATTCAAATCATTATAGGTATCAATCTAGTAATAAATTTTCCTAATCATATTAATATGGGTCAAATCCTCGAGTCGTATCAGCTCCAAAGGAGCCCAAGACGCACTTCTCGTTGCCGCGCTGGATGGCTAATAGACAACCTTAGCAGCAGGTAGGACCTCACGTCACATCTCCTCTCTCGAAGGCGAAGGCCAATCTTCTTTGTGAAGGCAAAGGCCTCTGAGGGTTCAGCAGCCGATTTTCTCACAGACCAGCGGAACAAAGCAGTAATTTGCCTCCAAGACCGAGTACTTATTATGCTTCTTTCTCACCGCTAATTGAGCAGCAGTACCGTACGGGTGAGGACTGAGGCAGAAAAAGTGGCTTCCCAAAGCAGACACGTTCCTCTCTGTCATAGCACCTGTTTAAACCCTCCGGCCTTTTGCCATCAGATCGGCTAAAGCCCGGCCGGCGGCTGCATCAAAGATGGAATATTCCATCTGGCCGAGACCAGTGCCCTCCGAGTGAGGTCATTAAGGAATTGGTGACGTGGTAATCTTCACAAACACGACTGCAACTCAGTGAGTGATGGCCAATTGCCTCCACCGAGGACCCGCAAATACATTGATGAGGTTCACAGATATTGATATTGCAGGCGGAGAGCAACTGCCACACGCAAATAGTCGCCGTCAGAAGAGTTCCCATATCTGTGCCTCCTGTTAAAATATGTTAAACTCGATTTATGTGTTTTTATTTTTTTACACGATTGGAATCTGTAAAAAAATACCTCTCTGTTCGTCTATGAAACACATCGCTACGTACCATAGTTCCAGAGTTTAAAGTAGCGTATGCTGAAAAATACATAAAAGAAATCCACTCAAAAGTATGAAATAATATTTTAATGTTTTAATACAACTTAAGCGCGTTTTATTATCCCTGCAGTGCCATCTATTGACATTCTGCTACTATGTTTATGTGTAGCTAATATATAGAAAAAAGTACTCTTTTGTTATTGTATGTATCGATAGATAATTTCCCACGGGACCTCTTTAGTTTTCCGGGATAAAGAATACCCGACTATACAATGATGGTCAAAACACCCCATCCCAATGTAAAGGTTTCATATTGTTACGTTGAGTCATTCTAAAGATACAATTTTTTGCACTCCTGTAGGAACCCTAATTTTTTTGGGATTCACAATGTCCCAGTTTTAGTTCGCGATAAGGGTATCAACGTGTAAAATTTGATTGTAATAGGTCAAGCCACATTTGCGAGGTGAGCCATTCTATAAATGAATACTTTTGATTTTCCCACGGGAACTCTTGAATTTTCTGGGATAAAAAGTATCCTATATGTTAACCCGGGCTATAAGGAACCACCATACAAAATTTCATCAAAATCGGCCTGGTAGTTTTTGCGTGATGCGCGAACATACAGACAGACAGACAGACAGACAGACAGACAGACAAAAATTCCAAAAGTTGTTGTTTTGGCCTCTGTATCGTTAGTAATGTCCACCACAGTTATTATTTTCCTAAAATATTTCTTGTACAGACACGGCCCCGTTACAGTTTTATTATATTATAGATCAGTGTAAATATATACCAAAATGTGTGATATAATGTTCCACCCAGAACCTAAAATCAAAAGTATCAACTATACCACTTAGTAGCACGCTCTATGAGAAATACCTGATACGATCGAAAATATACAACAATGTGACAGATAGACAGACGAACGGACGACCTTCGTAGGCTTAGAAAAGGGGCTCTTGTTGGCTTAACAGCCTCCGTAGCGTAATGGTAAGTCCATTCGCTTCACACCAGGAGGTCTCGGGTTCGAACTTTGTAAGACACGGTTTGGTTGGTGGTACGGCATTTTTATAGCCCGCTTGGCTAGCTACCATCATCTTATCTAAGTCTTGCCGCCAAACATCAGAGTTAACAGCATTTATGTGTTCCGGCTCGAAGATAAGATAGCCAGATCCCCATTGCGTTGGGAAATCTTGGTAAGCCCGCTTCCATCTTTGGAATCATCGCCACTTACCATCAGGTGAGATGATGCCAAGGGCTTGTGAATTTTAAAAAAACCCTTTGAGAACGGAACCCTAAAACCTCAGTCTATAATAACGATACAAATATAACTTCGTGGAATGCTTACATAAAACCCACATACCCAACCTAAATAAAAAAAATATTCGTATTTTGTTTACATTCGTATTGCGCATCCCTGCATGAGACAAATTAGACGCAATGCGACGCTATGAAACAAGCTGACTACGAAAAGAGGCTCTTCGATTTCATTCGGATAGGAATTTATTTGATGAAAATAAACTTCCTGGCAAAGACCACGGTTGTAAGGATAAGTAAGGATGGGCCCTGCCACTTTAATGGAACCTCAAACGTGTAGGTCCAAGAGAGAGTTCCACGAACTTTATAACTCACAAAACAACAAGGAATAAATCTTGATTACAAAAATTTAACTAAAGAACAAATTATTGTTATGGCAAAAAAATCGAAGAAGAGAATTTTTATTTTGATTTTTTTTATAAAATCATTCATTAATCAACTTTTGAAAAAACAAAAATAAGAAATTTTTTGTCTGTGTGTATGTGTATCTGTGCGAGCTGTAACTCCTAAACTATGATCGGATTTGGATGAAATTTAGGCTAGAGAAACAGTATTCTAATTATTCCAGTAGGTTTTTCTCAAACTTTTCGTTACCTACTTAGAAACTCTAGAAAAACAACAACTGCCTTTTTTCTCAGAAATATATTTTTTTCGATTTAAAGAAACTTGTAGTGTTTCAATGCCTTATTTTTTTTATCTTATTTAAACAAGGCAAGTAACAAAATTCTAGTATCTCAACATTAAATCACTGTTATTTACTAGAAAAACATTTTTTTTGATAATTTCATATATTCACAAACTAAAATTTCGTGACTTGCTTAAGTGTATAAAGTTTCATAAGATTCGGCCAATCCGTTTTCAAGAAGCATTTATTTTAATTTTGTTTGGGAAACGATTTTGTGAATACGCTCTGACATATAAACATGTTCTTTGTTAATTTTTGTCAAAACTGCGCTTGCTATTTTAACGAAACTTTGTAAGTGACTAAAACTAAATGTGGTCAACAACATTTGGTAGTTCATTGTTGCGGAAAAGTCAACATCTTCTTCTTTGCCTGGTCCTTTCCCATTTTATTTGGGGTCGGCCCTCCGTATCATACGTCTCCAGGCAGCTCGGTGCTGGGTCGTCTCTTTGTTAACTTGGGCGTCTTTGAGGTTCGAAGGTCTTATTCACTACGGACATTCTTGTGATTCGGGGTCTTCCTCGTCCTCGGGGTTAAATTTCGATATCTACCACTTTCCTGGTCGGATGGTCGCCTCATGACGTGTCCGTACCACCGCAGACGGCTCTCCTATAGTTTAGTAGAGTGTAGTAGTTTATCTGGGATAGGTCTCACTTTGAAGGTTCATTGTTACGGAAAAGTCAAGACAACCTACTAATATTATAAACGCTAAAGTTTGTAGGAATGTATGGATGTAAGTTTATTACTCTTTCAGGCAAAAACTACTGAACGGATCTGGCTGAAATTTGGTAGGTAGACAGATTAGGACCTGGATTAACACATAGGCTACTTTCACCATGCTCGCAAGCCGCTTGCGGCTCGCGCATTGCGTACCCTCGAAAAGTCTTAGAAATGTTATCCACGCAGGTGATAGCTAGTAAATAATAAGATGAGATACTTGTTGACTAGACTATGCTCGGGATTGCCCAACGCGATCGAATCAGAAATGAGATCTGCAAGAGAACCAAATTAACCGACATAGCTCACAGAATCGCTAAACTGTAATGGCAGTGGGCAGGGCACATAGCTCAGAACAGATGGCCTTTGGGGCAGTAAATTTCTCGAGTGGCGACCGCGCAGCGGAAAACGTAGTGTAGGCAGGCCTCCCACTCTGTGGACCGATAACCTGGTGAGGGTCGCGGGAGGCTGTTGGATGCGGAAAGCGCAGAACCGGTCGTCGTGGAAATCCTTGTGGGAGACCTTTGTCCAGCAGTGGATGGCCTCTGGCCGACATGATGAAGAATCCATACAGTCAGTCAACGGAGAGTCGTCTAGAGAGGGCAATCGTGTGGGGGATGAGGGGAGAGACGGGCAAGGTTGAGCCCCATCACCATAGTCACCGTTGTTAGGCCGTTTGGGACGTTCAACGAGGCAGATGTGGAGGAGGTGAAAGACCTTTGACTAGTGATGTCGGCTTCGAAGCAAACATTAAAGGCGCTGGACATCTGTATAGTTTCTTACTCTGTGGTAATTCTTCGCTATTGTTATGTATTCCATACTCTTTCATAATCAATATTCAAGATATTTATTCAAAATACGTGTAAAACATTCTCTTTCTGATAGTTTAAAAATAGTAATTACATTGGTCAATCAGCTGATCTATTTATTAGGCTTTAATACTTTTAATAAATGATTATAAATAATATTACATAACGTCAACAAATTAATAAATGTCACAAACAATAAATCGGCCACTAGCTTCGTCACGTTGATTACATTAAGTCATTTGTGAAAAATCAAGAAATAAACAAACATTATTTATTAACGTCAAAATCCAATCCTTGATAAAAAAACAAATTGTGTCATTAGAACATGAAAACAATGTGATACGAGGAAGTATATATTAAAATCATTGAATCTCATTTATGCCTTTGACAATAGTAAGCCAGTTCACACGGACAACACCCGGTCACAAGTATAACGCGAGAGTCAACCATCGCTCTCATAAACCATATTAGAGGGAAAGGAACGACCCGGCTCATAATAGTTGTCATTAAGTAGTGCTGTTCGTTTAGTAAGCAGTCTGACCATGTCAGAGGCCTTAAGGCGGCTTGAAAGCTTATGACAGTGGAGTTTGCTACTAGCCCTAGAACTTCCACAGATACGGGAGTAGACCTAACCTTCCCAAGTTTGGGAGAAGACCCTCGCCCAAGCAGGGGCGATATTAGGGATTGACGACTGTGGGTGAAAGTCTGTTATAAATTAGAATTCCCGTGTGTGACAACCCTTTCGTTCGGTAACCAAACTGTAACCAATCTGCTTGACGGGGGGGGGGGGGTGAGGTTGTATCTAGAGAGCGGCAGGGAGTGTCCACACTGTACGGTAGTACTTTTATTTATTTATATACTGTGGTTTTGGTAAAAGTTTTCAAAGAAAAAAAGGCTGTGAATGAAGATCAGGTCTAATAGTAGACGTCAGTGGTTCCTGGAATGGGATTAGCCGGCGGATCACGTACGCTTTGCTGACTCCAAGCGTTGCAAGGAGAACAAATTCAAATGAATTAGGCGGCTTTTTTTGCTTTCCTTCTTTGGGACTATCTTTTAAGTCCTCAGAGTTTAAATCCAAAGAACCTGGGCGATTCCTCGGAGTCTCTTTAGCATGTAATTTTTTTTGTGTTTATACCGATTTTTTCAGGAATGATACCTATCAAAAATACAAAATAGAAAAACAAAATTTCATCCCAATCGTTAGAGCCGTTTCCGAAAAACCAATTGTTTTTCACTAGGTTTTTCCGCGGCTTCATCTGCGTGAACATCGTTTTCTGACTGTCTTTGAGGGTGAGTGGTGCGCTAGCCACAAGCGGATTGCGAGCTTAGTTAAGTGTTAATCCAGATCCTTCGGGATCTAAACCGGGCTATTCTGATTAGTAGTCTATGTCACTTCCCACCCCGCAACTATCCAAAAAATCAGGTCAATCTGTTGCTTCTTTGCGACGCCGACGTGCGCGAACGTGGAAATTAGTTTTTCCCAGATCTCTCGGGAGCTATGTCGAGTCTATGAGCTCAATCATCTTTGTGTAATGTCATGGGGCAACGCATTATATATTTTAACACACATAACATAACAATTTCTGACATAAACATCAGTTCTGGGACAATTTAATTTATAAGGCAAGTAAAACCGCCTCCGTAGCTCAGAGGCAAAGTTCACTGGCTTTACACAGGAGGTCGCGGGTTCGATTCCCGGCGGGGTCAATTATAAAACTCGGTTTGGTTGGTGGTGGGGCATTTTCTAAGCCCGCCTGGCTAGCTATCACCATCTTATCTAAGTCTTGCCGCCAAATATCAATGTTGATATCATTGGTGTGTTCCGGCATAAAGATAAGATAGCCAGTTCCCCATTGCGTTGGGGAATCTTGGTAAGCCCGCTTCCATCTTCGGCGACATCTTCACTTACCACCAGGTGAGATGTTGTCAAGGGTTTACCAATTGTGAATTAAAAAAAAAGTAGCAAAATTTTTATGACTTACTCTCATTCTCTTCTTCCATGTATTGACCACGCTATCTAGATCTATGGATATAAGGATATGAATTGTTGCCTGATATTAAACTTAAGAGGACTGTGAACCTACAGCGAAAATTATACTTTTCATACAAACGGCTTTAACGATTTTCTCCACTTAAATTTTAACCGATTTGGACCAATTTTTGATAGGTTGTCAGTCAGAACAAAAGCTAGGCATATACGTTTCGTTTTTTAAATTACTTTTCATATACATAAACAAAAAATGGCTGAAATTAGTCTTGTATGAAAATACGTAAACGACAATAAAATGGATTTAATTAACTTTATCGAAAAAACAAAAACGTATAAGCCTAGCTTTTGTTCTGACTGACAATCTATGAAAAATTTGTCCAAATCGGTTAACATTTAAAAGGTGAAAATCGTTAAGGCCGTTTATATGAAAAGTCGCAGCTCCTCTTAACGAGCCTTGCGAAGCTCTATACCAGTAATAGTGAAATCTAGACGGCAATTTTTATGATATACAGAGGTTTTAAAACATACATCATATTTGTTTTCTTAAAAGTAAACTCATCATCATATCAGCCACAAATCGTCAACTGCTGGACAAAGGCCTCCCCCAAGGATTTCCACGACGACCGGTCCTGCGCTGCCCGCATCCATCGGCTTCCCGCGATCTTCACCATGTCATCGGTCCACCGCGTGGGAGGCCTGCCTACGCTACGTTTTCAGGTGCGCGGTCGCAAAAGTAAACTAATCAAAACAAATGAATTACTGAGATAGTATTTGTATATCCCACATCACCCGGTATCATATTAGTTATGAAATGGAAATATATTAATTATGTATTTTTGGAAAACAATAACTATGGTGACATAACTAACGAGGTCAAAACAACAACTTTGGATATTTTTTGTCTGTCTGTCTGTCTGTATGTTCGCGCATCACGCAAAAACTACCAAACCGATTTTGATAAAATTTTCTATGATAGTTCCTTGTAGCTCGGGTTAACATATAGGATAATTTTTATCCCGGAAAATTCCGAGTTCCCGTGGGAAAATTCAAAACCTCCACGCGGACGAAGTCGCGGGCACAGCTAGTTATTCATATTTTAATTCAATTATTTTGTCTTCGGTTCGGGTGTTGTTAATTTTTGTAATGACCTACTAATTTGTTCTTTAACTCATAAAAGTTCAACGAGTTCCACAGAACTTTTCGCGGTACAGTCATTGTTATGGTGGAGACACTGTTCAAAATGACTGTAGAAAATAGTTTTCCTATTCAATTGCTCACAGAATCGCTAACTGAAGTGGCAGTGGGCAGGGCACATAGCTCGTGGAACAGATGGCCGATGGGACAGTAAAGTTCTCGAGTGGCGACCGCGCACCGGAAAAAGTAGCGTAGGCAGGCCTCCCACGCGGTGGACTGACGACCTGGTGAAGATCGCGGGCAGCGCAGGACCGGTCGTCGTGGAAATCCTTGGGGGAGGCCTTTTTTCAGCAGTGGACGATTTTCGGCTGATATAATGATGATGATGATTAAATTGTAAAAGCGTCGGTAGCTCAATGGTAACGACTTGTTAAGCCTAACCAGAGGTCCCGGGTTCGAATCCGGATTGCCAGTGTACTAATGAGTTATATGAATACCGATTCCTTTAAAGGTGAAGGAAATTATTATGAAGAAACTTGCACATCTAATTCCAGATGTGTATGAAAGTCGCGTTATACACGTCCGTTGGTGTGAATCTAAATGCTCTGCATGTGACCGCGGGTGATGCAAAGTGCTACATCAGGCAACTGCCACCGTTTATCTCTTGGATAGCATAGCACGTTTAACTGATAAGAGAGGAGAGAATCCAGAGAGAAAGGTGCAACACTTGTAGGGCTGTGCGCTGTTATTCCTTCTTTTTTCATCCGACACTCTTTTTTTTTCTTTTCCACGCATGCGCTCTCAATCAATGTAACATTATGATTTTGAAATCTTTCCGACCACAAACTTAATAAATTATAAAATAAAATAAATTTCCTAATTCGGATATATTTACTGGCTGCTCCCTTTAAAAGACCCATTTTCGGTAAGATACAATTACTCGTATGTATAATTAGTTTGTATTTATTTTTTTCTTATTCTCGTATATTTCTTTTAGGTCTTATTTTTACCATTTTTTTAATTCACAATTAGTAAGCCCTTGAATTAAATTGAATTCTGTAGCACGCATCTTCTTCATCTTCATTTTAAACCCACGCCCTATCTACCTACCTATCGTGCCACACACTTACAGAGAGGACATCTCGTTGAAAAGTGGCTAATGGCAGATTCCCAAGGCTAACAATGACCACCCAAGAAACCTATACAATATTATTAATACAACAATATCCCGTACTAATAAATATCAGATCGACACTCATCACTGACTCACTCAATGACTGTGCGACGAAAATCAAGTTGGCAACAAAAATATTTGAATGGCAAACAATAGTTATTTATTAAACACGGGTGGTAAATAGGCCAATAGCTAGTGCAAGTGACGTTTGTAAAGCCCAATCTACAAGCGAGGGTTTACAATCGTCACGAGTTTGCCAATTACCTTTTGCAAGGCACAACATAATTGTAGACCATCAATAAAAAAAAAATGTGGCGAAGAAAAATGCACGTGTGCTATCAAATAAATTTTGCACACATTAAATGGCATATAAAAGACCACTTTTCGAGAAACTGTATCGAAAAATATTTTTAACACCACCTGCTCGACAATGCCTATTATATATCATTCATTACCGAAAGCTTTATTAGCTTCACTTATAACTACGTATGTAAGAAAATCTTGGAATCTTAATTTGACCCACTTGCCGGTCTTCGATTAGGATGAAATTTTGCACACGCTCTGAGTTCTGATGACAATACATGACTAGCAAAGAAACGTCATAACAAATCCAATATGGCAGCCTCCCCAAGATGGCGGACTGGCTGTTTGAAATCCACCCCTATGATATGGGTATAAAATGAAAGGGTTTGCTAAAATAGTCACGTGACTTAAATCCAACATGGCGGACATCCAAGATAACTACTTAACGTGTTTACTAAAAGCGTTTTTTTTAGTTTTTTAAACTAATTGATGATTATTTAATTCTCAATTGGTAAGCTCTTTGGCTTGACTTTAGTCGGGTTGTAACATGGTACTGAATTGCATTGTAACCTGCAGTTCTTATTGTTACCTCTCAAAGTTCTTATTGTTATGTTCTTAAAGTCTACTTTCGTGAAGTCCGCACGACGCACGCTTACAGTCGCCGTCTCGCCGAACTGATTTGAAAATCGAATTCATTCGAAAATCGCGCTGGCCACGACAAGCTGAATGACTATTGTAACGAACAATAACTTTCACTTTTGTTTGACTTTAATGAAAAGCTGTTTCTGGTAGTCTTATTTATTATTGTCTCGCAAAAGGTGAGAAAAGTAAAGTATACCTTTCGGAGATAAAACTGTTTTTGTGTTGGGCGCGCTTGAATCCCTCACTGTACTCATTACACCCTCGCTACGCTCGCTCGGGGGTTAAATCTGGAGTCCTTCGTTATCTTCAGGATTCAATATCGCGCCCGTGACATAAAACTGTTTTTGTCTTGGGCGCGCTTGAATCCCTCACTGTACTCATTAACCCTCGCTACGCTCGCTCGGGGGTTAAATCTGGAGTCCTTCGTTATCTTCAGGATTCAATATCGCGCCCGTGACATAAAACTGTTTTTGTCTTGGGCGCGCTTGAATCCCTCACTGTACTCATTACACCCTCGCTACGCTCGCTCGGGGGTTAAATCTGGAGTCCTTCGTTATCTTCAGGATTCAATATCGCGCCCGTGACATAAAACTGTTTTTGTCTTGGGCGCGCTTGAATCCCTCACTGTACTCATTACAACCTCGCTACGCTCGCTCGGGGGTTGAATCTGGAGTCCTTCGTTATCTTCAGGATACAATACCGCGCCCGTGATATAAAACAGTGCTTCATCCCCTTGGTATACAATCTACTATTCAAATTATCCTTTCAGAAGTCTGGATGATGAAGATTAGATATGTTTGCTTATTATATTTTTTTATTAGCTAGTTTAAAAATTAAAAGAAGGGCAAAGTAAAAAGTAAGAGAACGGTTATATCAGTTTTGCAATAGTATCGAAAAACATATTGTTAACGGGCGCTTATGAGCCTTAAAACTACTAGATTTCAGTAATTGATTATTTGATACGCGTAGATGGCGCTGCTATCCTTAATAGATCGGCTCCGTGTATTTATTTATGTTTTATTAAATTAAGTTGTTCTCCTTACGATTATTATACACTAACGCATTAAGAATCAGTAAAGTGATGTGCTCTAGTGTTTTCTTTGAGAAACTTGGACTATTCAATCAGCAATTACGACTAATTACCGTGAGTGTTTACGCTACCATAAAACTATCTATGCATATTAAAACTTAAAACTTTTTAAACATTTGATGTAAACGACTTGTTATAAGTGCCAGAACAATAAACAATTCCCAAAATTAACAGTGATTTTAAAAACCTTATAAACACTGACCGTTACTAGATTTAAATCATAGAAGATTATAATATGATCTTTGGACTCTCGACTCATATGGCCTTGTCACTGTATGTACGCATAATATAGACTGTTCTGCCATCTGTATCCAGTACTGAAATTTAAAGTGCCAGTCGTATTACATATCACTACACAAATCATCTAGTACCGCTACTCGCCGCAAGATGACGCATCAATGTTTGGGCAGCCATCTCTAACCAGTATACAAAAATAACTTTCGTATTGGAGCTGCGGTACAGAGGAGGAAACGATCATAAATAAGTTAACGTCACCTCTATCAGTCGGTCAAACTACACATCGATCAGAGTAGAGCTAGTACTGCTACTCACTGCAAGATGGTGAAAAAATGTGATAAATGTTACGAAATTTTAGAAAGACAATTCCTAACTTGTAAAAATTGTCAAAATAAATACCATCTTAATTGTGGAAATGTAGCTTCACCAAGATTTCGCATTATGACAGCAGAGAACAAAGATAACTGGAAATGTGATAAATGCTACGAGAAATCATACAAAAATAAACATGAACTGCAACCACATAATTCATCGCACTCAAATGAACATCTTTATACGCCTTCCAATAACATTACGATCCGTCGGCCGAAACACATCATTAACGTCCATACGGAAAATACCTTTGCATCCCTGTCAGATAACGAATTAGATGAAACTGACGAAACTGATCTCACGGAACTACTCAACAGAAGCTGTCCTGAGATACAGACGAATCACAACGAAACACTTGAGGATATGCAGCACGACCTGGCTATTCTACAAGAAAAACTAGATATCGCGGAAAATGAGATTGAGAATTTGCTGTCTGAAAATACAATATTAAAACACGAGATTGCACAATATAATCTAAAAATTGACAAATTAACACGCATCTGCAAGTCAACCCCAAAGATACCTACCACAGCGCGTTCTATGAAAAAGAAAAATATAAATAATGCACCTTTCCTTAGGCGATTAAATTTTTCTTTTAATGTTCCCCCACATACACCACAAAAAAGCAATAACAATGAATCCGTTTTGAATAACACACCTAATAGAAACGCACCAGTGCCAACGCACTCTCACAGTGTGACGTCGCAACCACCTCAGGTTTCACAGGAAACTCCAGATGTGATCCAGACGAAAGACACCACAGCTAATTTACAACATCGTGACTCAACACCATCTTCTGTCATTGATAGGAAGCTGCCAAATGAACGTAATATTCACCTAATAGGGGATGAACAACTAATAGGCCTGTCAGCGGCGCTAAGGAAATCAAGAACAGGAAAATGGAACGACCACTACATTCCACTTGGTTTTATTATGAACGATGCTTCAAGTTCAGAAATATTGAAATATTGTCAAAATAACAGTAAAAACTTCTCTAAAGATGACATTATAATATTAAGTTTAGGAAGTCATGACAAATATCCAGAATTACTACATTATAACCTGTGTCTGTTGCTCGATATATTAAAGGAAGCTTCTATTTATATTTTACCAGTAAACAACAATCCTTACCTCAATGAGCATAAGCTTAATTATCATCTAAAACTTTGGAGTAAATTGGGAAAAACCTGCACATTCATTGACGTGAAATATTATTCTGACAAATATGATTACCTGCGAAACATCTGTTTTAAAATAAATATATTAATTGACACTGCTGATTACGAATTGCAATTTTTGACATTCAAGAATGCTATGGAGTATAAGAAAATTAAATTTATTAATAATAACTTGTCTCTACCAGAAGAAAAAATGACTACCAGCAATCGGGACAAATTACCCAAAAAAGGTACAATACCGTATTACTTTTTACTAACATGTAACCCCGCAGCCGTGCATACCCAACCTGATGTAGGCTCTACTATTACCCCGAAAGTAAACCTAAAGTCACGGTTTCAGATCCCGTTACCGCTGCCGTCGACTTCATCAGCTCCGCAGCAGTCTTCACCCATACATACACAACCTGGCGTAGGCTCTCTTACTCCGAATATAAATCCAGAGTCACTGGTTCAGATTCAGTCGTCAGTGTCATCGGCTCCACTGACACCGCCGGTGCACACTGACAATGAAAATGAATCAACATTTTTTCGTCCTTAACTCTAATTTGCAATTTACTATATTTCACCAAAACATACAAGGATTTTTATCAAAGAAGGAGCTAGTAGAAATTACTCTTTCAGATCTTGATTCGTGTATGTGCCCTGATGTAATTTGTTTCACAGAAACGTTTATTAAATCTGGTGAAGAGCAAAATATAAATATATTAAACTATGACTTGGCTTCAAGTTATTCACGGAATAAGAAAAGGGGTGGCACTTGCATAATGGTAAAGAAAGGTATCTCGTTCCAGAAAATTGATCATTTCAATGACTTAGCTATCTGTTTTCATTTTGAATGTTGTGCCATAGTCATACCTAATCACAACCTCTTGATATTTTGCTTGTACAGAACTCCATCTAACAAAAAACGTCATTTAGACTGTTTCTTTGAAAAATTTGAATTACTTTTACATAAATGTATAAAGAGATATCCTAAGAGGAAAATAGTGATAGCCGGCGATATGAATATTAATATCTTGGAAAATAATAATAGTACTTTGCATTTTAAAGACATAGTTAATACTTGGAATTTACGATTACACATTAGTGTGCCAACACGAGGCAAATCATGTCTTGATCAAATCATTAGTAACATAAAAAACACAAAAGCCATGACACTTCCTCTTTGGTTGTCAGACCACGACACCGCTCAAATTCTACAATTTTCTGTACGCGGTAAAAATAATATTACGAAATCGATTTACCACTTTAAAAGAAATTATTCACAGGAGAATATAATGAAGCTCCAAAAATGTCTGGATAGCCTTTCCTTTTCCGAAATATATTCTGAAACTGACACAAACATTGCTTTTAATAATTTTTATGAACTATTTCAATTGTTTTATAATCTCTCCTTTCCCATCATAAAAGTTAAAATAAACACAAAACCATTTTTGAATTGGATATCAAAAGGCCTTAAAAAGAGTTGCAATACTAAGAGGAACCTACGCTTCAATTACTACACAAATAAAAACGATTATAATAGACGTAAATATCTTAATTACAATAGACTATTTAAGAAATGCGTTAGTCATGCTAAAAAGTACAAAAACAATAAATATATTACTAAAAGCAAAAATATCGTAAGGGCAACGTGGGATGTTATTCAAAGTGAAACCGGAGTATTAAATACGAATAAATATATAGATACAATTAATGATAATGGTACAATGTTAGATGAACCTAAAGCTATAGCTGAATCATTTAATAATTTCTTTATAAACCTAACTAATACTACTGAAAATGTATGTGGTAGAAATAGAAATAGTGTTTTGAAAAGCAAAATACAAAACACTATATATTTGACTCCTGTCGACGAAGCAGATATAAATAACGTTATTTTTAGCCTAAATAACACAAATGCTGAGGGTTATGACAACATTAGCACGAAGGTAGTAAAAGCATGTAGTCACCAAATCAGTAAAGTTTTAGCCTTTTTAGTGAACCTCTCCATGGAATCAGGTACTTTCCCTGACAAACTTAAGTTATCTGTTGTTAAACCACTTCACAAAAAAGGTGAAAAGACATTAAGGGAAAATTACCGCCCAATAACCTTGATACCAGTTTTCTCAAAAATTTTTGAAAAAGTTATGCATGGAAAACTTATGGCATTTTTTACTAAATATGACGTTATTGATAAAAATCAGTTTGGTTTTCAAAAACAAAAATCCACGTCATTGGCAACGTTTTCTTTAATAAAGACGATTTTACAAAGTACCAACAAAAAATCACATACAACTGTGTTATTCTTTGACATGTCAAAGGCGTTTGACTTTGTTTCACAGGAAATACTACTTTGTAAACTGCATCACAACGGAATAAGGGGGCCAGCCCTTGATTGGCTTCAAACATATTTGCAGAATAGGCTACAATGCGTTGAGGTGCAAAAAATTAACAAAAAACATACATGCTTGACTTTTCGTTCTGAATTTCGACAAAATCTATTTGGGGTTCCACAGGGTAGTATCCTTGGGCCTCTGTTATTTTTAGTTTATGTTAATGACTTGTCAAAAATGACGAAGCATGATAGTGTTTTATTTGCGGATGATATTTCAATTGTAGTGACAACGAATAAAACTATGACATGGGAACAACACGAAATTGACATAAATAATGTATTGAGCACAACAATAAAATGGCTTAATAATAATAATTTAAAAGTAAATATAAATAAAACAAAGTACATAAATTTTAATAATTATAACAAAGATTTTTCTATAAATTACAAAAATGAACTTCTCTCGAGGGAAATAACTACAAAATTTCTTGGCATAGTAATTGATGAAAAACTAAATTGGAAGGGTCACATAGAGAAGATTTGTAGTAAAATTAATAGATTTATTTTTCCCTTGTATAAGTTGACGCAAATTGCAAGTAGACATACAGCTATGACAGCATACTACGCTTATATTGAATCTGTATTAAGGTATGGTATCATAATCTGGGGTAATAGTACTGATATCTCTAAGGCATTTATTGCACAGAAAAAGTGCATCCGAGCAATTTGTAACGTTGCTCCTGATATATCATGCAAACCCCTGTTTAAGTCGCTGAAGGTACTACCGCTCCCATGTCTGTATGTTTTTGAATGTGCAAAATTTGTGAAACAATATCAGTCTAGTTTTTACACACAGGCAAAGGACACAGTGCCAAGAAGTAGACGATTTCCGGAATTCTTAGTCCATGATGAAATTCCTAAAACTACTAGATATACCAAAAATTGTTACTGGATGTGCAGGTTAATCTATAACAGACTTCCAGCAAATGTGAGCGAGTTACCCTTGACTCAATTTAAAACTAGCTTGCATAGATGGCTGTCTCAGCGTAATTTTTATTCAATTCAAGAATTTCTAGAACATAAATTGTAAATCTAGTTTTATAAATAAATATGATACCTACCTACTCGTATATGTGAATAATAATAGTATTAAATGTTATCTAAAATGTGTTATATAATGTTTGCATGCTATATTTTATGGCTGAATTGGCGCTCTAATTTTATGCAGTACCTCCATGTAATGTTACCCAATTCAAGGCGAATAAAGATCATTTCATTTCATTTCATTTCATTTCATTTCATTTCATTGATTTGAAAACTTTGTATAGAAAGTTTCTAAGTTTTATGGGTTATATCTATTACTATTATTTTACCAAATAATACTAACATAGGTTAAAGTAGACACCAACATACCTATAATGAATTATATTTACAGTATGTTATGTTATTTTTATAAGTTTTTTATATATCTATGGGTCTGTACTTTTTGTACTAAGTTACCTGATAATAAATTAATAATAATAATAATTACTAGGCTTTGCCTGCGGCTTCGCCCGCGTGGACATTGTTTTTATGACTGTCTTTCAGGAACAATATCGGGCTATTCTGATTAACAGTCTTTATCACTTCCCACCCCCTCAACCAATTCAAAAAAACCTTTAATTCATTGCTCCGCTGCGAAGCCAAAGTGCGCAAGCGTGGAAATGAGGTTTCCCCATATCCCTCGGGAGACAGTCAGGATATGGTAATTAGTAAATAATTATGTCATATCCAACCTCCTCAACCATCTCTGTGCAGAAAATCATAAGATAATCAATTGTTCCATGCGATGTTAAAGAAATTGATCCAAAAAAGAATTTTTTTTCAGTTCGCACAGGAACTACATCGGACTTTGCTATTTTCACGGGATAAAAAGTAACCTTTGTTCTTTCCAGTTACACAGGCTACCTGCACGCCAAATTTCAACAAGATTAGTCGAGGTGTTGAAGCTTTAAAAAACAAACAAACAAACACATTTTTACATTTATAGGGATTTGTCACTTTTTAGCAAAAAAAAATTTTCATTGACATTTGTGTAGATGCTTAGTCCGCAATGATTTTATTTATTTTATTTTTATTTCATTTTATTTGGGATTCTTACAGCAAAATTTTACAATTAGTAACTAAATATATATGACGATGCTAATAACATGTCTCCACCTATATGCAACAAAAATAGAAAACGACTTAATATTTACAAAGTTCCAAATTACTAAGGTATTTAGTATGTAACTATGTATAGCAACAAGAACGAGCAACATTAATTAATAAAAATTAATAACAATTTGGAGCTTAAAATAAACTAGTTAGAAAAGAAGCTGTTCGCAATGCTTTTCCTAACGGATGCGGTGCTGGAGCAGAAAAGATCGAGATTATAATTAGCTTTTTTGACAATATGGTCCACATGTTTGTCAAATAGGAGTTTACTGTCGTGAATCACTCCAAGGTCTTTAATCACCGATAGTTTTGAGATGCTAACATTTTTCAAAGTATAACCTTTGTTAAGGACAGTAAGCTTTCTCGTATACGACACGTAATAACATTTGGCAACGTTAAGATCTAGTTTGTTGGCTGAACAGAACGTTACAAACCTAGATAAGTCAGCTTGCAGGTCGTCAATATCGAAGATGCCTCGAATAACTTTTAAAATTTTCATATCATCCGCGAACATAAGTATCTTTGAGTTATGAAAACATTCATGGACACCGTTGATAAATATAGTAAAAAGAAGAGGCCCCAATAACGAGCCCTGGGGTACTCCAGAGGGTATATATGTCCAGTCAGACGCAAAACCATTCAACACAACAGACTGAGTACGATTGTCAACATACGAGCAAAACCATCTGTAGAGGTCGCCGTGGATGCCAGCCACAGCCAATTTATCCAACAGTATGCGATGGTCTATCCGGTCGAAACATTTACTGTAGTCAGTATAGACGACATCCACTTGACCCACATCGTCCATACCCTTAGTGATAAAGTCGTTAGCCAAAATTAAGTTGGATACTGTTGAACGCTTTTTGAGAAAGCCATGCTGCTCATCCATAAACAAACATTTAAGCGCATTTACATTTATACTACCCTTTCAAAGACTTTCGAGAAGAGGCATAACTTAGAGATAGGTCTATAATTTTGTACATCTGACTTATCGCCTTTTTTGTGGATAGGTGTAACACAGGTGATTTCGGAAACAATTTCATTATTACCATTAATGTTTGGCACATTACTGACCACAAATATGACTTTCAAAACTCGCAAAGACAACCCCTGCATTTTAAAAAGTAGTTCACCTACTTTGTACCTACTTACACGGTGAATTCTGTAATTTCCTGGTTGAAATTCATTTGTCATTCTGGCGCTGACGACTTTGTCTTGTTTTGAATTAAATGTTATGAATCCACGATCATTTATTCATATTAAAATTAGAATCCGAAAAGTATTTACTCTGTTTCCTTGAGGCATCTCTTTAATTATTTTCTCTTCTGCCAGTAATTCTACACATAAAACCTCTTTGCAATTTTCCGTGAAAGAAAATTATATAAGTATTTGAAATTCGAATCACGAAATCTACGGTATTAGAGGCTTGGATGGTTGGAAATTAATTTAAATTCAGCCTATGGGCATTTTGCCGCCATCGGTAAATAATTTATAATATTTTATAAACTATGCACTCGCCAAGGTCAAGCTTCCCAGTAGCTGATCCTCTGACCTTTACCTACCAGTATCATAAGTTGGAAGAATATCAGTGAGTAGGTGACCGCGGAAAAAAATTGTTGTTCCTTGCCATCAGGACCAAAAATAGTAGCATTATTTATGAAAATTTACTGTGGAGCGAGCACTGTTCGTACATTTTCAGGACTTATTTTTACTAAAATCTATGCCTGAAAGTAATGAAAATATAAAAATCCGCCATTAAATGAAAGATTTAAACAACATTTTAGAAGATACTTAAAGATGGTCAAAATTTAGCAAGTTTTCCAAAGATCTTGTCAAGTGATTTTTTTCTAAAGTTTTTTTTAACATTTCTATGTTTTTTGAAACCACTGTGTGAGTATTTTAACATAGGCGGCAAAACGTCCACGGCCTTCACCACGCTTCACGGAAAGGCGCGACTACTCTAGGACGTCCATTGCTGGACATAGGCCTCCCCCAAGAATTTCCACGAATACCGGTTTTGCGCTGCCCGCATCCAGCGCCTACCCGCGACCTTCACCAGGTCATCAGTCCACCGAGTGGGAGGCATTGCAAGGTTAATATATTATAACCAACCAAAAATCATGTTAATCGTTCTATACAAGTGGCCTGGACTTTTTGGCGGGAATTTGTAGCGTTCAGTTTGCCATTTTTCTTTTATTATCCGAAAAATTATATTTAGTGGTTTTTTATGTATAATATTGATAGTGTATTTATCAGCGAAGGATCATATAAGTGATTCTTGTGTAGGATAATGAAATAAAAGTGTGTATACTTTGTTTCGAGTTCCCACAAGAAGTCCGAGCAAGCTTTAACAAAAGTGCTATCATTTTGCTAGAGTATGTAGGTTAGGTTAGTTTATAGACAATGATATGATGTGAACCTGAAGAAACTACTGAAAATTACTGAAGACGTAAATTCTACAAATGAATACTACTGAAAAACATATACTGAAGACTAGGCGGTATGGCCAATGAGCCTTAGCCTGCCCTAAAAGGGCGAAGAAGAAAAAAACAAGTGGCCTGTGGGCTAGCTATACCCTACGGGTCCAGTAAAATAATGTGTTCAGGATGATGTTAAGGCTGCCCAGATTGTGCAGCGCTTCCGGAATGTTTGCCGCCTCCCGAGTGGATGGCTTTCACCCTGCAGCAGAAGCTGTGCTGCAGAAGCATTGGGTCTCAGCCCCTATCCACCTTCATGCTGAGCATATTTATTGTATACTTACTTCTGCCGCCAAATTCGCTCGCGTGAAAATAGTATCTATGAGTGACTTCGAAGGTGCGCATTGCGCGAACCGCAAGCTTCTCGCAAGCGTGGAAAAAAGTAGCCAATATATTAATCCAGGTCCTAATCTGTCTACCTACCAAATTTCAGCCAGATCCGTTCAGTAGTTTTTGCGTGAAAAAGTAACAAACATCCCAAAAATACGTACAAACTTTCACATTTCTAATATTAAGTAGGATATTATACTATATTAATATCACATTCTTTTGTATGTTATGGACCCAGGTTGTCTTTTAATAAATAAATAATAATAAGTTATATACCTATTAAACCTAATCGCCCTAATTCAGGGTAGGCTCGAGCACCTCGGTTGGGACGTATATGAGCTGATGTGATGATGATGATAAAGTAATATATGCTCAGTTAACCTGTGTGATCAACTCAACCAGAAGTCGCATTGAGCTCCAACGATCACCGAAGTAATGCCCCAGAATAGGCACATCAAAATTTAACTGACGAACATCACAAAACACGCTAAAACTGCGAAAAATCTGCATTTCACCAACGTTTATACGATTCGGCATATCAAAAGAAATGGCAAGGTTCAAATCGGAATTCTGCTCAAGCCGTCCTAACGCGGTTGCAATATTTCATTTTGATGGCGCCCTCAAATGAAAGGATTTCGAAGCCCTAAGCAGGGATTCTCAAACGACGGTCCGCGGTCCGCATGTGTTCCAGGAACAGTTTATTTCGGCTCAACACACAGTAGGTATAATATTTTTTCATGGATTCCTTGAGAAAATTTGCTCAGTTTCAATCTACCATTAGCAATTATAAATGATGCGCTAACTACATGTTTTTTTTTCTAAATCAGCATAATAACGCTTCTACTTACGAAAGGATTAAAAGTTTATTTTATAATTATGGACACGCTATAATTATTTTAATAGTTCTTTTGTGAATTGATAAAGCTTACGGATAAATATAATATTAAAACGCTATTTAATACGTTGTTATTACGTTAAAAAAACGACTTCCATCGCAACAACTAAGTACAATTTTTTCATGATTATTTTTGGTTATTGTTATTTTTTTAAATAAAATGCTACGCCGATTTTGATAAAATTTATATGAGACCCCACCGGAAGCACTAGCTTTCAAATAAGAAAAGAATCATCAAAATCGATTTACCCAGTCAAAAGTTCTGAGGTAACACACATAAAAATACAGTCGAATTGAGAACCTCTTCCTTTTTAGAAGTCGGTTGAAAACCGATCAATTTGAGGTTATTTTAATAAAAAAAAATTCAATAGTTTTGTGTCTTTGCTCTGTGTTTGTCTACTCACAAATGTGTCTTTAGTTTAATTTCATTTAACCAATGCCCCATATCGCAACAAGTTTGTGCACCCCTGCCTGCCATACAGTGATGAAATTTAAGAGATTCTTTTATTATTTATTATTTTATTTTATTATTGTTTGGGACAGCAATAACGTGTGTCACGAGTAATGAGCGCGGAACAGTTTAGATCTAGTGATGTGAAGCAGAGGGATTTGCATGGTTGAGTTGATCACGCATGTTAGTTAACTAACCTAGATGGGTGTGACCGTTAGTGGCATTTTTTCTCGACTGTTTCCGTGCTCCACGAGACACGTTAAGCCGATGGTGTCGGTTGCTCTTACTAGACGGCAGTCGTAAAGCCGTGTCAGATGCCTTTTTTTATTATTATTATATATTATTCAGGCCATGCCCATAATTTGTAAGTACAACTTATACTATGTAGTAAGCAATAACATATAATGAAAACAAAATGAAATTAAAATTTAACAAACATGGCGACCCTGATGGAATCAGTGTGCACATGGTTCCAGTGCCACACGATCGGGCAGTCCTCCCGCTCCAGCATGGTGTTTAGGAGGCCGCTGGGGCTGTCCCGCACGCGACGCATCAGCGAGTGGCTTTACGTGGCTTGAAAAACTTCTGAGAGTGGCAAGAGAGTGGGGTTTGCCACTAGCCCTACAACCTCCACCAACCTGTACTCCCCCCCCCCCCCCCCCCTCCCGACTGACCTTACCAAGCTTGGCGGAACCCAGCAGTGGGGATGATATGTGATGAAGCAGACAGTGTGAGTAGCAGACTTAAGAATAACAAGGCTCTCCTGGGCGACCGAGCGATGCTCGAGGTCTCCTTGGCATGTGAACTTATTTTTTTTTGTGAAAACAGATTATTAAAAAAAACCTTAAAAAAATTACACCTCCGTCGAGGTTGTAACGGAGGTCTTATTGGATTGTGCGCTAGTCTCGTGACCGTGACATGTTAAAATATGCTGTCAACTCGTATTGCGCGGAAAAGACACAGTGCGCGAAAACTCTGAAAAAAAAACGTGTTCCCAAAGATGAGACCTATTTAGGCCAAAAACCTCCGTTATAGAGATTTTCAACCAAATCTTTGTTGCCTTGTCTGAGAAACCAATTACATATTATATGAATTGCTCTTTTTAACCGACTTCAAAAAAGGAGGAAGTTCTCAATTCGTCGGATTCTTTTTTTGTGTATGTTCCCCGATTACTCGAAGACGCCTGGATTGATTTTATTGCGGGTGATTGGGTTTATCGTTGTAAGATAGCATTGTCACTAAAAATAAAAAATAAACCGGTAAAGTGCGTGTCAGAAACGCGCACAAAGGGTTCCGTACCATCATACTAGATGGAGTTAGTTTCTTCGCGTTAAAAAAACACGTTTTTTGTATGGAGACTTTTTTGTACGGAATTTTTTAGTATTTGTTGTTATAGCGGCAACAGAAATACATCATCTGTGAAAATTTCAACTGTCTGTATCACGGTTCATGAAATAAAGCCTGGTGACAGACAGCCAGATAGACAGACGGACGGACAGCGGAGTCTTAGTAAAAGGGTCCCGTTTTTACCCTTTGGGTACAGAACCCTAAAAATAAACATTAAAGTTAAAAAAAATTAAAACAGACTTCAAAAAGGAATTCACAAGTATGAAATAATATTTTGCTAAATACACGAAATTAATCAACAATAACGAAATCAAACGTAGCTACTGTAGCAAATTCTTTGCTACTGAATGGATCTCCTTGCCATCCTGTCTCAACAGATTCTGATTAAATCCTCTTTATTGAATTGTTTTGAAATTATTATTTTTTTCAGACAGGTGCAGTTGTTTTTTTTTTCACAGAGAACATTGTCATCGCAACCAAGTATATATCTGTTTTTTTTTTTAAAATTTACCAAATTCATTATTATTTCGCTTCACTTTTAATGAAATGTCTAATAAATTTTAATACAGTGTCTGCGGAATACCCGCCGGTTGTTCTGAGGTATGTTTGTTCTCATTCCTTTTTTTGTCTCCATCTATGCTGCGTGGTGGTGTAAATTCTGGTCCTTTTTACGTTCTTGGGTCCTACCATACCACTATTGCGGGAAACTTCTCTTGCCCAGCATCTAAAGACCTGCGTGGCACACCCGACACCAGTGCCTGACGGTATTTTTCTACGCCCGTGCCACCGAAGTTTGCTGATGTTACACCCTACGCAAATACCCAGCGAAATCGCCAGAATTACAAGTAATATCTTTAAATTTTATTTATTTACCTCTCAACGAGATCAAGATTCTTAAATGGACTTAATGAACATTTTAAATTTAAATGTTCATTAAGTCCATTTAAGTTTTAAATTTAAGTGTCACATGTGTTATTTGGTTTAATTTTAAGACTAACGCTAACTGCGGCACCATACGTACGAGGTTGCCACCTCAACTAAAATGATGTTAAATTAATTTATTTTATGGTGTAATTTCAGATTGGTACTTTTATATTCAATTTGGCCAAATATTCCCATTGGGTCAAACTTCTTTTTTACTTTTCAGGCCATGATTTTAATCATGTTTTTATAGCCTCTGTCTACCTTTTTAATCAGATCATTAATTATATTCTTCACTTACCTCATCTACTTTTTTTCTTTTCAATATTTTAACTATTCGGCGCACTATTCTAAATCATACGTATTCAGGTAGCAAAAGATTGTCAGTGGTTATTTTCTCTATATTAAGTAAATTTTGCTAAAGTACGAAATAAATAAAAAGTCTACAATTTTTTTGAGTTCGGTGCCAGAAAAGCCATCGAATCTAAAACATTTGATAGGTAAGTATACTTTTCTAAAATTGTAGGCCTCTAATTTGTTCCTAGAGAGTTCCATACGTTTATTGAGAATTTTCCTGTTACTCAATACACCATAGAGTTCTTATAGATTTTCCTGTAATCTATAATATGTAAAGAACTATTTCCTGTATTAAAAAAAAAATAAGCCTAGTAGTTTCGGAGATAAGTGGGGAATGGTAAATTATCGCCTATTTTCTTAAATAATTTCAAAACTGACACCCATCAGGAGCCAGCGACCAGAAACCCGGGCACTCGGCAGACGGCAGCTGGTGGCCGTGCGATACACACGCGCAGCTACCAGCAGCCCTTCTGAGCTTTAATGCTCAACCGTCACCGGGCGGTGCAACACGCGCGTGCAGCAAGGCTTGTCGGTACCTTCTTGAGCCATAACGTGCTCATCTATGCCGGGCGGTGCGACACGCGCTCGCAGCTAGGCACTTGCCTCCTCCACAGCTTCATCCCCTCACCGAGCGATGCGACACACGCGCGCCGCTATGTGTGCGGTTTTACTCTCGTAGCCCATGCCAGGTCCTACTCTTCAATGCCAGGCGGTGCGACTCATGCGCTCAGCTAGGCATTTAGAATCCCCGGAACCGTATACTATTAGCTCCAGCTGGGCAGAGCTACACACGCGCGCAGCTAGGCGGAGCTAAATGGTCCCTTAGGGACCTCCAGGTCCAAACATCCTCTTCCTATTGGCACAAAGGTAGATTCCGTAATACCCGTAACCGTAGTAGTAATCCGTCCCCCCTTAGAAAGACAAGAAATACTAACTGCCTACGTGGCGTAATTCGTCCATTCGCTTCACACCAGGAGGTCGCAGGTTCGATCCCGGCGGGGTCAAATTTGTAAGACTCGGTTTGGTTGGTGGTAGGGTATTTTCATAGCCCGCCTGGCTAGCTACCACCATCTTATCTAAGTCTTGCCGCCAAACATCAGTGTTAACAGCATTGATGTGTTGGGGAATCTTGGTAAGCCCGCTTGCATCTTCGACATCATCGTCACTTACCATCAGGTGAGATGATGCCAAGGGCTTACCAATAGTGAAAAAAAAACTAAAAAATACTAGAAGGAGAGATAAACTCCTTTCCCAGTAATGATTGAGATATGTTGAATATTTGTATGTGTACCATTTTTAACCACGATATAAGATTGATTAATTAAATTACTGTCACTGATTGCCGATGTGTTTTCCCTCATCGATCCTTGATAATTACAAGCCTTCACGATTGCAAGGGCATGATATCTAGCCGGAAGTAAGCTTTGTTACCAACTTAACACCATTTTTTTGGCCAGTCGGGTAAAAATGTACCCTAATGTCACTCGCGGGATAAAAACAAATCCCACGACACCTCGCACATCAAAATCCACCAAGCCGTTTAGGCTACAGGGCACACCAAATAAATAAACATACATACATACACTCGAGAAACAAAACCCTCCTCTTTCTGGCACAGTCGGGTAAAAAGACCAAAAACGGTTAATGTTAGACACGTTAAAAAAGTAAAATCAATAATTCAGAGTAGTTTTTTTAATATATTTTTTTTGTTTAAATTCACAATTGGTAAGCCCTTGATATCTTATATATCTTATCTCACCTGTTGGTAAGTGACGATGATGCTGAAGATGAAAGCGGGCTTACCAACATTCCCCAACGCAATGGAGAACTAGCTATCTTATCTTCATGCCGGAATACATCAATGTTTTTAACACATTGATGTTTGGCGGCAAGACTTAGATAAGATCGTGGTAGCTAGCTCTTCGGGCTTAGAAAATAACCTATCACCAACCCAACCGAGTCTTACAAGTTGACCCCACCGGGAATCGAACCCGCGACCTCCTGGCGTGAAGCAAAAGGACTAACCATTACGCCACGGAGGTGGTTGTACACTTTAGTAGTAAACTTAATGTAAGTTTAATCCATGTGAACTCAAGTTGGGTTACAATAACTGTAACTCCCCCAGTCCCAGCACTACGCGTGGAACAAGTAATATAAGGGTTGTAATATTGCCTGTTGTAATTGCAGTTAGGAGAGAAATCGTCGCTTTCTTATATGTGTTATTTAGCTCTGTAAGGCAAAATTAGCCGGGTTTTTCATGTTTGTTGGTAAAGTTACAATTTAATTTGCTGTGTTTGCTGGCATTTGTGGTTATGTCGGTGGCGTAACCGCTAGGGACGCCGCCTCCAGTCCAGGAGGTCGTGGTTTGAATCCCGCCACGTACCAATGTGATTAAGAATTTAGATTTCATATGTACGTTTATCCGACGCTCTTAAGGTGAAGGAAAACATCGTGAGGAAACCTGCATACGCCTGCGGAGAAGCTCGCAGGTGGTGTATGAAGTCGACCAACCCGCGTTGGGCCCGCGTGGTCGACTGAGGCCCGATCGCCCTAATTCAGGGTAGGCTCGAGCCCCACAGTGGGCACATAGATGAGATGATATGATGATGTGGCAATGTTCGCGTTTTGTGAATCAAGCTGACAGTACCCTCTGAATCTGATAGATATTCGAGTGCTCTGTAATTAATATTTTTGGTAAGGACTAAATTATTTTTGAATTTTCTAATTATGTTTCTAATGAGAAGATGTCATTCGTAAAAAATAACGAACTAAAATGATGGTATTGGTTTTTTAATAGAGCACAGATTGTTGACATCATCATATCAGCCGAAAGACATCCACTGCTGGACAAAGGCCCTCCCCAAAGTTTTCCACGACGACCGGTCCTGCGTTGCGCGCATGATCCACCGACTTCCCACGACCTTCACCAGGGTCATCGTCCCACAGAGTGGGAGGCTACGCTAACTCGGCCAGGCCCCCGTCACTCGGTCGAGCTGGCGATATAAGTACCTACACATTGTCGCGGCCTAAAGGCCGCGCTCAGCTCGTCAGCGCTAGAACGCCGTACTATCGCCGCGCCGCCGGAATTCGCGCGCCGCCCGTGTACGCTTTTATAAACTCTAAGTCGAGCGCCTTAATACCCATGTTTTCGTGTATGGGAAGGAATAGGTGAATAAATGCGTAGGTATTTTCGTTTTGTAAGGAGTGTAATATCTGTTACGAAGTAACTAGTATCTCATCTGCGACTCGGCTCCCTTTTAGATTTATGTTTTGTTTCGTCAATTACAGAATCAAATGATGAATTTTAAAGGGCTCGGTTAACCGCTGACTTAAGTTCATTAGTTTCACATCAGGAGGTCACGGGTTCGATTCCCGGCGGAGTCTTATTTTGTAAGACCCGGTTTGGTTGGTGGAAGAGCATTTTCTAAGTCCGCCTGTTTAGCTACTACCATCGTGTCTAAGTCTTGCCACCAAACATCAATGTTGACAGCTTTGCTTTGTTCCGGCTTGAAGGTAAGATAGCCAGTTGCCCATTGCGTTAGGGAATCTTGGTAAGCCCGTTTTCATCTTTGACATCATCGTCACTTACTATCAAGTGAGATAATGCCAAGGATTTACCAATTATGTAAAAAATCATTAAAACAGTTACTTAATATTTATAACTAGCTGTTTCCCGTGGCTTCACCAGCGTGGACATCGTTTCTTTGACTTTTCGAGGGTGCGCAGTGCGCGAGGCGCAAGCGGCTCGCGAGCGTGAAAAAAAGTAGCTTATGTGTTAATCCAGGTCCTAATCTGTCTACCTACCAAATTTCAGCCAAATCCGTTCAGTAGTTTTTGCGTGGAGAAGTAACAAACATACACACTCGCAAACTTTCGCCTTTATAATATTAGTGTGATTAACGGAACCCCTGTACCTTTTTTTGTTTCAGGACTGATGCCATGATACACGATAAAACTTTGTCGCATTAATTCATGCAAATACGACAGGGTTCCTCATCACAAAATATTCCAACACGCGCGGATTATAGTAGCACAAGTTTAAAGTGTTTAAAACGTAGTGAAATTGAAAGACGCCACATGACAGCCAGCGCCATTCGGTTGAGAGGCAAGTAACGGAGTGACAACCCTAAAGTGGGCTCAAAGTCGAAAGGCTTCCTTCCGGCTTGTATGGGAGTCACTTCTTTGCGTCAGCATTATTATTTAATCTTATGATAAGAGTTTAATTACGAGTATTCACGCTTTTAGCAAAGTAAATATATAAGTACTAACATACAGTATGGACATTCTCTGCAGTTCTCTAGATTGCGACCTCACCCCCCCCCCCCCCCCCTTTTCCCAGATTGATACAGATTGGTTACAGTTTGGTTGTTGAACGTATAGGATTCCGCCGCTATTTTGTTTATTTCGTCATTCCTTTTTTGAAATGTCATTTCTGGCCCGTTGTATGAAGTGTCCAGGGTGTGGTTTAGAACGAAGCCCTATGAACATGCCTGCGCGGTCGTCGATCTGTTACCGATCTGTTACTGTTCCCGACTGACATAAAAGGAAGGTAACGTGTTTCAAGTGTTTGTACGTATACAAGGTCTTAACAAAGGTGTGCACTTATTTTTAACTGCAGCTTGTACTCATGAAACTGAACCACAAGAACCCCATGGTCACTTTGCAAAAAAAAAAAATGGACTTCCCATGCAAATCGATCAGCTGGCGGGAAAACTTTGTATGGAAGACCAAAATTTTTTTTACGAATTGTCCATGGGTTTCTTAGGGAAAGTTGTTCAGTTTCATGAGTACAAGCTACAGTTAAAAATAAGTGCATACCTTTGTTAAGACCCTATGTATGTCCGTTTCTATGACTGAGCGACGGCTTGATAGATTTTAGAGGAGAGGTGTCGTTAGATTCGTGTTGATCCCATGAGTGACATAGGATACATTTCCCAGTACTAAAAAAGGGTAATTTTTTTATGCAGTCGGGTTTTAATTTTTAATTAAAATGGTTAGTTTATTAGCAGGATAGGTAGCCAATTATTACCGACTAGCTGTGCCCGCGACTTTCCCACGGGAACTCTTGAACTTTTCGGGATAAAAAGTATCTTAAATGTTAACCCGAGCTATAAGGAACCACCATACAAAATTTCATCAATATAGGCCTGGTAGTTTTTCTGTGATGCACGAACATACAGACAGACAGACAAAAATTCCAAAAGTTGTTGTTTTGGCCTCTATACCGTTAGTAATGTCCACCACACTTATTATTTCCAAAAAATGTTTCACGTACAGACACGGCCCCGTTACAGTTTTATTATATGTAAAAAAAAAATGTTAATCAAAATTTTAGTGCGTTTGATTGCAACTCACCTGATGGTAAGTGATTGTTACAAATACATTTTCACAGAACGCGCATATAGCCTCTATCATCTATCTATATATATAAAAATGAATCCCTATTTCCCTTGGTCACGGCATCACGCGTAGGGTAGTTTAGTGTAGTGTAGTGTAGGGTAGTGTAGTTTAGTGTAGTGTAGTGTAGGGTAGTGTAGTGTAGTGTAGTGTAGTGTAGGGTAGTGTAGTGTAAGGTAGGGTAGGGTAATGTAGTGTAGTGTAGGGTAGTGTAGAGTAGGGTAGGGTAGGGTAGGGTAGAGCAGTGTAGTGTAGTGTGAGGTATGTTGGTACGAAAACCCTCAGTGAGCGAGTTTTTCTTTAATTTTCAGGTTGAGTCCGTTTCCCTGTGTATGAAACTCAACTTTTTTTGCAGTCAAGGTCATTGACCTCTAGTTAAGTCACTTAAAAGTCCCGTCGTCAGTGATAGATGGCGCCACTGGTGCGGAAAAGTGCTTCGTCTAATGACCTATGTTTGCAGGGTTAGTTCAGGCTTTCAGGTGATTGATCGACGAGTTAAGTTTACTGATATTGGTTTTAAGAGTCCCCAGGATGCTCGTGTTTCTATACAAACGCTTTTATACAAAAACTAAATGCCGGATTGAATGCAAAGTTGGCATGTATATTGAGTAGACACATATTGTTGTTTGTATTTTTTTTTCGATGTACTAATATATAATTTTGGACAAAAAAAAACCGACTTCAAACAGGAAAGGTCTATCTCAATATCTCTGGGATGCCATCATCAGATCGGTTCATAAACGAAGAAGTTATATATATATATCGAATTGAGTAACCCCCTCCTTTTTTTGAAGTAGGTCAAAAACGGAAAAAAATAAAAGCAGTTTCAAACTTTCAGTACAACACGAATTTAAGCCTTCGTTAAGTTATGTTTAAATTAACTACGATAAAAATTAATTACAAACATCGTTAAGTGTCTACTCAATATATTTGCAAAGTTTGGATTCAATCCGGCATGTAGTTTTTGTAATAAAACGGAACTATGTTTGTATGGAAACACAAGCCTCTTGGGGACCCTTAAGATATTCTTAGCTAGCCTTGAGTTTAAGACAAAGTCAAGATTAAAATTGTAAATTAACACGTAAAGGGTTAGTTACGCTACGCGTCCTTTCGATGAGTTCTATGTGAGAAAACGCTGATAGGCGTCTAGAAATCAAAAAAGTTTCATAAAACGCGTTCTTACAGCCTCATTTAACCTGGAATCAGATATATGATGTCGGTGTTGTGGTACAACGCATCAGATGTATGATGTCGGTGTTGTGGTACAACGAATCAGATGTATCATGTCGGTATTGTGGTACAACGAATCAGATGTATGATGTCGGTGTTGTGGTACAACGAATCAGATGTATGATGTCGGTGCTGTGGTACAATGAATCAGATGTATCATGTCGGTGTTGTGGTACAACGAATCAGATGTATGATGTCGGTGATGTGGTACAACGATTCAGATGTATGATGTCGGTGATGTGGTACAACTAATCAGATGTATGATGTCGGTGATTGGTACAACGAATCAGATGTGTGATGTCGGTGATGTTGTACAATGAATCAGATGTATGATGTCGGTGTTGTGGTACAACTAATCAGATGTATGATGTCGATGATGTGGTACAACGAATCAGATGTATGATGTCGGTGTTGTGGTAAAACGAATTAGATGTATGATGTCAGTGTTGTGGTACAACGAATAACGGCGATGACTCTATCAGCGTCCGCTCTATGTGATGACTTTGTTGTGAGGAAACTGGGCCCGCGTGGTCGACTAAAGCCCGATCGCCCTAAATCAGGGTATTAGGATTAAGCCCCTCGGTGGGGACGTATAGGAGCTGATATGATGTTATGATGAATTTAATAATTGTCATTGGTTTAACACTAAATTGGATGTGAATTTTATGCAAAATGGTGAGAATAACTTGCGTAGTATGGTCAATCAGGTAGGTTTATTGACCTGAAGAAAGTTTATTATTTGTTTGTGGCATTTTTCTCTACCGTTGCCGTGCCGAGGCACGTTAAGCCGTTAGTGTCGTTCGCTGTCACTAGATGGCAGTCGTGTATAGCCGTGTGCGATGCCTTAGAGCGATGAACCGCTTGCCCACCAATTGGAAAACTCGGAAAAAACTGAAAAATGTTTTTTTTTTGTCGGGGATTTTACACGATTTGTACGAAAACGATATCTACGCGCAAGCCTATGAAGTTATTTTACCAAAAGAACACACGAGCCACTTACCCAAAAAAAAAATGGAAAATGAGGGAAAACGGATTTTATTTTTCTATGGGATTGTTCATGATTCGAACTAAGTTGATACGAAACGGCTATTACTAAAATAAATATTATCGTTGTAGTCTGATATTTTTAGGGTTCCGCGCTCATAGATTTGGTGGCACGAAACCCTCGGTGCACGAGTCTTTTACGAGATTTTTCTGGCCTTGGTTTGGGACATTTAGTACCTATATTTTTGTCGTTTGCCTAAACGTGATATCTACTCCAAAACTTGCTTTATTCAACTTTGTCGGTTGAATATTATAATTTATGAAAACTTTAATCCAATTCACAAATTTAAATTAAATTACTTTTTATAGTTGGGAGCATAAGACGAGCCGAGTTGTAATCATATTATTCTTAGCAAAGGTCCATTTGCGATTTCCACAGTTTTCCAAGTTATCCTAAATGGCGTCATTATACAGTTTGGGCGAGAAATCGCCGCAATCAGTAGGACCAATAGTAAGTGTTACAGAAATTGGACGATTCTTTTGCCTGGATTGGCGGTGTTAGCTAAAGCTTTTTTTTTCCTGCGTTTCCCCTCGCTACACTTTAGAATCTTTTTATCCACAATAGTCTTATCCACTTATTATCCAGTGTCAAAAATGAATAATGACATTATTTTTATATTTTTTTTATTTAAAATTGGTAATCCCTTGGCATCATCTCACCTGATGGTAAGTGACGATGATGCCGAAGATGGAAGCGGGTTTACCACGATTCCAGTACGCTATCATATCATATACGAACTGGCAATCATATCTTCAAGCCGCGGAACACATCAATGATGTTAACACTGATGTTTGGCGGCAAGACTTAGATAAGATGGTGGTAGCTAGCTAGGCAGGCTTAGAAAATGCCCTACCACCAACCAAACCGAGTCAAGTCGAGTTCACCGTAAGAGCGTCGGATAAACGTACATATGAAATCGAAATTCGAAAACATATTTGTACGTGGCAGGGTTTGAACCACGACCTTCCGGACAGGAGGTAGCGACCCTTGCCATTACGCCACCAACGCTCCTCTTTTTAGTAGGTATAGGATTATATTAAGTAGTCGGCCTTGTCTCATGTCAACCTGTTTTCGCACGCCCCAGGAAAATACACCTATCAACAGCTCGTTAGATAGTTATTATTCTTGACTTAATTACTTATTTGAGCATATATTTTTAATAAGCATAGTAAGATTAATCAAATCCCTATTGCCTCCAGATAGTTGCGAAAGTAAGTGGTCACTATAATAAAAAAGGTATCTTTCTATTTTAATACTAATATTTTATTTTAATCCAACTACGTACTTTTTTTTTGATACTGTTCCGATATTGTAGATACTGCTGCGAGGTACTGAAACTGTTTAAGAGTTGGCTAGCCAGCGTGGTGAGAGGCTCGTGGTTTCACGGACAGGGATGGAAATATTTCATCCTCATCTCAAATTAGCGACAGGTAGGTACTTACCTTGCTAGTAAATGACCTTATTTCGCAGCGATTGGGAGAACTTCCTTGCGTTACCGCTCCCGGTGAGAGTACAGAAATAACTAATGAGCTCCCGGTGAGAGAAATACAAGAACGTAGTTGGATTAAAATAAAATATTAGTATTAAAATAGAAATATACCTTTTTTATTATAGTGACCACTTACTTTCGCAACTCGAGAGCTTTGCTACTCCAATGGCCTTCTGTTAAAATATTGAGCTCACACAAAACGCTGACTGCATTCTATTTACTCTGTGTCTTATTTTGTTGATTGTTTACTATTCTTACGTCGGGTATTTATCATCAGCTAGACTCATGCATAAACTTAAGCCGTTGTTGTGAGCCAGAAATCTATTTAAATGAACTATGACTGTCTGACAAATCCCTTCGAATATTACATTTAAACATTCGCAGTATAAATAGAAACTTCGATGGTCTAATTACTTTACTATTTACACTTAAAACATATTTTGACTTTATTATTCTGACAGAATGCTGGCTGAGCAATGTAGTTAACTTCATAGCTATAAATTTAACAGTACACAAAACAAACACAACCAAACTGAAGGAGTTATTATTTACACAAAATCCGAACTTGAATGCTTAGTATTTGAACACACCTTTAAAGAGGCAAATTGCCTAGTATGCACTATAGGGAATTAGTTAGTTATTTTAACAATATACAGATCCCCATCTTACAACTCTAGAGAGAATCATGATTATTTTATCAACAGTTTAAACGTTAATTTTACTTATCTCAAATCTTTTAATAATAAAGCCTAAATTGGCGATATAAATATAGACGTAATTAATGGTAATAACAAAAAACATTCTAAAGAATATTTAGTATTAAACGCTTTTCAACTGATTAACTTCCAACGAGAGACGTGTCTTGATCATGTCCTTTTAAAGTCTAAATTACCCGCACGCACTCTTATAATTGAATCTTCATTAACATATCATTCTACTTTAGTTTTCAGTATTGATCTTAAACGAATTCCATATACACAGACATTTCCTTCTGCCCGAATAAACTATGAAAACCTGATATATCAACTTAATCTTACTAGCTTTACCTACATCTTAAGCATAATTGATCCAAATTCCACTGTTAATAAGATTATATCATTAACATCTAATCTTATTTATAAACACACAATCTGTATCAAACCTCCCAAGAAATATAGAAAAATAAAGCCCTGGATAATTTAAGGCTAGTTAAGGTGTATAAGAAACGGGAAAAGATGCATAAAAATCTAAAGAGAGACCCTTACAGTGTAGTACTACAGCAAACATATACCAGATACAGAAACTTCTGTACCAACTAACTGCGTAAGGTCAAAAGAACTTCAAAAATCAAAAGAAAAATCGGGAGTTGAAAAATCAAAAAAAATATCCGAAAGCGCCATGGAAAATTATTAAAATTTGTTAAATAAAAGTCAACTCCACTTCCAATGACACTCAAAAAGTCACTTGCACACCCAATAAACTTTTAAACATATCTGCTGATCAGATTTCATCAGTTAATGATGTTAACTCAGTTTTTGCCAATGTAGGAAAAGATCTAGCTTCCTAAATACGTAAAAATACACAACCTCTGCAAGACGATCATTCTTTAATAGGTAATTTGAGTTCTATGGCAATACTTGAGGTCGATGAATCCGAAACAGAAAATATTATCATACATTTCTGACAAGACTGTGCAACTGTTTGGGATGATATATCTTCTAAATTGATTAAATAATGCCGAAAAGTGCTTGTTCTTCCGATTACATACATTGTGAACTTGTCGCTCAGCACCGGGATTTTACCAGTAGCCCTTAAAAAAGCTATTATTCATCCAATTTATAAAACAGGAGAATAACTAGTGTCACTAATTATCGTCCGGTTTCGGTTTTAACATTCTTAACCAAAACTCTTGAAAGAGTGCTTAATAACCAACCTATTTGTAATTGCCAAAAATCAGTATGGTTTTAAAGCAGCTGTATCAACTGAGGATGCTGTTTCCGACTTAGTTGATTCTATCGCCACTTAACTTGATGATAAAAAGTAGTGCATTTGAATCTTCCTCGACTTATCTAAGGCTTTCGACATGGTTTGCATACCAATTCTATTTTCAAAGCTTGAAGCCATTGGTATTTGTGGAATGGTCCTTAACATATTTAAAGGTTATCTGACATGACGAAAGCAGCATGTTACGATTGGAAATTATCTTAGTGATGAACAAACCCTGGTGTATGGAGTGCCACAGGAAAGTATTTTGGGCCCAACTCTTTTTCAAATTTACATAAATGTCCTTTGTTCCTTACAGCTTACAAACTTTGAAATTTTTGTTTGTACAGATGAAACAGCCTCCTCCACTCCTAGTCAGTGGGTCTAACTGGACTTATGTTAAAAACCATGCAGAAAACTCTTTTTGAACTTATTAAAATGGCTAAAAATAATCTTTTGATCTTAAATTTGACGAAAACCATGTACGTTCGTTTTCAATGAAGTCAAATTCACAAGCTTCTTTAAACTTTGAAGTTTAATCACAGATCTGTAATAAGCACCTAACTGCCAGCACAGATGAGATACTAGTTACTTCGTAACTGCCAGTGCTTATCATTGTCACGTACCTCTACCATGAAACACCTTGGTGTATATATTGACCAACATCTAAAATGGAACGCTCAGTTAGATATCTTAGGTTCTAGGATTAGAAGGCTCATATATGTTTTTAAAAACATGCGTTATTCTGTGGATCGCATCACATAAAAAAAATATTTATATTTCCCCGTGCCAGGCACTTCTTACCTACTGTATCACAGTTTGGGGTGACGCATCCAAAACCATTTTTATGAAAATAGGAAGAGCTCAGAGAGCAATTTTGAAAGTCATAACTTGTAGACCCTTAAGGTATCCTTCTGATTAACATTATTGTGACTGTAAAGTTCCAACGGTTAGATAGCTTTACATCCTAAGAACTACTCTGCGTAAACATTCTGATCCCTCTTCCAAAACTGTTCTAAACAAACGCGGAAACACCCTTATATACCCTGTTGTAAAACAGAACTGCCCTAGCTATATAGCAAACATTATAAAGTTCTTAGCTCCAGAATTTACAATAAAGTACAAAAACAATTAAATATAGATCAAAGCAGATATAAATAAATAAAAAAGTTCATTGTTGGATCCAAAACCTTAACTATCTAGAAACTGAACAGTTACTTCTACCTGTTACTTAAATATATTTACTATTTTTTAAAAACCGTTCACACATACACACATCCCTACCCCCTGACACACACATACACGACCTTATCATAAAGTAATGCGTTTTGTAGTTTCCTTTATTTTGTATAATCCTCACTTAAAATGGTCGATTGACATGGCATAGTTTGGTTCCTATCTTTGCTCGCTGACTGCTAAGTTACAGGCTTTTTCTAGTCAAGTTTAGTAGCAAGAATTTTAATAAGTCGATCTAAGATGTACAACTAGAATTAAGACTTTGTTTTCTTACTTGTGTCAGTGGCCTAACGGCTAGGGCCGTCGCCTCCTGTCCGGGAGGTCGTGGTTCAAATCCTGCCACGTTCCAATGTCATTTTGAATTTAGACTTCATAATTATGTACGTTTATCCGACGCTCTTACGGTGAAAGAAAACATCTTGAGGAAACCTGCACACACCTGCGGAGAAACTCGCAGGTTGTGTGTGAAATCGACCAACCCGCACTGGGATCGTCCTAATTCAGGGTAGGCTCCAGCCCCTCGGTGGGGACGTATATGAGAATATGATATGATGACTTGTAAACTTTCGTGAAATAAATTTATTTATATTTATTTCTTGTGTCTACCGTCAGTTTTGTTTTGTAATCCTACACAGTGCCCATACATCAACCTTTACCTTAGCAGTCAGCGAGCAGAGACAGGAACAAAATATGCGATGTCAACCGACCATTTTAAGTGAGGATTAAATAAAATAAAGCTAAGTACAAAATGCATGTGCAATATGTGTTTGTGTGTGTGTGTTTTTCAGTTTTTAGTATTTTCTCAGTTCTAATTTTTTATATATTTTTTATTCAGAAATTGGTAAGCCTTAGTCTCACCTGATAATAAGTGACAATGATGCTGAAGATCGAAGCGGGCTTACCGAAATTCCCCAACTCAATAGGGATCTGGTTAGTTTATCTTTAAGCCGGAACACATCAATACTGTTAACACTGATGTTTGGCTGTTAGGCGGCAAGACTTAGATTAGATGGTGGTAGCTAGCCAGGCGGGCAAATAAAATGCCCTACCACCATCCAAAGCGAGTCTTACAAAGTTGAACCCGCCGGGAATCGAACCCGTGACCTCCTGGTGTGAAGCAAATGGACTAACCATTACACCACGAAGGCGGGTAAAAGGCTTGTAACGGCGATGAGAAAATCTACCACACTAGCTGCATTCCAGCTCAATTGCAGCCGAACCCCTTAGACGGCCATGCATAAAACATGCAATCCTGTGTGCCTGTGCGCGCTTTGAACAACTAAGTGTGGAGCGGTGTGGAACAAAACCATTCCTGATCCATTGCAACAATGATTTCCTTCCAATCCATATTGATCCATAAAGTTTACTTTTTGTTTCTCACACTCACACACATACACTTAGATACACACATACACACACAAACCTTATCAAATCTCTGTATTTTTTATATTTTTATTTTTCATTTATTTTTGTTTCTTGTATACCGAGGGTGGGGGGCCTGGTAACCTATATTACAAGATTTACATCTAACTTTAGGCACCGTCTCCCACCAACATATCTTTGTACATTAAATATATTTTTCTTACTTTACCTGATGAATATGTTTGTGGGAAGAAATAAATTGTGATTTATTTATTTACATTTATTTATTAATCTGTGTACTTATTGGCTATTTGTAGTGTACAGTCCATCAGCTCTCTTTCAATTCAATATATTTATTCAAAATAGGTGCAAATTACACTCTTTCTGATAGTCATAAAATAATAATAACAATGTCATTTATGAAGAATCAAGAAATAAACAATAATTTGTTAATAACGTCAAAATTAAATCCTTGATATAAACCAGATTATGCCATTAGAACATGAAAACAATATGACACGAAAAGTTATACATAAAAATCATTGAATGCATTTAACAAGAGTAGGCCAGTTCACACGGACAGCACTCGGTCACGAGTATAACGCGAGAGTCAGCCATCGCTCCCATCAACCATATTAGAGGAATAGGAAAGACCCAGCTCCCGATGATCCTGATCCCTCTTGAACTTGGTTTATCCATAAAATTTCAACCTACCTACCTTTAGTTACATGGATTTAAAAAAAAATTACGCCCGAATAAGATTAACCTCCGGAAGACTTGGGGGAGGGAGGTGGTGAATGCTCATGCATACCAGTACAGCCAGCTGCACTGGTTATGTGGGACTCACTGGTAATCTGTGCCTACCCATTAAACACCACCTTCGGAGGATGGCTTTGGTTTTGCAACCTCTAAGCCTTCATCTAAAGCGACCCCACCCTGGGAAAAGGGGGGGAGTGGGCGAGCAGCGCTCCTGATGGAAGCTACCACTTAGGGCGTTGCATTTGTTGTGCTAGTGAGGGGGGGAATTGCGTTATCTGAAGATTGACAAAACTATATCGGTTCCTCTCTGAGCCGCTAGGAGGCAGTTCAGGTCGGCTGAAATTTGGACAAGAGGATCAGACAGTACGTGTCTTGGTTTTCGGACCATGTACCTAGATAGTTCGAGTGGTGGGGTATAGTTAGTTCTCTGCCCCTTGAATTACCGGATTAAAGTGCGTCTCTGAGAACTTGAAGAAGTACTCGGAGAATAAGTACAATGAGCTATTGAGTAGTCGGTTGCGGTTATTAACTTAGATGCTGTCCAACCCAACCCAATATTATAGGCGAGCGAAGCAAAGTCAGCTCGCGTTCTCTGGCTTGGCCACCTAGTGAGGGTAAAAGATGATCATGCTGCAAAGAGAGCGTATGGTATTGTTTTTTAGGGTAGGGATTTCTTTAACATAGCAACGTAACAAAGGGTTTTTCTGATTTATTGCACAGAGATGGTTGAGGGGTGGAAAATGAATTACTAATTAGCATGGCCTGACATAGATTCCAAGGGATATGGGGAAAACTCATTTCCACGTAAGCGCACGTTATCTTCGCAGCGGAGCAACGGATCGACGTGATTTTTTGTATAGAATTGGTTGAAGGGGTGGGAAGTGACATGAATTGCTACTAATTAGAATAGCCCGATCTGGGACGCAATAACACTATGGATGGGTGCAGGCCTTGTATTCTTTAAAAATTCGCTGCGGAGATAAGCGCCGCCCGTCACATAGATCGCTATAGTTAAGCGATAGTCTCTATTACGAGATGGTGTCATAATATTTATCAACTATCCCTGAACATACATATGTCGCAGTTGTATCGAAGAATTAGCCGTTTTACAAAATGTTGCGCTGCGTTGTAAAAGTACTGAGTAAAAAACTCCGAATATAACCAAGTCGGTAGAACAAGACATGCTAACCTAACCTATCCTAACCGTCTATTCGTCCGTCCGTCCGACTCATTTTTATTCGGAGTTTATAAGCTATTGCATAGCTTTTATCGCGGGCTTTGAGCGCGGCGACCGAATCAAGAAATTCCGTAACGAAAAGAAACCTAACACCCCACATTCGGCCGAGTTCTGAAAAACTTACAGTGCCATCTATTAGCAATTTGCGGTACTAAAAGGACTTAGTCAATTTTACTGGTGTAACTTTCTTAGTGTTAATTTATTACATAAACATCCCGCGCCCCAAGGACTATAATAATATGGTACTGGTAAATACTGCATAAATAAAAAATAAATAAATAATTATAATTGCATAAGTTGATAAAAAATGCTATGGAATAGCTTTACCGCGGCAGTCTCCGAGTGCCACACGTTTTTTTTTATTCAGAAGTTTACAAAGGGCCGCTCTGTTTTGTTATACGGCTTATTCTACAATATGGCTGTGACTTGTATATAGTAATCTGGAATCAATAGTTTCCAAGATTTAGCGATATGAAAACCACCCAGTATTAACGTACTGGCAAAGTATACATATTAGTACTAACATACAGTATGGACACTCCCTGCCGCTCTCTAGATTGCGACCTCACCTCGTCGTCTCACAGATTGATGCAGATTTGTTTAAGTTTGGTTCTAGAACTTATAGAATTTCGCCGTGATTTCATTTGTTCCGTCACATCTTTTTAACCGACTTCAAAAAAAGGAGGAGGTTTCTCAATTCGACCGTAATATATATGTATGTTCGCGGATAACTTCGTCGTTTATGAACCGATTTTTTTGATTCTTTTTTTCTTGAAAAGGAGATATCCCAAGGGTGGTATAAGGATACCAGGATCTGATCCTAGCATCCCAGAGAAATTGAGGGCAACGTTAGTTTCCTGTTTGAAGTTGTTTTTTTTTTGTTTATTAGAAATGTCATTTCTCGCCCGTTGTAAGAAGTGTCCGGGGTGTGGTACGGGTTCAGCTTCTGCACTTGCCTCGATGTAACGAGCTCCCCTAGTTCGGGACCGTTCATTTGGGGTGGTTGGCGGTATTTTGGGCTCCACGGCCTTCTCTCGTCTCTTTGTAACAGCTACCTGCTGTTTATCACGTATTATGGTACGTCCAGGTCAGGCCTCAGTCACTCGGCCGAGAGTGCGAGATAAGTACCTACACAACGGCTCGGCCTACAGGCCACGCTCGTCAGTCGGTTGTCAACTCGTGCAGAAAGCGGAGCGATTATCGAGCAAGCGAGTGCGCAAGTTGAAACATGTTCGTCGCGCGGTCTTACAACCCTGCCGGTTGATCAGTTGCGACAACACTACACCGGCCAACGCAAAAGAATCTCTCACGCGCATTGATTCGGTTCATTCTTGCGTAAAAGCGCGATTGTTATCAATGTATGTATAGGTATGTTGAAGTAAAATTGGAGGCACTAAGCGCGGTTGCGAACTAGACTGTTCTTTATTACCGCGTAGCGAGAGTTGCTATTTATATAAAGCATCATTGCGAGTAATTCATCTGTACTTGTACTATTATAATCATCTGTGTCCAGGTGGTGTTACTGATTTGTGAGATCATTTTCCCAAAAGCGTTAGTTGTAATGTAAACACTGTAAGTATGACTGTTTGCTCATCGCACGGGACGCTATGAGAGCTCGTCCAAATAAATAAATATATGTTTGTCGTGTCGTATTTGAGTTAGTGCGTGTTTGCTGAGGATCCCATACTTGTTTGTCACACGGAATCACTGCTGTTTGTTATGGGATCCGAGTCGATCAGAAGATGTTTGATGAAATATTTGGAGACAAATTTGTAAAGGCTCGTTGGTAACATTCGTATGGATTTATTTTTTATTTTGAATGCCAAAGTTGGCAAATATAATGACGGCCAATATATTATTATGTTTTTTTTTTATATCAACTTAAACAAATTGGTAATGAATTTGATACGTATGTATGTTTCATATCAGCTTGTATAGGTCCCCATCGACGGGCTCGAGTCTACCCTAAATTAGGGCGATCGGGACTTAGTCGACCACGCGGGCCCAGCGCGGGTTGGTCGGCATCACAAAAAACTTGAGAGTTTTTTCGCAGGCGTGTGCTGGTTTCCTCACGATGTTTTCCTTCACCATAAGAGCGTCGGATAAACGTACATATGAAATCTAAATTCGAAATCACATTGGTACGTGGCAGCTTCAAACCACGACCTCCCGGACAGGAGGCGGCGGCCCTAGCCGTTACGCCACCGACGCCCGTTACGCTACCGTATGTATGTACTCGTCATAAAGTTGGAACTGCACAATTTTCGTACATGTTTGTTTATGTGGACTTCTTAACAGGTGTACAACTATCCCTTGGATAGCACAGTTAATTGTGCCACACGATAAGAAAGAATAACAGGTGTGCCAAACATGCATGTATGCAATATTAAATTGTTTTAATTTTATTGGATTAAGTATCTTTTAAATTAGTGAACAGAGTAAATTCGTTGAGAGTAAAATCGGTTGAGAAGTGTTCAAGATATTACCTGTAAAGTTTGTACCGAGGAAATACACGTGGTCGGTTCAAAATAAATAAATCATTCATTCATTCATTCGGTTTGACGGCGCAATATGTTGTGATTGAAGTTGGTTGTTTTTCACGTTTTTAGCGTTAGCAATTATTATTATTTTTAGTACAAACTTATATATAGGTAAGTGTTCTAATAATTATTGATAATAATAATAGTTATTGTTATTTTTTGTTTTCTTTTTGTGTATCACTGTATATTGTGATCGGGTCGGACAATATTGTGTTAGGTTCTTCAAAAAGATGACGTAAAATATTTTATTAAAGTACGTTTGGGGAATTAGTAGCAGAACACCCGAACGGAGTTTCGGAAATGTGTTGAAGGATAAATCAATTTTACAAAAAAATAAAAGTAACTGTAGGTTTTTTATAGAATTTATCATCAATTATAATCACTTTCACTGCTGGACGAAGTATCTTCAGAATCGTCATAATAAAAGACTAAACAAGATTCGCACGAGCTCGTGCGGATGTAACGTCGGCTGCGCCGCGATTGAACTTAGGGTGGCTCCTTTGACGAAATCGTTTAACTTAACACGTGCCGGCAGCGGCGACCGGCATTTATCAATGGTGCAGCTAATTCAGCGAATGAACTTTAAACGAGCTCACAGCAAGCACGTAAAAACTAATGGTGGAACTGTTGCGCTCAATGGCTACCTTTTCTCTAACTTCATAATAACCGGTCCACAAACACATTCACACGAGTCTATGGTTGGTTTAAATGACAACTGCTTTTTAGGGTTCCGTACCCAAAGGGTAAAAACGGGACCCTATTACTGAGGCTTTGCTGTCCGTCTGTCTGTCGTCCGTCTGTCCGTATTTCATGGACCGTGATAGTAAGACAGTTGAAATTTTCCCAGATGATGCATTTCTGTTGCCGCTATGACGAAATAAATAAAGGTGAAAAAATAAGGAGGCTCTCATAAAACAAACGTGATTTTTTTGCTCGTTTTTGCTAGATATTGATAACGGCAACACAGGTAGACACTTGAAATATTCATAGAATGTTTAGCTTAATATTCACTTTAAAAATAAATAATTAAATTAAAATAAAACAAATATTTAAGAGGGGCTCCCATACAACATACGTGGATTTTTTTGCTCGTTTTTGCTTGATTTTGATAACGGCAGCAGGTAAACGCTTGAATTATTCACAGAATATTGAGTTGTATTATTCACTTAATAATAAATAATTGCACAATCGTTTCGAATGCCTAGGAGACTGCGAGAATGTGGACGATTATAATGACAGGTTCGTGGAAATTGTTCAAACGGTCGGGTCTAAGATTTTTAAAACTCGCCGTTCAAACAGAACCAAAAAAATCTCCGACTTCACCAGCAACCTCATGGAAGAAAGACGCAGATTGGTTTTGCAGTCCTCTGAAGACGCTACTCAGTATCGGCAACTAAACAGGCAGATCTCTAAGTCCCTAACTCGCGATTTACGCCAATATAATACAAATTGTATTAAAGAGGCGATTGAGCACAACAAAGGCTCAAAAGTGTTCGCGAGAGATCTGTCTGTTGGACAAAGCCAACTGACCAAGCTGAAGACTGAGGACGGCAGGACCATATCGTCTAAGACTGAGTTGCTGGAAGAAGTTGAGAAGTTCTATGGACAATTGTACAAGACCACACGTTTGCCTGTCAGCGATCTGGCTGAAGACCCAAGAGCCAGACTAACCCGACACTATACCGAAGATATCCCGGACGTCAGCCTGTACGAGATTAGAATGGCTCTCAAACAGTTCAAGAACAACAAGGCACCGGGTGATGATGGAATTACGGCTGAACTTCTGAAAGCAGGTGGAACACCGGTACTTAAAGCTCTTCAGAAGTTATTTAATTCCGTTATACTCGAGGGACAAACGCCTAAGGCATGGCACAGAAGTGTGGTCGTGCTTTTCTTCAAAAAGGGTGACAACACTCTGCTGAAGAACTACAGACCCATCTCACTTCTGAGCCATGTCTACAAGCTGTTTTCGAGAGTCATTACGAATCGTCTCGCACGCAGGTTTGACGACTTCCAGCCTCCCGAACAAGCCGGTTTCCGAAAAGGCTTTAGTACCATAGACCACATACATACGCTGCGGCAGATTATACAGAAGACCGAAGAGTACAATCAGCCACTATGCTTGGCGTTTGTGGACTATGAGAAGGCCTTTGATTCAGTCGAAACCTGGGCTGTGCTACAGTCTCTCCAGCGGTGCCAAATTGACCATCGATACATCGAGGTGTTGAAGTGTCTGTATGAAAACGCTACCATGTCGGTTCGCCTCCAGGACCAGAACTCGAAACCTATCCAGTTGCAGCGAGGGGTGAGACAGGGAGACGTTATATCTCCGAAACTGTTCACTGCCGCCCTGGAAGATGTTTTTAAGCTTCTGGACTGGGGTGGACTCGGCATCAATATCAACGGCGAGTACATATCCCACCTCCGATTCGCTGACGATATCGTGGTCATGGCTGAGACTATGGAAGACCTAAGCACAATGCTCGATGGCCTCAGTAAGGTCTCTCAACAAGTGGGTCTTAAAATGAACATGGACAAGACGAAAATAATGTTAAATGTCCGTGTCGCACCCACTCCTCTAAAGGTTGGAGACTCTACACTGGAAGTTGTTGACGAATATGTATACCTGGGACAAACAGTCCAGCTAGGCAGGTCCAACTTCAAGAAAGAGATCAATCGACGAATCCAACTCGGCTGGGCAGCGTTCGGGAAGCTTCGCAATATCTTCACGTCCCAAATACCGCAGTGTCTCAAGACTAAGGTCTTTGACCAGTGTGTGTTGCCAGTGATGACTTACGGAACTGAGACATGGTCGCTTACTATGGGCCTCATAAGAAGGCTCAAGGTCACCCAAAGGGCAATGGAGCGTGCTATGCTCGGAGTTTCTCTGCGTGATCGAATCAGAAACGAGGAGATCCGCAGGAGAACTAAAGTAACCGACATAGCTCACAGAATCGCTAGACTGAAGTGGCAGTGGGCAGGGCACATAGCTCGTAGAACAGATGGCCGATGGGGCAGTAAAGTTCTCGAGTGGCGACCGCGCACCGGAAAACGTAGCGTAGGCAGGCCTCCCACGCGGTGGACCGATGACCTGGTGAAGGTCGCGGGAAGCCGATGGATGCGGGCAGCGCAGGACCGGTCGTCGTGGAAATCCTTGGGGGAGGCCTTTGTTCAGCAGTGGACGATTTGTGGCTGATATGATGATGATGAATAAATAATTAAGTTAAAATAAAATTAATATATAAGGGGGCTTCCATACAACAAACGTGATTTATATAGATAATGGTACAGAACCCTTCGCGCGCGAGTCCGACTGCACTTGGCTTTAATTAAACACTTCATATGAAGTATGAAAGTACAACATTAACTGAAAATATTTATGAAAAATATTCAGATTCAGTAACTAATAATCATGCAAGAATATAGCCATTCAATTTAAATACTCAAAAAAAAAAAACTATCTTACTTTTAATCACAAAAAGAGTTTATATTAGGTCCATTTCCTGTTACTGGCCGCTTCGACGCCGAATTAGTACCACTTTAGAAAACCATCCGTGGTTCGTTCTATTTTTTAAATTGAAAAAATTTTCTTCGCATATTTTACCGTTTTGGCGGCAATTGAACATCATTTTGGAATTTCGTGAATAATAAGTTTTGTTGAAAATGGGCAAGAATAAAAGTTGTGAGTTGTTCGTCGAAAATAGCTGACCATTTGAAATGTTCTGTAAATAAAGTTTTTAATGCTATTAACCATTACAAAAATCACAGATCAATTAAAAATGTTACCAGAAAGGCTCTACCTTGGAAAGCATCGTCCAGAAAAGTAAAGCTAATCGTACGTGTTGCTAAACAAGACCCAATTAAAGGCTTCAACCAGATTAGAAAGTATTTTCGTCTGACGACTGTAGAAACGTCTCGTCAAAACTGGTACGCCGAAGATTAGTGGAAGTTAAATTGTTTGAGAGAGTTTCTCGCAAGGTGCCGCTCCTCACCTAGCAGCACCAAGAGAAGCGAATATTATCCTCAAAAAATATGTTGACTGGACGGTACAAGAATGGAAAAAAATATTATTTTCAGATGAAACAAAAATAAATATGCTGAATCGAGACGGAAAGCACTATTTCAGACGTCCAATAAACCATGCTTTCAAATACAAGGAGCTTAGGCATGCTTGGTTGGAAATATTAAAGTGTGGGGATGTTTTTTCCGGATGTGGAGTTGGACTCGTTGAAGTTAAAACATCTTAGAGGAGACAATGATTCCCCACTCTGACATGAAACATTTGCTTCTAACCTGGATCTTTCAGCACGACAATGACTCTAAACACATGGTTCTTCATTTCAGCTCATATATATCTCCACCGAGGGGCTCGAGCCTACGCTGAATTAGGGCGATTGGGCCTTAGTCGACCACGCTGGCCCAGTGCGGGTTGGTCGACTTTACATACAACCTTCGAGTTTCTTCGCAAGCGTGTGCTGGTTTCCTCGCGATGTTTTCCTTCACCGCAAGAAAGTCGGTTAAACGTACATATGAAATATAAATTCGAAAACACATTGGTACGTGGCAGGATTCGAACCACGACCGCCCGGACAGGAGATAGCGGCACTTGCTATTACGCCACCGACGCTCCTAAACACATGATTAACAGTGTCAAATATTTTCTTAGGCAACAGCGTATTTCTGTCTTAGACTGGCCTGCAAATAGTCCGGATTTAAACCCTATAGAAAATCTGTGGTATGTGGTCAAAAAGAAAGTCTCAACCAAACGCAACTCCAGTCAAAACTAACTTTACGAAGCTTTTGACTCAGCATGTATCTCAATCCCACTCGAAAACTGTCTGACATTGCTTGAACCAATGCCGCGTCGTTGCAGAGCTGTTATTGACAACAAAGACTACGCAACTAAATATTAATTATAACTAAATATAGTAAGCCTTTGAACAGTATCACGTAAATTACATAATACTGATTACATATACTATTAATTATATAAATTTTCTCTGTGTCTTTCTGTTGTTTCTAATTAGTTGTCCATTATTGCTGATACATTTATAGAAGTTTAGTTGTTTGTAAGAAATTTAATAATTAAACGGCAGTTGTTGAGTCGGATTTTTGTTGTTTTTCTTATAAATTATAAGTCATCATCATCATCATATCAGCCGAAGGAAGTCCACTGCTGGACATAGGCCTCCCCCAAGGATCTCCACGACGACCGGTTCTGCGCTGCCCGCAACCAGCGGCTTCCCGCGACCTTCACCAGGTCATCGGTCCACTGAGTGGGAGGCCTGCCTACACTACGCTTTCCGGTGCGTGGTCACCACTCGAGAACTTTACTGCCCCAACGGCCATCTGTTCTACGAGCAATGTGCCCCGCCCACTGCCACTTAAGTTTAGCAATTCTAAAAGCTATGTCGGTTACTTTAATTAATAAATTATAAGTGATTGAACATATTTTATGCTATTTGTTGTTTTATTTCCTAATAAAAAAGTGTTACGGCAGAGTATATTGTATAACATAAGCATCTGTTGGAAGTGTTTCTATACCCTACCACCAACCAAACAGAGTCCTATAAAATTAGACTTCGCCGGGAATCAAACCAGCGACCTCTTGATGTGAAGCTTATGGACTTAACCATTACGCCCTGGAGGCGGTTAAAAATTTAGAAATCATATAAATTGCATAATCCCTGTTTCCAAAATCGAAAAGGCACATTGTTTTCTACAATTTTATTAAAAACAATAGATGGTCCTTAGACCTTGATTCCACTTCCATAGCTCATCATCAGATCAAGAAAATAACCAAAACGGAAAACACGTTATTGGTAATTTTCCAAAACAAAGTACTACAATGATAAAATTTAAAAAGGACCAACTAGAGAGCATACACCATATCGAATCGGAACACAATCTGCGAAGATATCGCGTAACACACTCACACAAACACACACACAAACACACACATACACACACACACACACACACACACACACACACACACACAAAAAACATACAGTTGCATTGAAAACCTCCTCCTTTTTGGGAGTGGGTTGAAGAAGGATCTATTGTCACCACTAATGCGTCTTCATGCCAAATTTAAGCTTAATCTGACTAATATGTATTGCAAGATTTGAAAGAAATTGTAACATAAATACTCGTATTATATACCCCTATATACTTTGTTTAAAAAGGGTGAAATTTTGTTCGTTTCGTGTAAGTAGCGCGGCGGCGGGCGGCGTAGTGGCTCTGTTTATTAAAAGCTTTTAATTAACTTGCAATGTGTATAAGTATGTATATTTGTTCGGGTGAAATCTTGCAAGTTAATTTTGACCCACTTTCCTGTTTTCGATTGAGCTGAAATTTTGCATGCATATGTATATTGCGTGACAATGTAATATTAAAAGAGTGTACCTAAAAGTTTTAAGGTTTTTCGAAAATTATTAAGTTTCCCTACGTGATGGAATCATAAATAAGAAGAGTCATAGGGAAACCAAAGTAACCGACACAGCTCTCAGAATAGCTGAACTTAAGTGGCGGTAGGGGACCACATAGTTTGTATACCTTCATCATCATCATATCAGCCGGAGAACGTCCACTGTTGGACATAGGCCTACCCCAAGGATTTCCACGACGACCGGTTCTGCGCTACCCGCATTCAGCGGCTTCCCGCGACTTTCACCATTTCATTGGTCTACCGTGTGGGAGGGAGGCCTGCCTCGCTACGTTTTCTGGTTCGCTGTCACCACTCGAGAACTTTACTGCCTCAACGGCTATCTGATCTACGAGCTTTGTTTGTATATCTTATATCAACCAAAAAAAGCACAATGTAAACAAACTTAGTAGGGATTTGACAGTTTCAAATGTCAATTCAATTGTACTTTTTTTTACCTTTGGCTTTTTTTTGGATGATATTTGGTATAGATCAGATAGCCCTTGCGGCAGTAAAGTTTCCAAATGGCGACCGCGCATGGGAAGACGTAGCGCGTAGGTAGGCCTCCCCCCTCAGTGGACCGATGACCTGGTGAAGGTCGCGGGAAACCTCTGGATGCAGGCAGTGTAGGACCGATCGTTGGGGAAATCCTTTGAAAGGCTTTTGTACAGCAGTGGACGTCTTTCGACTGATATGATGATAATCATTACTATGGATAAATCATCCTTAAATAAAATTTTAAAAAAAATCAATATATCGAAGGCAATTTCAACTTTCTTGTAAGAAGAAACAGGCATGAGGGACGGACGGACGGACAACTGAGTGATTTTATTAAGGTACGGGTTTGTCCTTGTGAGATGCGGAGTCCCCTTAAAACGATGAACACCTGCCTTCCTACTTAGCGCACATGCGCGAAAAACTTGCAAACGCGTGGACAGCTTTCCATCCCTTCAGAACATTCAGTATCTTTTCGGGAGCCGAAGGCAGCCGACGCGCCACCCGAAAATATCCGAATCGGACCCGAGTACGCGCCGGAATTTCGGATTTCGACTTGTGTTGTGTGTTTTTTTTTTCTTTTTTTAAGTGATTGACGAAAAGGCGGTGGCGCAACGAGATTTATTCACAACTTTTTAAAAGGTAAGTGTTCTATTTAGATGGTTTACAGGCCATACATATTTTATTAGATCATACGAGGGGTATTTGTAGTTTTATTGGACGTAATTTTGAAGGATGCTCGCGAGATGTGTCTCGTAATATAATATGTTTTGTTCTCAAGTTTAGGTCGCTGGCCGAATGAATGTATTTGGTCTTTGTCCAAAAAAAAATATTTTATTTTTCTTCGGCCGTAAATATTAATTTTATTTCGAGGAATTATTTGAATATTCCAACATTCTTTATTGTACCTTGAATGGTACAATAATCAAGCTTATATTTTTTTTTGCAATAAATAATATGTGTGTCAAGACTTTAATAAATACCTAGTTTTGGTATGAAAAAATAGTTTATCAAAAATTAGCATATTAAACACATTAAAATTAATACCAAAAAATAATCAAAATTATCTTCTTTATAGATATAATTTAATTTGTATGATTGTATTACACAATTCTTACTAACATACATACATTACGTTTTTATTAGTTTTCGTAGCCAACTCGTAGCCGCTACGAACGTCTACGAACCGTAGGCCGTAGTAGAGTGATCACAATCAATTTAATGTATTACCGATTGATGACCTGGTGAAGGTCGTGGGAAGCTGCTGGATGCGGGCAGCCCACAACCGGTTGTCGTGGAAATTCTTGGGGGAGGCCTATGACCAGCAGTTGACGTCCTTCGGCTGGTATGACGAAATAATTAGAGGTTTAGAAGGTAGTCTAACCTTGGCTAGCTAAATTATGAAAAAAAAAATCAATCTTCTACTGAAATTCCAATAATAATTTCATTATTTATCACGTTTTAATTTTTTAATTACCTAATCATAATCTTACTGAAAAAAATGTGTCGTCGAGAATTGATATGCATTATTCGGGTTCAGTAGTCAAAATAGCAAAAAACGGCACACATATAATTTCGTTATATTGGTCTGTCCGTAAAATGAAACTAAGTACACAGATGAGAAATTATGACCCTAAATGGAAAATGTGATCATTTAAGTAAAAAAATATATAAAGGCTCACTAACATGGAAGGGACTGTTTTTGTTTAAAGTGTACCTCCTCGTATATACCGCATATCCTTATTAATAATATTATAAATGTGAAAATGTGTTTGTTTGTTTGTTACCTTTTCACTCTTCAATGCCTTGACCAATCTTAATAAAATTTAACAAGCAGGTAGCCTGTGTCACGGGGAAGGACATAGGCTACTTTTTATCCCGGGAAAATAGCATAATCCTGAGGGAACTAAAAACTGCTCGATTGTTGTGATTTTTTGCACAGAGATGGTTGAGTAGGTGGGAAACGACATAATTTACTAATCACCCTTAAAAACAGTCATAAAAACGATGACCACGCGGGTGAAGCCGCGGGAAAAAGCTAGTGTCTCATAAAACTTGGAATACTTGTTTAAATAAAGTAGAATTTACAAAATATTTGGCTCCAAAGTTACGCTTTCCCTCACCTCTAACTTTATGCAAAACTTTACTCAAATCTCTGTAAAAAAAATTATTTTAGATATTACTAAAATGAACAAACGAAAACTATTTTTGTGAATTGTTTTTTTTACCTCTATTCAAGTGAAAGTTGTGTTGTCTGCACCTCCTCATATATAAAATACATAAAATATTTTTTTGAAGTAAATTTTGTAGGTACATTTTAAATTATAACGCAAAATGAAGAATGCAGTCCTCATAACAAACAAAAAAAAATGAGATGGGGTCAACAAGTAAAAGTGACACGATAAAAAAATTTTTTTATGAACTCGCTGGCGTGGGGTGTCATTATAAATATAATTAAAAAATGTTTAATAGGTCACTTGTAGCAACATCTTAAAATAGAAGTTGAGACCTCCATTTAGGTTTTTATGTAGACATGTGTCAGGAAGACTCGCACTTCCATAAAAAAAGTCTGACAATAAGCAATGTGAACACATATAAACAAAATATTTAGCAAACAAAAATGTAAAAAAAAGCTCGTGTATCTTCGTTTTGTGTTTAATTTATGTGTACGTGTAACGAAGTTTGAGTGTCCTGTTTGTGTGTTTGAATTAGTCTTTTAAAATGAAGTATTTCTTTTTAACAAAATATTTTTGTCAGATGTGCCGTTCTCAAGATATAGAGGGTGTCTCTACATTATTGGACCTAGGAGAACGATTAAGGGTATCCTGAGATAAATTGTTTTCAAGTATTCACTCCGGTCCTTACGGACAATAAGCGAAGTATGCTACGCACTTGGCCGATTTTTTTTACAAGCTTTTATTTAGTTTCACCTGTCCCGGTGTCTGTAATAAAATCTTGCAAGTTAAATTTGACCTGCTTCCCGGTTTCCCGTTTCCGATTTAGCTGAAATTTATCATGCATATAGATATCGCGTGACAATGCAATATTAAAAGCGTGTACCTAAAAGTTTTTAGGTTTTCGATTTTTTTTTTGATAGACAACTAATAAGTAGACAATTACCCTATTTAATGACAGACGACTAATAAGTAGACAACTGCCCTCAATTTATAAGTAGACAATTACCCTATTTATTGACAGATGACTTATAAGTAGACAACTGCCCTATTTATTGACAGACGACTAATAAGTAGACAATTACCCTATTTATTGACAGACGACTAATAAGTAGACAAGTACCCTATTTATTGACAGACGACTATTATGTAGACAACTACTTTATTTAATGCAATCCGAGGACACTCCAGGAAGCCGTCGGCAACTTGCGGGGGCTACTGGACTTCTTGGAGGAGCTGGGCTGGCAGAGATGCCGGCTAACTACGCAAAATGGGTGCTTCGGTCACTTGGTTGCAGAAACCAGCCCGCCCCTAACTATAACCAAAGTATATATATTAGTACTAAAATACAGTATGGACACTCCCTGCCGCTCTCTAGATTCCAACCTCATCCCCACGTCACCCAGATGGATACAGATAGGTTACAGTTTGTTTCTCGAACGTATGGGATTTCGCCATAATTTTGTTTGCTCCGTCATTTGTTTTTAGAAATGTAATTTCACGACCATTGTACGCAGTGTCCGGGGTGTGCTATAACTATATACCTTTTTCAAGCGACTTCCAAAAAGGAGGAGGTTCTCAATTCAACTGCATTTTTTTATGTATGTAACCTCAGAACTTTTGACTAAGTGAACCGATTTTAATGATTCTTTTTTTAATTGATAGCTAGTGCTTTCCGTGTGTTCCCATATACATTTTATCAAAATCGGTGTAGTACTTTATTAGAAAATGAACGAGAACCAAAAATAATATTGCAAAATTGTACTAAGTTGTTGCGACGGAAGTCGGTTTTTTAACGTGTTTAGCGTTTTTAGTCGTTACGGATTCCGATATCAAACCACATGTTTCAAAAAATTATTCGCTATTAAAGCACCTCAATCTGTTTCATTGCATTAAAGCAATAACATTAACTCCCGAAGGCAGTGTAAAGTTAGTGTCTAGTGAGCCCCTAACTGCCCTGACAAGCTGCTGAGTAAGCGAACTGTCTGGCCGAGCATTTACAATTGCATTTGGAGCCATTTTGAAACTAGTTTTCCAAAATGGGTTTAGAAGTTTTGCTGAAACTCGTCTGGGTTAAATTTTAAATGACGTAATGAGCTTTATTAATTAATAACTTTTGCTCGCGGCTTCGCCCGCGTGGACATAGTTTTTGTGACTGTCTTAGAGGGTGCATGTCAGGGTATGCTTATTAGTAAATCATGTAATTTCCCACTCCCTCAACTATCTCTGTGCAAAAATCACACAATCCATTGTTCCGTTGCTATGTTAAAGAAATTAACCAAAAAAGAGTATATTTTTTGGTTAGGATGACTGAGGGGTTTTTTAGCCTTTCACCTTGACATCCAAACGTAGCGTCATCATAATCATATCAGCCGACATAGGCCTCTTCCAAGGATTTCCATGACGACCGGTTCTGCGCTGCCCGCATCCAGCGGCTTCCCTCGACCTTCATCAGCTCATCGGTCCACCGAGTGGGAGGCCTGCCTATGCTACGTTTTCCGGTGAGCGGTCACCACTCGACAACTTTACGTGGCGTAGCGGGGTTCTTAAAGTAATAATTTTACTATAGAGAGCTTTGAAAATTTGAGATCGCTAGGCTGTCCCAGTTTAAAGTATTTATTTCTCAGGTTTCCTTCTCGACAAGGGTATTTCAAAAGGAAATTAAGTGTTTTTTTATTTTTTATTTAAAAAACATTCTTGTTAGAAATTACTCCAATTCACTAAATTTCAAGAGAGTTATAATTTTATAGAAATAAAAGAATTTGAAGAAAATTTAAGAATTGGTGAAGATTGCGGGAAGTCGACGGATGCGGGCAGCGCAGGGCCGGTCGTCATGGAAATCCTTGGGGGACGCCTTTGTCCAGCTGTGGACGATTTCCGGGTGATATGATGATGATAAAACTTATCCTGACTTAAGTGTGTGATTTTCTGCCAAGCGCGAGTTGTACTCGCGCTCCGAGGTTTCCTTACTACCACACCCTCGCCACACAACTATGACAATTGTACCTATTTACATTACTAACAAAAGACATCAAGACGAGCGACAGAAAAATGTATTTTTTTATTCTGTTCGGATTTTTTAGCGCAAGTACGACTCACACTTAGCCGATTTTTATATTTTGTTGTTTTAATTTAACTTTAATCACACCAAGATTCACGCTTGTGTACGGTTTTTACGATAGAGCTAAATCAAAAATTCCTAAAATTACCAGTTTTTGTATGGGAACCCTTCCTCTTAATTTTTACTTTATTTTTTCTCACTAATAAATAGTATTTATTTTTTGCTCGAATATTAATTTTACAAGTTAAATAATTGATTGATCAGCGATATTATAAAGATGTAAATTATAAATAAGCTTAGTTTGAACTTTATTTTCAACCGACTTGAAAAAAGGAGGAGGTTCTCAATTTGACTATATCTGTTTTTTTTGTTTATTTGATTGTGAACTAATTTTGATGATTCTCTTTTAAATTTATGTTTATGCTGAAGGCATACAAATTTTATCAAAATCAGTTCAGTCCTTTGTCATAAAATTAACAAAAAATAGCATAATTTTACTAGGTTATGGCGATTGAAGTCGGTTTATAACGTGTTTAGCGTTTTCAATTATTAGTACCACCTAGTTTAGGGTTTATATCACAAGGAAGCTGTATGCCGGCAGTTTATATCACTAGGCAGCTGTATGCCAGCAGTTTTGGGAAGTTTGACATGTGAGGAGAAACGTTGATATCATGGGAGTGAAGAAGCGCACTTCGACCAAAGTATATATATTTATCCACAATTGATAAGCCCTTGGCATCATCTCACCTAATAGTAAGTGACGATGATGCCGAAGATGGAAGCGGGCTTACCAAGATTCCCCAACGCAATGGGGAACTGACTATCTTATCTTCATGCCGGAACACACCAATGTTAACAACATTGATATTTGGCGGCAAGACTTAGATAAGATGGTGGTAGCTAGCCAGGCGGGCTTAGAAAATGCCCTACCACCAACCAAACCGAGTCTTACAATGGACCCCGCCAGGAATCGAACCCGCGACCTCCTGTGTAAAGCCAGTGAACTTTACCTCTGAGCTACGGAGGCGGTTAAAGTTCTTTTTAACAAGATTTTATATGACTTGCAATGTATGTAATATGTTTGTTCCGGTGAAATCTTGAAAGTTAAATTTGACCCATTTCCTGGTTTCTCATTGAGCTGAAATTTTGCATGCATATGTATATCGCGTGAAAATGAAATATTATGATAACATGGAGCTGATCTGATGCTGGAGCTGGAAGGTGGCCATAGGAACACTTCACCTGTGCCGGTGTCTGTAATAAAATCTTGCAATTTAAATTTGAACCACTTCCCGGTTTCCGATTGAGCTGAAATTTTGCATGCATATTGACATCGCGTGACAATGTAATAGTAAAAGCTTGTACCTAAAAGTCTTTTCGAAAATTATTTCAGCAGTTTACAAAGCAGCGCGCCGTTTATAAAACGGCTAATTCTAAAATATTGCTATATATTATTACTTATATGACATAAATATATTATTACTAACATACTTCGACTCATTAACATGAAAGTATAAATAATATAAACTAAGCCTTGGCAAGATAATTTAAGACTGTAGGTACTGCTTTAGCTTTTAATTATAAAGCTTGCAATATTTTGAACTTCATAAACACTTAACTTATTAATTATGATGATTCTTGCCAAATCTGTTTTATTTCTTTTATCAACACAGCTAAAATGAACGAGGTAACTTTCACCGATGTTATATTATATTTCCTGATCTTTTTAATGTTATAAATAAACGTTTCAACGTGTCCAAAAGGCTTGAAAAGTAATTCGGGATCACAAAAGGGCTCCTCGAGACGGAAGGCTTGCTTAGGACGCAAGGTCGGGGAGACTGGAGTAGGGCGAACGAAAATCATAATAAAATTAATAAACTGACGCTGAAATTGAAGGCATCGCCTTCTTATCGAACTAAGGTTTCTTTTCGCTCTTAAAAAGCTTTTGTTTAACATGCAATAATAATTATTATTATAAGCCGACTGTGCTTCCGCTTGAGGTGCGCCTGCCACTTCGCCTCGTGCCAATTGAGCAGAGTAGCTTTAATTTTTTTTATTTTTTATTATATAAGCTCATATACGCACCCACCGAGGGGCTCGAGCCTATCCTGTATTAGGGCGATCGGGCAGGATCAGGGTAGACTCGAGCCCCTCGGTGGGGACATATATGAGCTGATATGATGATGATGTCTCTCTGTCTGTCAATCTAGAACGTTTTTCCCAACAACGCGTGGAGGCATAAAGTTGAAATTAATATCAAATACTGAAGTCTATGGTCCCTTGGGACTATAAAACAATCAAGCTATAAGTCAAAGCAATGTTGTACGCTACGGAGCAACGAGTTGACGTAACATTTTCACAGAAATAGTTTCGGGAGAAGGAAGTGACATATAATACTGAGTGATCGAATCAGAAACGAGGAGATCCGTGGGAGAACTAAAATGAGGAGAATGGGAGAGAAAATGGGAGACCTAGATCTCAGAATTACTAAACTTAAGCACACCCTGGACACTTCATACAACGGGCCAGAAATGACATTTCAAAAAAGGAATGACGGAACAAACAAAATGGTGGCAAAATCATACGTTCGACAACCAAACTGCCACCAATCTGTATCCAATCTGGGTGACAAGGGGGTAAGGTCGCAATCTAGAGAGCGGCAGGGAGTTTCCATACTGTATGTTAATACTAATATATATTCTTTGACTTAAGTCAAAGTCAAAGCATTTATTTGCCAGAATATGGTAGAATACAAGGTGTTCATTTTAAGATATCGTTTATCCCACCATGATACGACATATGAAGCAACATATGAAAAGATGCAACACAGAACCCTCTCTATGGGAGAGTTTGGCAGCAGAACGGCCAGAATGGCGCAGGATTGTGAATAGGCAAGTGCGCAAGTTCGAGGATCAGCGTAAAGTTGACCTTGATACCAAACGCGACCAGTTGAAGGCCCGACCACCTGCGATCGTTTCATACAATTACGAGAGTGGCATACTTAAGTGCCCCCAGTGCGCGAGGAGTTTCCCTGCGAAGATTGGCTACATAAACCATCTTCGAGCGCACGCGCGGCAAACCGACTAGGAGTCGAAGTGGTCGACATCATGACCGAAATCGGTCGGATAGATCATCATTATCATCATCATCCCATCATCAATGGCATGCACATATACATATTATTACAAATATACGTAGTACCTAGGTTTTTTTGTCGCTAATAAGTCCTTTCACTGATTAGTAACATTTGTTTTGAATCCATTCGATCATTATAGATTCAAAATTAGAATTTAGACAAGTTATAATGTGGATAGGGAGGTTTTTATAAAAATAGATGGACATACTAAATGAATTACGCTTGTGGACATTAACTTTTGAATAGGGCAGATAGAGTAGATCTTTGCGCCGCGTAGCCCTCTAAAAGTAGTCGAGTGAGTGTGGGTAGGGAACCTAGCTCGTACAACAGATGGCCGTTAAGGTAGTAATGTTTTCGAGTAGCGACCGTGCGCCGGAAGACGCATCGTAGGCAGGCCTTCCACTCGGTGGACCGAGAACCTGACGAAGATCGCGGGAAGCCGCTGATGCGGGCAGAAATCGCAAGCGCAAGACCGGTCGTTGTGGAAAGACATGGGCAGGGAAGACCTTTGTCTTTCGGCTGATATTATGATAGTGATGATGGATTTTTTAGTAAAAAATGTTGAGCGTTATAGTAAGTAGTCGCAGTGTGAATTGATTGAGGTTCTTTTACATCTGTATAATAAATATAAGTAGATACTGTTGGTATGTTTACTAGTTTTTCCTTAATTTTCGGAAAACAATAAATATCAAGATGTTCGCTTTAAATTCCTGTAAAATGAACACAATTATTTGCTATAATTTATTCAGATTTTTTGCTTGGCAAACTCCGCGTAGTTTTTCAAATTTTTTTTTTATTTACTCAATAGATAGCCCTTGGCATCATCTCACCTTATGTTAAGTTTGGTCGGCATTCAAAAACTCTGGGGTGTAAAGTGTGTATATGCCCGAAATTCCTAGGCAGCTCGTGAAAATCCCAGGCATTTCATCGCGGGGCTCCGATAAATACTAAAGGTTAGGTTCGTTTAGCATATCTGGTGCTATCAAAGGAGGAGCCCCGCGAAGCAAATAATAACGCCTTAACAACAGATTTTCTACTTTTCATTTCGAAACTAAAAACACGTAAAGATAAGATAAGATAAGAAAACATAAATACTCTTTACAAACTACTTTACAAACTCTTTACTCCAAACACCGGGTTGTCTGGAAGAAATCGCTTTAAGCGATAAGACTGCCCAAATTGTACCGCTATAGTACCTATATAAGTTTCTTTTAATTGTGTTAGTTTTTTTTTTATATTTTTTAAGTTAAGTTTTTTAAGTTTTTATAATTTGTTTGTATTTTTTTTTGACTAGTGTGTACAATATAGAGTATTTATCCTAGCTTATCTTTATTGTACACACTAATTGAAAATAAACACAATGTAAAACTTAAAAACTATAACTTGAAAATTTAAAGAAAAACACACTTAAAACAAAATCTTATTAGCGTACTTATAGCTGTAAAATTTGGGCGGTCTTATAGCTCAAAGTGATTTCTTCCAGATTACCCGGTTAAAAATATTTTTTCCACGAAAACTTAAAAGTGTACTGGAATATAAGGGAACTGGAATGTAAATCTATCGAATTTAATGTGCGGGTCTTCAATACCCCATCAATTTATTCATCCTTGTTCTACTAATTGGTACACTTTGATTGGCTTGCTCCACTTTGTTCAATTATTTCGTTCCAGTTACTGCGAGATTTTTTTTGTATTATCTCAAACATGGCTTCTCGCTTTTATTTTCTCGACATCTACCTAGGGTGACATTTAGAGAATATATATATATATATATATATATATATATATATATATATATATATATATATATATATATATATATATATATATATATATATATATATTACATTTATATGTCCTAGTATGGTCCCGAATGTGTTCCTGCCAACTGTCGTTGCTTCACACAATAACGTGAAATTTTGCAGTATTTCAAAATTAGTTTCAAGCGACTTCAAAAAAGGAGGAGTTTATTAATACAACTATGTTTTTATTCGATATATTTTTTTGCCGATTATGAATCGATGTAATTGATTCTTATTTCATTTATTATACGTGTTATATCTCGAGGTTGTTCCCATTTAAACGATCATAAAGTTGGTTCAGTATTTTTTAAGAAAATTAGCAAAAACAAGGAATGTTGAAAAATTAACAAAAACAACTAATGTTGCAAAATTAACAAAAACAACTAATGTTGAAAAATTAACAAAAACAACTAATGTTGAAAAAATAATAATAACAACTAATGTTGAAAAATTAATAAAAACTACTAATGTTGCAAAATTAACAAAAACAACTATTGTTGCAAAATTAACAAAAACAACTAATTTTGCATAGTCAACAAAACAACTAATGTTGCAAAATTAACAAAAACTAATGTTGCAAAAATAACAAAAACAACTCATGTCGCAAAATTAACAACAACAATTAATGTTGCAAAATTAACAAAAACAACTAATGTTGCAAAAATGTGCGGTGGTAGTGATTAAAGTCGGTTTTTAACGTGTTCAGCGTTTCCGGTTATGTAATGTAACAAGCAGATCATATTTTCGTCATCATAAAATCAGCCGTAAAAAGTCCACTGCTGGACAAAGACTTCCCGAGACCTTCACAAGGTCGTTGGTCCACCCAGTGGGAGGCCAGTCACATCTTTCGATGCGCGGTTGCCACGCTAGAATTTTACTGCTCCAACGGTTATCTGTTCTACGAGCTATGTGCGCCGCCTACTGCCACTTAAGTTTAGCGATTCTGTGAGCTATATTTTGGTACTTTGGCTTCTTAGGTAATACCTAATTACTAACAGTTAATTTCCTTCGAGTACTTACTAAAGCGTAGAGAAATTCAGAGCATAGCTCGCCCTTTGCCCTTTGCCCTTTTTCTGAAGCGGCAGTCGGCACATAGCTCGTAGAACTGATGGCCGTTGGGGCAGTAAAGTTTTCGAGAAGCGACCACGCACTGAAAGACGTAGCATAGGCAGGCTTCCCACGCCGTGGATCAACGGCCTGGTGAATGTCGCGGAAAGCCACTGGATGCGGGCAACGCAGGACCGGTCGTCGTGGAAATCCTTGGGGAAGTCCTTTGTCCAGCAGTGGACGTCTTTCGGCTGATATGATGATGACTTACTCACGTATACATTTTTCATTTATAACCACCACAATGAATACTTTCTAACGTATATTTTTTTTCATTCATAACCACGACACCCTTTACTCGTTATTACAAACAAATTTTCCTTCTTTATTTTCTTATTCTTCTTTTATTTTCTTTCTTATCTAGTCTATGATGATGATGATCTATTCGACCGATTTCGGTCATTTTTTTTTTATTATTAAAAATTTGAGTGCGTTTGACTGCAACTCACCTGATGGTAAGTGATGATGCAGTCGAGGATGGTACACGCAAACTATTCACTCACGGCGACCACTTCGACTCCTAGTCGGTTTGCCGCGCGTGCGCTCGAAGATGGTTTATGTAGCCAATCTTCGCAGCGAAACTCCTCGCGCACTGAGGGCATTTAAGTATGCCACCCTCGTAATTGTATGAAATGGTCGCAGGTGGTCGGGCCTTTAAATGGTCGCGTTTGGTATCAAGGTCTACATGTCAAATATGAAAAAAATGTTTGGTCCTTTATACATTTTTGCCGATTTGATAACTTATTAATGTATCGAGGACCAACAATTTGACATATAGTTTCTTTGGGAAAGTTGTTTGTAATTACGAGTACTTTCATATCCTTTGTCAGCAAGAACTAATTAAAAGTCACCCCACATATACTTCGATACGGGTATTATTTAATTAGAACAATGAATTCATGAAACGCGGTAGATCAATCCTTTGATTGGACCCGCGAATGCGAACGAAACAAATTCTATGTTCGACTGATAAGTACTTTGGTATTCTCGGGGAGTATCAATCTCGAAATTGGAGGCCGGGCCGCTGCAAATTTTGTTTTCCAATCCTGCGAATGCTCGATCTGTATTGAATTGAGAACAGCCTCATTGTTATACAAGGACGGTTAAATAGGTATTGAGAGTTAGCGACTGGTTGAGTTATTGAACAGATATCATCTTCATTATCGACGTTCTCCGGTGTTGGATTACCCCGATTCTTAATTTAAGGAGCTCTGAGACGAGGGAGAGTGAATAGGTATTACGTAACTGCATTATCTATCACATAAGGTGAGATGCAACTAACAATAAACGCACATAATCTTCTTATCAAGATTTGCGTTTTTTGTGTGGCATCATATTTCCTTGTTTTTATTGAAATAAACAGTTTAAATTTAATTTAATTTAATTTATTTTTATGTAGTTAATAAGTTCAAATCAATAAGCACATTCAAAAGAACAGGAATTAAACTTTTACATGTTTAAATTCATTTTAAACTTTCACAACATTTGCTTAACAACGCTAAGTCCAAATTCAGATAGACTTTTTAAGGGTCCCGTTGAGATTGGAGTTTCCATACAAACTTAGTTCCGATTTAATACAAAAACTACATTCCGGATTGAATCCAAACCTTGTTTGGTTGGTGGTAGGGAATTTTTTAAGCCGGCCTGGCTAGCTACCACCGTCTTATCTAAGTCTTGTCGCCAAATATCAATTGATATCATTGGTGTGTTCCGGCATGAAGATAAGATAGCCAGTTCCCCATTGCGTTGGGGAATCTTGGTAAGCCCGCTTCCATCTTAGACAACATCGTCACTTACCAGCAGGTGAGATATTTTCAAGGGTTTACCAATTGTAAATATAAAAAAAAAAATATTGAGTAGTAGACACAAAACGATGTCTGAAATTTATAACGGTCAAAAACAAGAGCAGTTGAAACATTTAGTTTAAAACGAATTATATGCCTTCGTTTAGTTGTGTTTAATATCATAACAAAATGAAAATGAAAATTGTTTATTGGTTACCAAAAATTATCGGCTTTTTAAGGCTGAGACCTCCTTTTAGGTAAAAAAATACCTGTGTTAGGAAATATCACTCTTCCATCGCTTAGTCTATGGTATATAAAATTATTGGCAAATAACAGAGTCTATTTAAACTGAACATGGTTTATCTACTAAATGTGAAAAAAACTATGCTAAAGTTTTAACTAAAAGAAAAACAAAGATGTTGAATTGATGCAAGTGGATTTTGGTGTGTGTGTATATATGTATGTGTGTGTGTGTGTATGCGTGCGTGTGTGCATGAATGCGTGTGTGTTGTGTTTGTTTGTGATTCACGCTAAAACCTCAAGAAGGCGTTCGGCTTCATCATAGCTGAGGGATTCTAACCATAGTATTAGAGTTTTTCTACAATCAGGCAGGTTCATTGGATAGATGAGCAGAAGTTTGTTAATTTTGTTATACAAATAGGAGATAACAATGAAAACAATTACAAACATCGATATGAGTCCACTCAATATATCTGCAAAATCTATATTCAAATTTATATTCGGTAAGTAGTTTTTGTATTAATGCGAAACTACGTTTGTACAGAAACTCGAGCCCCCAGGGGCCAAGTTCTGATCATACAGGATGTTTGATAAAATAGAAAACATTTTTAAATAGGACTTCTATTCATAAAACTGAACAACTTTTGATCAAAAAAATTGTTGAAATTACATTTTTTTTCCATTTCTCAAACTCAAATAACTCTTTATTGTAAATTAAAATAAATAAATAAATACATAAAATTTAATTAACAATCAAGAGACGTACAATTTAGGCGATCTTATCGCTGACAGCGATTTCTACCTGACAACCCAGTGCTCGCATAAAAAGAATGAAGACAGGTAGACGGTACGCGAGCAACAACAATAGAAAAAATAATTCTCACGCGAATGAATCAGCTGGTTCGACAATTTCGTATGGGTATGGGTACAACAAAAGTTTCAATTGTATGAGTAAAAGCCTCGTAAAAAAGTGTACACTATTTTACCCTGATACAGTCAGTTTTTAAGCTAGTGGTCTTACCTACTGCCCGAACTCTATAAGTTGATTAATCTAATGACAAACATAAAAACCAATTGCCGCATGCATGAAAGATCATCACTTGAGAACGGCTCAATCGAGTTCCGTAAATTTTTTGATGTGCTCGTAATTATTAGGACTAGGTTTGTAAGTAACAGGACAGAACAGGACAAAAAAACCCGTGCACACCTTCGATATCTAAGGAGCGAAGCCGCGGGCAACAGTTTTTTCAAAATAAGTACTTATAAATAGGCGCAGAAACTATATTTGCTATTTTGCATCAGTCTTCCAAAAAAAAATCATTTAAATGAGGGATTTCGTGGTAATTACAATTACTTTTTTCACGATTTCACAGATTTTTGCCATGATTGTTTGATGTTGAAAACAAACATTTCTAACACCATGTCGTATTAAGTCAGTTGTCATCAAGGAATGTCATCATACCCAAGGCTGGGATCCCATCCTTTACAAGGCGATCATGGAATTTCATTTACCTTCTTCTAACTAAGAAAAGACCCTTTTCCCGGTGGATTCGGAGCTTCCTACTGATCATCGAATCATATTTCGATTAATGAATTATTTAACTAAATCGGCTCTTGAAGAAAGCATGAGTCGCCGAAAAAAAACGTTAAACTCTAAGACATTATACTAGGTATTAGTAATCGCTCTAATTCAGGGTAGGGTCGAGCCCCTCGGTAGGGACGTATACGAGCTGGTATGATGATGATGATACTAGCTTATCAATGGAGCAGTTCGTCGAAAGAACTTTTCTTCTATAGAATACTCTGCCAAACGTATGATTCACCGTAAAACTGTTCAATGACTAAATCATTTAACATACAGTGTTACATCAAGACGAGCTAACGACACTCAAACTCCAAAATCCGTCAAGGCGTTTTAAGGCTTCGGAGCATGCCAAATAAATATACATTCACACATTCATACATATGACATTTATTGGTTCCTTGATACTAAACACATAACATTACAGGAGAAAAATGAGAAATAAAATAATCATCAGTAGCATTACAAGTTGAAAAAAACAACGGTTAAATAAAATAACTAACCAAGTGTGGTGTGTGTGTGTGTGTGTGTGTGTGTGTGTGTGTGTTGTGTGCGTGTTTGTGTGAGGTGCAACAGTCACGGACCGCATACAGACACTCGAAACACATAACCCTCTTTCTGGCGCAGTCGGGTAAAAAATAATTATCTCAAAATTCTAACCAACAATGCTGCGTATTAAATCTAATTATTAACAATTAAAACTAAATCGTGTTTAAACACGTTTAAAGCCGCGCAAATCCCTCCATCTCTCTCACCCATTAGCGAGATAAAAAGGATCAATGCTGAAAGTAATTAAACGGGACGGCCACTGTTTTTATTTTATTATTTTACTTTTTTGTCTCGAAAGATTAAATCGGGAAGAATCAAGTCTGACGCGTTTAATTTAGGGCCGTAATAAAGATGAAGGAAGGGAGTTACAGTTTATTATAAAAAGGCGCTGATGCTGAGCAGTCCTAATTACGACGTTATTAGTCAATCCTTAAGGCTTTAAGATGCCTCAATCCCAGCAGGTTGATACGTGTTAAAATAATATCGAAAGTAAGTCTATTAATTTTAAGTTCAAATCAATGCGGGCTTCAACGAGGCTGTTACTTTGAAACCGAACGCCCGATTCTCGATTTTTACATGTTTTTATTACTTTTCTGTACTTTCAAGTTAAAAAAAAATGTTCAATTAAAATGAAAGGTCACAAAATCACCGATTTTTGTGTGTTGTTTTTATTGAACATTAACGATTTGTTTTCGGAAAAATTTGCAATTTCTTTGCAAAACAGGGTCTAAAGTGTATTTTTTTGACATCAAAAGTGGTATCATTTTTAAAATTGTATTAAATTAAGTAAATCGATTTTTTATAACTTTAAGTATATTACATATTTATTCCAAAGTGATAGCTTTTCTCAGTCTTTCAATAATTTAAATTGAATGTTGTCATTCGACCTATCTTAAGGCCTTAAAACAAAAATATCTCCAAGGAATGGGTGAAGTACTTACCGCTGGATCACTGACATAACCAATTTAATTTAAAACTAAAAACCCGACTGCACAAAAACACTGCCCCTCTTTTTTTGAGCAGTCGGGTTAAAATGTATCCTATGTCACTTTCGGGATCAAAATAAATGTAAAGACACCTCGCACTTCAAAAAGCATCAAACCGTTTGAGCTACAGGCTCAGCTAAATAAACAGACATAGACACAATAGGGGATCGGACTGCTAGTCATTTGAGTTACTTTATGATCTGTCAAAACCTAAAATTTGTTCTAAAAATGTTTGAGATACCCACAAGTTAAGTCATAGATCTTAAGCGTCATTAAAGTACTATTTTGTGAATTTGATCAATTGAAATTAAAGAGGTGATGAAAAAACAAAACAAGTTAGGTTTTTTGAAACTTCAAGAGGAGAGCAATTTAGGAAATCATGTTTCAGATTTTATTTTTGATGCAGTCTGATCCCCTAATCCCATAGCGTTGCAACTTCGGCATCATCGTCACTTACCATCAGGTGAGATGATGCCAAGGGCTTACCAAAAAAATACATACATATACCCTAAAAATATTACCCTTCTTTTTTGGGCATCCACTCACCAACAACATGGTTATATAGTGAGAGCCGCTATTCCTACCAACACCATAAGGCGAAGGCAAGCACCAACTGCGGTAGGTCTTGCCGCCAAGACGCTTGTCCTGGTACTCTGCAAGGCAAGTGCGTCGTGGAAGAGACCACTACCTACTCTCCAGGTAGGTACCGGAGCTGTAGGCACGCTCACCTCCCGCCGCTCTCGCTGCTGGCGGTTCGATCCCCGCTCGGGACCCCAGAGAAGCTAGCTCCCACATCTCCAGTCTGGTAGCAGAGCTGTAGGCACACTCACTTATCGCACCTATCCAGTCTTTCATCCAAGTCTCTCTATCCAGTCTTTTTTGGGCATTCCCTCTCGTATATCTACTAGATACGCTAAAACTACCAGATTTATGATATAGCGTCCCCACTTTCCTACCCTTGGGCAGTTCTATCCCCTTCTATCTTTTTTGGGCAGAAGGGTACAAATTCCATCGTAATTAGAATTTTCGATAAAAACGCTATGAAACAAATAACCTCTGATAAAAATAGGTTTTTAACCGCCCCCGTGGCGTAATTGTTTGTCCATTCGCGTCACACTAGGAGGTCGCGGGTTCATTTCCCCGCAGAGTCTAACTTTGTGATACTCGGTTTGGTTGGCGGTACAGTATATTCTTAGCCCACCTGGCGAGCTACCGCCATCTTTTTTTTTTCTTTTTTTATTCACAATTGGTAAACCCTTGACAACATCTCACCTGGTGGTAAGTGACGATGTTGCAGAAGATTGTTAATAGCATTGATGTGTTCCGGCATAAAGGCAACATATAACGAGTTCCCCATTGTATTGGAGTATCTTGTTAAGCCTGCTTCCATCTTCGGCATCATTGTCACTTACCATCAGTTAAGATAATTCCAAGGGCTTACCAATTGTGATTAAAACTATATTTGAATTTCAACATAACTTTAAAAACAGGCCAAGTGCGAGTCGGACTCGCTCACTGAATGTTCCGCACTACCATATCTCTCCAAACGACTACAACCAATGATATTAACTTTCATTACATTTCAAACAAACAGAGCGACCAAAATGTGACAGTTTGGGATCCTTAGCTCTTCAACGACTCACTCTTGGCCGGTTTTTATTAAATCTGTAAAATCAATCAATCAATCAATCAAATATGCTTTATTGTACAATTACAAAAAATACAAAATACAAGTACAGAATAAATAGAAAAATTTTAAATTGTACAATGTAGGCGGCCTTATTGCTTAAAGCAATTTCTTCCAGGCAACGCAGAGAATGGATACAATTAAATAAAAGTATGGGCTGTGCAAAGCAAACATATGTAACAATATTGAAAATAGAACAATTTACTATATAATATATAAAAAAAATATAATAATAAAATCTAAATCATAATACATCATGTACCTAATAAAAATACTATACAAAATAATAATAATAATATAAACTATACTTACATATAATAAAAATATATACTAATATACTAATAAATATTGATCAGTAAGACAAGGAATAGTGCTAATACGTTGATTAAAGACATAAGAAGTATTTTTTAACTTGATATTTAAAAGAGTTAAGCGAAGGAGCTTGATTCAAAATTTGACTATTGTGTGTATTACTGTTTTCACAACTGAGCAAAAACCAGCCAAGTGCGAGTCAGAACCGCTCACATAGGGTTCCGTACCATCATACTAGATTGTTTGTTTGAAATCTGACACTAAAATGTTTAGAAACCTTTATTTTGAAAAAAAAAAACTATGGAATTACTCAGATAGACGATAAATAATAATGTGTCAGTCCCTCCACAGTGTTATGGCATAGTTTGACAAAGATCGGAACAGTGTAAGTATGCTAAATAAAGTATGCGTTTATTTTTCATCCGAACCTTGCCGATTCGGATGGCGCCCCGCTTGAGAGGAGTGAGGAGGATTCAAGAAAACGACCACAAAACCCTTGAAAACCTTAAACTCTCATTCCCCAGTATTTTCTCCTTCAAAAACAAAGTCCTCTCATAAGACAATGTTTTTGTCGCCATTCAAACAACTCACCGAACTTGCGCTTCGAAGTACATTCACAATTCAAATTTCAAGTTAGAACGGAAAGATACCACCTACTGGAATTAATTGGCGAAGTTTGATACGTTTTCTTACGTAAACGCCATGTTATGTACACAGTTGCCAATAATGGCAAATTTAATTGTTTCAATTAGAACTTTTATCGAGAAAACGGTTATAAAAAGCTAGTCAAACTCGCACGCCGAAGCTTTCGTACCACCGAAGAAAATTATTTGTTATTGTATTTATTACCGACATAATTTATTATTTTTATTATTTTAACAGCTCATATACGATCCCACCGAGGGGCTCGAGCCTACCCTGAATCAGGGCGATTAGGCCTTAGTCGACCACGCGGGCCCAGTGCGGGTTGGTCGACTTCACACACAACCTTCGAGTTTCTTCGCAGGCGTGTGCAGGTTTCCTCTCCTTCACCGTTAAAGCAATCGGTAAGTATGTACGTAAGTTTTTGAAAAACTCATTGGTACATTGGCCGTCCAGATTTGAACCCGGTACCTCTGGTTAGATGGACCGAGTCGTTACCGGTTGAGCCACTGACGCTTATGACCTTACCGACATAATATATTAACTTATTTATTAGAAGTATTGTATGCTTGCGATAGTAGGTTCTTGGTGGAACACTGAACTGAACATATTTAGGTCTTTCCTTGCACTATTCCACAATTAATTAATTGTGAAATATTAATTGTGGAATAGTGCAAGGAAAGACCTAAATATGTTCTATTTATTAGAATGCTGACGCTTGTTTACTTAAAATTTAACTTGGTTTTATTTAGTTCAGGATCCTTAGCACAAGTCCTACTTACACTCGGCCGGTTTTTTAGTTATTTTGTTTTGTTCTCTTAGTTTTTAAGGGTTCTATAGTCATCAAGTTTTACTTTCACGTTATCCGTCTGTCCGCGGTTTAACTCGGAGACTCTTAGTAGGTATATACTATAAAGCTGTAATTTGTCAAGAGTACACTAAAAAAAATATCAAAAACAATCTAGAAAAAAAAACAACCTACACGCAAAAGTGGGGGTGAAGTTTTTTTTAAATCTATACCATGATCTGGGGTGTCGTTGGACAGGTCGTTCAAAAATATTATAGGTGTGTAAAAACTATTTTAAGATTCAGTGACGAAATATTAAGCTGCAAAGTGCTATTTTGTGTAAGAATCCAGTCCCGTGCCTACTAAACCGTTATTCCAAGACATCTGAAAAAACTTGTAAATAGTAGGACATCCGGGGGAAGGTAGTGCCCCCGCCTAAACGAACCAAGCGAAGCGCAAGGGCACTACCTACGTTTCTTGAAGCGCATTGTCATTTTTTGAAATCCTCTTATCTTGGGTTTGGGTTATACTATTATACAGGGTGTAAAAAGACCTCTCCCGGTAACTTAAACTTAGGCTTCTACTCATCATACTGAACAATTTTCCCCACGGAACCCATACCGAATTCTCAAAAAAAAAATTTGGACTTTTTTTTTTAATTTTTGTTCTTCTGTTTTCCTCTATTATGGATGTCAGAGACTTTTTACATAGAACACTTTTGGATTTGCAGTCATAAACAAAATTCGGACGGCAGTCGATGCTGTCAAACCAGGGATGAACTAAATAAAATCAAAGAGCGGATTGAGACATCGAAACTAAAGCTCAACGTCGAAGACGCGAAAAAAAAGGATCCCCTTGTTGTGCTGAAGGATGTCCTAGCCTACGTATTGTAGGCTAGGACATCCTTCAGCTGACGAAGAGATAGTTCAGGCACTAAGGAAGCAAAACGACCACCTTCGGAGAGATGTTAATCCCGAAGATAATAGAGTAATACCACGATACAGAAGAAAGTGCAGAAATCCGCACGAATCTCACGTGGTACTGCAAGTGTCGCCCTTGGTTTGGCAGAAACTGGTAGCAGCAGGATCGGTTCACATCGACCGTCAGCGGATCACAGTGCAGGACCAAACACCTCTAGTCCAGTGTACACGTTGCCTGGGGTTCGGTCATGGACGCAAACTGTGCAAACAGACTGTTGATTTGTGTAGCCACTGTGGAGATCCGCATATGCGAGCCGATTGTCCTGTTTGGCTAGCGGGAGCTGAACCAACATGTCGTAATTGCAAGGCGGCAAAAATCGACAAGACCTGCCACAATGCATTCGATGCAGGTTGTCCAGTAAAGAAGAAATGGGACCTTATAGCAAGGTCAAGCGTGGCATATTGCTAAGGTCTCCAGAGTCGACAACATGGATCAGAACGTCGGATCCTCTTCAAAATCCTATAAAATTACTCAGGCTAACCTACAAAGGAAAAAACTAGCGTTCCGGGAGCTCATTTTAGAGGCCAATAAGAAGAAAACCAGCTGGGCCATGATTCAAGAACCTTATGTGGGTGCACTGGGCGAAGTCAAACCATGTCTAGGCATGCGAATAGTGCAGTGTGTTCAGAGAACCGATAAACCAGTTAAAGTAGCCATCGTGGTTTTCGACAATGATGTAGAAATCTGTGAGAAGCCACTGGCCACAACAGAAAACCTCGCAGTGGCGTTTTTAAAGACAGATGCTTGGAAAGTCGGAATCATAAGTTTTTACTTTGAAGGAGATCAGCCAATTGAACCGTATATTAAAGAACTAAGGATGGCCTGCAGAGCTTTAGAAACAGACAACATAATCATTGGTGGAGATTGTAATGCTTGGAGCGCCTGGTGGGGTAGTGAATCAGAAAATCACCGCGGCGAAATACTGTCAGGGGAACTTGAAGAAATGGGTTTCCACTTCTTGAACGAAGGGACAATTCCAACGTTCGAAACCATTCGAGGCGGAAAGTTGTATACGAGCCACGTCGATATCACAGCGTGTAAATCAGGTGTGCTCCAGCTGGTTTCCGAATGGACAGTAGACCAAAATATGACAAGTTCCGACCACAATGCCATCACTTTTTTACTCTCACTGGGCAGTCCACGTGAAGCTCGGAAGCTCCACATAAATAAAATTTCCAAGAAGGCTCGCTGGTCCGATTTTAGGGAAACTATTCTAAATCAACTAGAAGAAAAAGTAAATATTGAAGACATTAAGGCTCTTGATAACATTCAGAAACTCGATGAAAAAGTAATAGTGACATTATAAGCGCTGCATGTAAAAAGACCATTCCTAAAATTAATACAGTGACAAAGTCGAAAACACCTTGGTGGAGTCCTGAACTCACTGCACTCAAAAACCGTGTGACAACTCTGAAAAGGAGAATATCTTATGCTGCCTCTAGGAGAAAACAATTTGTGATCCAAGAGTTCCTTGTAGCCAAACAAGATTATGAAGAGGACGCTGAAAAAGCTCAGATATCAAGCTGGAAACAATTTTGCACTGCTCAGGACCGGGAGAGCCTATGAGATGGGATATACAGAGTCATCAGGTGCACCGTAAAAAAAACAGGAAGACCTGCCCCTAGCCAGAAACAGCAACTGGCTTAAGTTAAATAGTGCAAACAAGTTACACCAAGATCAAGCTATTCTAGTTTATAACCAATTCTCTGCAACTGGCTTAAGTTAAACAGTGCAAACAAGTTAGACCAAGATCAAGCTATTCCAGTTTATAACCAATTATCTGCAACTGGCTTAAGTTAAACATTGCAAACAAGTTAGACCAAGATCAAGCTCTTCTAGTTTATAACTAATTCTCTGCAACTGGCTTAAGTTAAATAGTTCAAACAAGTTAGAAGCTCTTCTAGTTTATAACCAATTCTCTGCAACTGGCTTAAGTTAAATAGTTCAAACAAGTTAGACCAAGATCAAGCTCTTCTAGTTTATAAATAATTCTCTGCATCTGGCTTAAGTTAAATAGTACAAAAAAGTTCGACCAAGATCAAGCTCTTCTAGTTTATAACTAATTCTCTGCAACTGGTTTAAGTTAAACAGTGCAAACAAGTTAGACCAAGATCAAGCTATTCTAGTTTATAACCAATTCTCTGCAACTGACTTAAGTTAAATAGTTCAAACAAGTAAGAAGCTCTTCTAGTTTATAAGTAATTCTCTGCAACTGCCTTAAGTTAAATAGTACAAACAAGTTAGACCAAGATCAAGCTATTCTAGTTTATAACCAATTCTCTGCCACTCATCATCATCATCATTATTAAGAGGGCCCAGCCCTCTGTCGTTGCAGCATTCTCCACTTCAGCCTGTCACGAGCTGTCGTCTTTGTTTCCTGGTACGTATGACTACGGCACCATTCATTCACTTGGGTCATATATTGTTTCCTGGGGCGCCCTCTTCCTCTCGTTCCTTCGATCTTGCCCTCCAGTATGGCTATGTTTAACTCTCCGTGTCTGAGGATGTGGCCCAAGCATCTAGTCCTTCTGTTCTCAATGGCGGACAATATCTGTCTTTTCTCCTTCGCTCTTTCTAGCACTTCAACATTGGAGCGCCTTTCCGTCCAGCTGATTTTAAGCATTCTCCGCCAGCACCACATCTCAAACGCTTCTAGGCGTTGTCGGTCTTGGGTGGTGATATTCCAGCACTCACATCCATAGAGAGCTATACTCCAGATATATGTCTTGATCAGGTTTTTTCTGATGTTGATGTGCACTTTACTATTGTATACAATTCTATTTGTTGTGAAGGGCCTCTTGGCTATTGCTATCCTAGTTCTTATCTCTTTCTCGCTTCTGCCCTTCTCCTCTATAATGCTTCCCAGATATGTAAACGCTTTTACCTGCTCTAGTGGTTTCGAGTTAAGTGTGATATTGAGTTTAGGACTCATGGTTTTGTTTGTTGCCATGACTTTGGTTTTCTTGACATTAATTTTCAAGTTGTATTTTCGAAAGATTTCGTCCATTCTTGTTAGGTTTGCTTGGAGCTCTGTATCAGTTTCTGCTACTAAGGCAATATCATCGGCGAAACGAATCCAGTGTATGTCAATCCCATTGAATTTTGTACCTCTAATGTGTTCTTTGATCTCATTCATTGCGCGAAACGAATCCAGTGTATGTCAATCCCATTGAATTTTGTACCTCTAATGTGTTCTTTGATCTCATTCATTGCTTCTTCTATATAAAGGTTAAATAGCAATGGAGACAGGCTGCAACCTTGTCTCACCCCTTTCTTTATCTTTGCAGTCTTAGTTGTGTCATCCATTGTTATTTCTGTATGTTGGTTTTTGTACAGTTCCAAAATTATTCTCCTATCTCGCCAGTCGATGTTTTTGCGTTTTAAGACTCCAAACAGTTGATTCCATTCTACATTATCGAAGGCTTTCTCTAGATCCACAAAGCCGAGGTAGGTGTTCTTACTTAGATCTAGCCTTCTTTCGATGAGGTCACGTAGAGCAAGTATAGCTTCTCGCGTCCCTCTATTTTTCCTGAAACCATACTGGTCTTCACTCAGATTTTCCTCAACTTTGGAGTATATGCGATTTTGTATGATCTTGAGAAGAATTTTGGAGGCATGTGACAGTAAACTTATTGTTCTGTAGTTGCCGCATTCTACGGCGGTACCTTTCTTTGGGATGGTGATGGTTTTGCTTGTGGAGAAGTCCTCTGGCACTTGGCCCGTAATATAGATATTTCTGACTAGATCAAACAGTTCCTTTTGAGTCTCAGGGCCGCAGCATTTGAGTAGTTCAGCTGGCAGGCTGTCTTTACCCGGCGCTTTCTTGTCTGATAGCGCCATTAGTGCGTATTCGAATTCTCTCCACATTATGTCTGGGCCTTTGAAGTCTTCGCTTACTTCATTTTCTTCTTCTATAATACCTTCCCTCAAATCATTACCGTCGTATAGATCTTCTATGTACTCAACCCATCTATCTACTATGTCCTTGCTCTCGTAGAGTAGTTTGCCTTCTTTGTTTTTGATGATTTTACTATTAGTAGACTTCTTCTGTTGTAGTTTTTAGACTGTACTGTAGCCCTTATCCAGCATTCCTTTTTTCATGTAGAAATCTATTTTGTTACATTGTGCGTCGACCCAGTTTTCTTTATGTTGGATGCATAAGGTCTGGACTCTGTTTTTATACCTCTTGTACATCTTTTGACCTTCCTCTGTTGTGTCGTTTCTGTACTGATTTCTTAAGAGTATGAGGTCCATTATTTCTTGTGTGATCCAATTCTTCCGGGGTTTTCTTTTCGTCTTACCAAGGGTTATAGTTGCTGATTTTTCCACTATTTCTTTTATAGATTTCCACTTGCTTAGTGCGCTAGTAGCCGCTACTGTTATTACCTTCCCTTCCTTGTCCGTTTCCTTTCTTGTTACTTCCTTTCCTTCCCTATCTGTTTCCTTCTCGTATTTGTTCCTGATTTCAGGGTCTTTCAGTTTTTCTATGTCTATGCTACATGTTTTCTTCAATAGTTTCTTTGGGATTTTTTGCCACTCTATTTCACATTTTGCCATTACAAGGTTATGGTCGCTGTCAACATTCGGTCCTGGGTACGCATGACTGGAGCTTAGGCGCTTTTTGCTATTCGCTCTAGTTAATATGAAGTCCAATTGGTACCTCGCGATGTCTCCAGGCGTTTTCCATGTGTAAATTCTTCTTTTTGGCATTTCAAACATTGTGTTAGTGACACATAGGTCATATTGCTTGCAGAAGTTAATAATTCTCTCTCCTCTTTCATTTCTATTGCCCAACCCCCATTTGCCTGTCTTTTTCCTCCCCCACTATTGCGTTGAAATCTCCCATAATAAATAAGTTGTCTTCGGTTTTGACTGAGCAGAGAAGATCGTCCAGCTGTTCATAGATTACTTCTACTTCCTCGTCCCTGTACGTAGATGTCGGCATATAAACCTGGATAAGTACTGTTGTTGGTATTGTGTTCATCACCACCATCAGAATCCTGTCACTGACATGGAGAGTGTTTATCACTTTTTGGCCCGCTTCTTTGTTTAGTATTATGCCAACCCCGTTTTTACCCTGTTGTTCTCCGCTAAAATGATTCTGTAGTCATCATACCAGTAATCCCCATTACCCTCCCATCTATGTTCACATATTCCTAAAATTTCTATTTGCGTCTTATCCAAAACTTTTAGTAATTCTTCCAAGCGTCCAGGTTTTAAGAGCGATCTAACGTTCCACGTCCCTATTTTGCAAGGGTTTCGTATGTTGATGGCAGAGTCAGCCTTGCGTCTGGCTCTGACAGGCACCTCTGATCGCATCGCTTCGGAAGGATTTTGATTGTTGACGACCGATGCAGCCTTCACCCTGCACCTGCCGGACTCAGGTCGCGTGAGCGGCCGTCTGTCTTGAAATTTATTTATTTTATTTGACATATCATGCTGCTTGTTGTGGGGAGAGTTAATGTGGTAGTTCCCCCTTGCTTTCCACATCGCAGTACCTCGGCCTTTTCGTTGATGCAACTCCGCCCGGGGCTTTCTGTACTGAGGCCCTTTTGGAGGTAACCTCTTCTTCGGCCCTCAGCCAGTACTGACACTACTGCTTCCTAGTGCCAGGGGTATGCTTATTTACTGGCGGCAATAATCGCCATGTCATAGGGCCGTCATTGAACACCTGTAGCATTTTATAGGTAAGTCTATCCCACTAGACTTCCCACTACGTTCTGTGTAGCCCTACCGCTGCTTGGTCGAGGACTGCTTATTCAATATTCGCAGCCAACCACCATATCTGATGGCCGTTCACTATCCGCCACCTGTGACCCCGGTAGTTAAATAGTTCAATCAAGTTAGAAGCGCTTCTAGTTTATTAGTAATTCTCTGCAACTGGCTTAAGTTAAATAGTGCAAATAAGTTAGACCAAGATCAAGCTATTCTAGTTTATAACCAATTCTCTGCAACTGGCTTAAATTAAACAGTGCAAACAAGTTAGACCAATATCAAGCTCTTCTAGTTTATAAGTAATTCTCTGCAACTGGCTTAAGTTATATAGTTCAAACAAGTTAGAAGCTCTTCTAGTTTATTAGTAATTCTCTGCAACTGGCTTAAGTTAAATAGTTCAAACAAGTTAGACCAAGATCAAGCTCTTCTAGTTTATAAGTAATTCTCTGCAACTGGCTTATATAGCACGCTAGGATACCCCATAGATACCACTACAAAAAAAAGTTTATTGTTTGAATTTTTAACACATTACACTTACTAAAGAACTCTGATAGCACACTACGCCCAATCGCCCACAAGCGTCGAGTGCAAATTAATTTTTACAAGCCTTTATTGAACTCGCAATGTTCGTATGTAAGTTGTTCGCTTAAAAATTGGCAAGTTAAATTTGACCCACCTTCCATTTCCGATTCGGCCGAAATTTCGCGTACACGTTTAGTGTGGACGAGAATGCATGGTAAGGTAAGTGACGTCATTCTAAATACAAAGTTGCGGACTCCTAATGATGGCGGACCAGTTATTTTTTACTAGCTGTTTCTCGTGGCTTCACCCGCGTGGACATCGTTTCTTTGACTTTTCGAGGGTGCGCAGTGCGCGAGCCGCAAGCGGCTCGCGAGCGTGAAATAAAGGTAGCCTATGTGTTAATCCAGGTCCTGATCTGTCTACCTACCAAATTTCAGCCAGATCCGTTCAGTAGTTTTTGCGTGAAGAAGTAATAAACATACACACTCACAAACTATCGCCTTTATAATATTAGTGTGATGGACCCCCATGATATGAGTATCAAATGAAAGGTTTTGCTGAGAAGAACACGAAATAATTAAAGTTCTGTTCAAATAATAGCGTGTAGGTATACCTAAAAGTTTATATGTTTTTCGAAGTGAGTTTATTAATTGCTACACCACACGTTTGTACAATCTACATACATAATATCAGCCAAATGACGTCCGCTGCTAGAAAAAGGCTTGCCCGCATCCAGCGACTTCCCATGACCCTCACCAGGCCATCGGCTCACCTAGTGGGAGGCCTGCCTAAGCTACATTTTCCAGTGCGCGGTTGCTACTCGAGAACTTTACCGCCGCAAAGGCCATCTGCTCTATTAGCTTTGTGCCCCGCCCACTTTAACTTAAGTTTAGCAATTCTGAGAGCTATGTCGGTTACTTTGAATCACTTTCTAGTTCGATCACGCAGAGAATCTGCATACATTCTCTTTTATTTATGGAATTTAATTTTGTTAACACCCTGCTGTTTACCTATTATTGAATCGTGGCGCGCGTGGCGCACGGGTTTATTTGCAATTTATATGTAATTGGGTTTGTGTTACATATGAGCAACTTGTGAAACAATTTCACTTCCTTCGGGAGGTTATAACATGTAGTGCCCGAACAGGGAAGGAAAACGATAGAGAAACTTTCGGGGTAGGTAGCTTTCCAATCAGGAAAATTAACGAAAATAGATTTATATAAAGGTACAGTCGAGTTCGTTAATATTTGAACTTGTTCATTAATCAAAAACGTACTGGCAATGGTAACGGCTTGTGCACAAATCACGTGAGGTTCGATAGGGGGGAAAAAAACGAAAAAAACGGTCACGAAAAAATCCCGACAGACTTTGGGGGCGAGGGGGTTTCTCGGTTTCATAAAAAATAAATCTTCACTTGTTAAATACTTAATAGCAAGTCTATTTTACGAACTTTTGCCGCGCGTGGCCTTGACCGCACTTGACCCCGCCCGCTATATACAATAGGTACTATTAATCTTCGAATTAGGTTGAATTAAAACAATACACGTGAGGTTGTGAGGGGGAGGGGAGGGGGGTAGCCAAGAACCTCACAGGTTGGTGAAAAAGAAGAAGAATGGTGCAGAATTAAAAAAAAGTTGTCTGTAAAGTCGGTTTACGGACGATAGTTCAACGTGACAACGTCATAACGTAACGGGACAATGAGCGTAACGGCACAATGAGTCAACCTTTTTCGTGCGTGCAGCCGGCGTCCATCGATTTATTAGACGTTGGCACGTCAAAAAAAAAGTTGAATATGACTGTAAGATTTAAATACCTAGGATTTAAATACCTACCTTTTATTGCTGTGTTAACATTTGCATGCTATATTAATGGCTAATCAAGTGATTCTGTATTGTTAAATAGAACATCTCACTTAAGTACCTTGTTTAAAAGCGAATAAAGAATTACTTACTTACTTACAAATATCACCAGGGAGAGGAGGGAGTCGAAAATTACCTAAAAAAACCTCGCGTGATTTGTGCACAAGCCTCAAGTTTAATAAAATTCTAAACATCTTTCCTAGAATTGTATAGCAGTTTGTGTAAAACTTTATAATCTTTTTTTACGCTTACAACGTTTTGTAATGTTTCGAAAGGTAAATTAATTTGTATTAGTGAAATGAAACTACCCAGCAAAATTTAGCGGAGTTCATGTAAAAAAAATAGCATATTTTTTGCAGGAATTTAAGTTCACAGGTAATGAACGTACAGTTGTAGATAAACACCGGTAAAGTGCGAATCAGAACCGAGCACGAAGGGTTCTATACCTTCATACCAGATGGCGCTAGTTTGTTCACGTTTAAAAGAAATACGTTTTTGTATGGAAACTTTTATTTTTTAGTATTTATTATTATACCGGCAACAGAAATACATCATCTGTGAAAATTTCATCTGCCTAGCTATCACTGGTGACACACGGACAGCGAAATCTTAGTTAGTTCTTAGTCCCGTTTTTACCCTTTGGGTACGGAACCCTAAAAATCAGATAGGGCTGATGACTGCTAGTGTCATCATCTGAGTTATTTTTTGTCATCTGTCAAAAGCGAATATTGAAATACCTTGGCGCGACGTCATAGTTTTTCAACGTCATTAATAACTCATTTTGTGATTTTGATAAATTAGAAATTGAAAACTTGGTAGAAAATAAAACGAGTGAGGTTATTTAAAATTTAACCTATTAGGAAGGTTATTAGGATAGCCATGCAAGTGGATCCACGATTGTAAACGTTTACCCTACTTTTCTAAGAATCAGATATAAAGTCTATCGGAGCAACTATAGTTTCGGCGGTCGTTTTGTTGTCCGTCATTCAAACTTGCATAATCCACCAAAAATCTGCTCATCTGCCCAGGGTGTACATTACTTTAGATGTAGCACCAACACTCCTCTATCTCTTACTAAGTCAGCAGGTTGTTGTAGTAACAAAACTCCTCTATCTGTTACTGCGTCAGCAGGCACTTGTAGCACTAACACTCCTCTATCTCTTACTGCGTTAGCAGGCAGTTGAAGCACGAACACTCCTCTATCTCTTACTGTTTCAGCAGGCAGTTGTAGCACCAACACTCCTCTATCTCTTACTGTTTCAGCAGGCAGTTGTATCACCAACACTCCTCTATCTCTTACTGTATCAGCAGACGGTTCTAGCACCAACACTCCTCTATCTCTTACTGTATCAGCAGACAGTTTTAGCACCAACACTCCTCTATCGCTTACTGTATCAGCAGGCAGTTCTAGCACCAACACTTCTCTATCGCTTACTGTATCAGCAGGCGGTTCTAGCACCAACACTCCTCTATCGCTTACTGTATTAGCAGAAAGTTCTAGCACCAACACTCCTCTATCGCTTACTGTATCAGAAGGTGGTTCTAGCACCAACACTCCTCTATCGCTTACTGTATCAGCAGGCGGTTCTAGCACCAACACTCCTCTATCGCTTACTGTATCAGCAGGCAGTTCTAACACCAACACTCCTCTATTGCTTACTGTATCAGCAGGCGGTTCTAGCACCAACACTCCTCTATCTCTTATTGTGTTAGCAGGCAGTTGACCATATCCATGAAAGGCTGAATAAATTTTGATCAAACATGGCTAAGAAAAATTTCGGTTAATCTAACTAAAAATGAACCACATTGAAATCGGTCCACAAGTTCAGGAACTGCGATGACATGTAATTTGTTTAAATTGTGTCATCTTCCGGTTTTTGATCAAAAACCTAGATTTTTGATCAAAAACCTAATTTTATCAAAATCCTGCGACATATACACATAGCCAGATATAGGCTTTAAACTTATAACACCCCGCGTCTTGTGTCGGGGGTTAAAACCTGGCCAAGTGCGAGTCGGACTCGCGCACTTAGTGTTCCCTTGACCAGTTGTACATACTAAAGGATAATTACTACACCAACATTAAGTTTCACGCTTGTAGGTTTTTACGCAGAAACAGTTTCTTGTATGGGAGTATCTCAATTTATCACTTTTTAGGGTTCCGTACCTCAAAAGGTAAAAACGGAACCATTATAGGATCACTCGTTCGTGTGTGTGTCTGTCCATCCATCTGTCACAACCAATTTTCTCGGAAATTATTAGACCGATTGAGTTGAAATTTGGTACACTGTAAGTTGATGACCCAAAGATGGACGTGTAATGTAAATAAATGAATTTCAAACATGGGGCTACTTTTGAGAGGTAAATAAGTTTTTTTTAACGTTTTTCAAAATACATTTTGTAAAATATCAAATAAAAGGCTTTTTGTGAGATATTAAATTATTTTTTTTATCATTTTAAGATAAATAGTTTAGAAGTTATTTAAAATCTTGAATAAATTACAGATAATGCATAGAATAAAGGAAAATGAGAATTTCTAAAGTTCTTTCGTTCTCACGGAATAAAAAATGTATCTTAGTGCAGAATAAGTAGAACCCTATTTATCTAGAGGAAAGTATGTACTGAGAGGTCTCGTTCTGTTGGTAGTTAGAGTTTTTGACATTTTTTGTGTGAACCCGAGAGCACTTTGAATTATGATAAACCGGCCAAGTGCGACTCGGGGTCACACAAAAAGGGTTCCGCAACAAAAATACCAACAAATCGAGACCTCTCAGTAGAAACTTTAATAATTATGATATTATGTTAGTAAATACCCTTAATTGTTTTTTTTGAAAATTTAAAGTAATTAAAAAAGCGCTAAACACGTTTAAAACCGACTTCCATCGCAACAACCTCGTACAATTTTGCAATATTATTTTTTGGTTTTTGTTAATTTTCTTATAAAGTACTGCACCGATTTTGATAAAATTTATATGTAACCACACGGGAAGCACTAGCTTTCAAATAAAAAAAAGTATCATCAAAATTGGTTCAACCAGTCAAAAGTTCTGAGGTAACAGTCTAAATGATAAAGGTATCAGTTAAAGTCTAATTGAGAACCTCCTCCTTTTTGGAAGTCGCTTGAAAAGTCGAACAGACGGCCGGACACCGTAGGCTTAGTCCCCTGTATGTCCCGTTACCTGGTACGGGAGCCTAAAAATCAACCATATAGATAAAATATCATCATATCAGCTCATATACGTCCCCACCGAGGGGCTCGAGCCTACCCTGAACTAGGGCGATCGAGCCTTAGTCGACCACGCGGGCCCAGTGCGACCAACCCGCACTGGGCTCGCGTATTCCACACACAACCTTCAAGTTTCTTCGCAGGCGTGCGTAGGTTTCCTCACGATGTTTTCCTTCACCGTAAGAGCGTCGTCGTCCTGCCACGTACCAATGTGTTGACGAATTTCGATTTTATATGTACGTTTATCCGATTTGTTAGTAAATCCCCACACTAACACTTGTTCTGTGAAAACTTCAGCCGGCTACCTATCACTCTTAGTCCACCGTGTGTCCCGTTACCTGGTAAGGAAAAGTAAAAATCAATCATTTAAGTAAAATATAAACACGTTAAAAAACCGACTTCCATCGCAACAACTTAGTACATGTTTGCATTATTATTTTTGGTTTTTGTTAATTTTCTAATAAAGTACTACACCGATTTTGATAAAATTTATATGGGACCACACGAAAAGCACTAGCTTTCAAATAAAAAAAGAATCATAAAAATCGGTTCACCCAGTCAAAAGTTCTGAGGTAAGACACATAAAAAAAACATACAGACGAATTGAGAACCTCCTCCTTTTTGGAAGTCGCTTGTTATTGAAACAAAAATGTTTCTTCTCATTTTAAAATGTAACCGAAATGGCCAGCATAAGGATTTATTGTTTCATTCCTAATTATACTTTTTAGGAAGCAGTCGAGGTTTATTAATTTACGTATACATGCTGTTACGAAATTGGTACCCAGGGGCTTCTAATAATGCTGAAATATTTTCCCAAAGAGACCCATAGTCTTCTTCTTACTTGCACATTTCCACTTTAGGTGGGGTTGGCTCTCCTGATCTTGCGGCGCCAACACATTCTGTCCAGGGTTGTCGGTTTAGATAAATTGTGTTTTAAGGGTTCCGTAGTACAACAAGGAATCCTTATAGGTTTGTCATATCTGTATGTCCGTCTGTCTGCGGCCTAGATCATAGACTATTAGTAGTTAAGATCTGAAATTTGGCAAAGATATATATATATAATAATGACTTACTCTGTGGCTCAGTGGTTAGTGCCTTTGACTACTGATCCGAGAGTCGTGGGTTCGATCCCCACCTAGGGCAAGCATTTGTGTGATGAGCAGATTTGTTTGCTCTGTGTCTGGGTGTTAAATTATATCTATATATGTATGTATTTAAACGTATATAAGTATGTATATCAGTCTCTGGTAACCCATAACACAGGTCATCCTACTTTGGGGCCAGATGACCATGTCTGATTTGTCCCTGAATATTTATTTATTTATTTTATTTAATAATAACGCGGAGAGAACTGTAAATATATATATTTTTTTTAATAAGGATAACTACAAGTAAAGCGGGGATGATTTTTTTCTCGTCAAACCCAGTCGTGTGGGTATCATTTGTTAGAGCTTCAAAAATAGTTGTGAGTCTTCCAAAACCATTTTATAATTTTGGGTTCCGTTTTCAAAAAAAAAGGCTCGAGTGTGCTAAATTTTGTTGAAGTCGAGTGTCCCCACCCCCTAACAACTGAACCGCTGTATTTGGAAATTTGACATTACATATGGATGCGACAATGGCAACTACGGAACCCTAAATTGCGCGTGGCCCGACACGCACTTGGCCAGTTTTTGATTAATCTGGACATGCTGGTCCACCAGGTGGAAGAGTCTCTTTTATTCTCAGGTAAGCTTAGGGATTTTTTAATTACGTGCTTGTCATCCCTTCGCATCACATGGCTATACATACCATCTGAAGCGACTTTCTCTAAGCTTCTCGAGTATGGGGGCTACTTTGAAACAGCCTCGGATATAGTCATTCCTAATTTTATCAAGCCTGGTAACTCCTGCCGACCATCTGAGCATCTTCATCAAAGCATCTGTCCTAATCTATCTACCTACCAAATTTCAGCCAGATTCGTTTAGTAGTTTTTGCGTGAAGAAGTAACAAACATACACACTCACAAACTTTCGCCTTTATAATATTAGTGTGATGTGATTTCCTAAAAGTTTACTTGTAATTTGTAATTCCATTTGGTAGTACAATAGGTAACTTTATGTTTCTGTTTAGCTTGGTAGCCTCTTAATAGCATCTTAACCGCCTCCGTAGGGTCAGAAGGTCGCGGGTTCGATTCCCGGCGGGGTCAATTGTAAGACTCGGTTTGGTTGGTGGTAGGGCATTTTCTAAGCCCGCCTGGCTAGCTACCACCATCTTATCTAAGTCTTGCCTCCAAATATCAATGTTGATATCATTGGTGTGTTCCGGCATGAAGATAAGATAGCCAGTTCCCCATTGCTTTGGGGAATCTTGGTAAGCCCGCTTCCATCTTCGGCAACATCGTCACTTACCACCAGGTGAGATGTTGTCAAGGGTTCACCAATTGTGAATTAAAAAAAAGCCTTATAACTGTGCCTTGATCACATCATTTTTCAACCGACTTCCAAAAAGGAAGAGGTTCTCAATTCGACTTTATGTTTATTACACAATATCTTCGCAGATTGTAAAATGATTTTCATGATTCTTTTTAATTCGATAGGGTATCTATGCTCCCGAGTTGGTCCCATATAAATTTTATTAGAATTGGTGAAGTATTTTTTTAGTAACTTAACAAAAACCAAAAATAGGAATACAAAATTGCACTAAGCTATTGCGATATTGCACTAAGCTATTGCGATATTGCACTAAGCTATTGCGATGGAAGTCGGTTTTTTAACGTGTTTAGCGTTTTCAATTATTTTTTTACCGACTTCAAAAAGGAGGAGGTACTAAGTTCGACTGTATATATATATTTTTTAATGTATGTTGACTAATTTTTCGTCAATTTCGAAATGACCGATTTTCAAAATTATTTTTTCATTCGACAGAGTATACTCCCGAGGTGCAATGCCATCGAACCTAAAACATTTGATACGTAAGTATAACTGTGTGCTGACACCGACCTCAAAAAAAATTTAAAGCCCCTAATTTAATTCGTACCCGCCTTTGATTTCGTTATTGTTGGTTAATGTTGTGTATTTAAGTATAATAATGTTATTTCATACTTTTGAGTGAATTTCATTTTGAAGTCGGTTTTTAGTTTTTTTTAACTTTTATTTTGTATTGGTAAAACAATTTGAACTCTTCATATAAAATTGATCAGCTCATTGGCTAATTTGGAATGAAGAATGCAACAATTTTGAGATAGCTATTGGTTCCTTGGGAAAAGATGATCGGTATGATGAATAGAAGCCTCACCTACATACATCAATAATTCTGTTATACCCTAAAAAGGTCCTGTGGAAAAACCGGAGCTGGTAATTTGGGTAGCGTAGGCAGCTGTGACCATTCCTCCTGATCAATCAACGACGATGGCATATCCATCCGACGTTTGCGGGGTTCATAAAATGTGGCGGTTTCTTGGAAGGTAAGGGATTCGGAATAAGCGGTCCTTCCTTTCACGACATAGGCAATATGTTTGCCAGGCGTGCTGTGTCAACATTAATCTGTAGCGACCTCGAGTAAGGTTGAGTTTACTCTCGCTCGCTCGTTGCGGTGCTCGTGAAAGGGTTAATAGGATAGTGCACATCCTTTTAACCTATCGAACTCCTGTAGGAAGTCGATTATGCTCCCCAAAATTCCATTGTGTTGACGTTGCATTACAGTTCAGCCGCTGAGAGAATGCGTTCCTAACGTCTGTTAACAACATTTATTTTAAACGACCCAAGAAAAGAACAACACTTAGTTTTAATACTTATTCGTCTGGTTTGTTCATACAATAACGACCTGTTTTAAGATTCAAGATATTTATTCAAAATAGGTGCAAATTACACTCTTTCGGATAGTCATAAAATAATAATAACAATGTCATTTGTGAAAAATCAAAAAATAAACAATTATTAGTTAATAACGTCAAAATTCAATCCTTGATATTATAAACCAGATTATGTAATTAGAACATGAAAACAATATGACACGAAAAGCTATACATAAAAATCATTGAATGTCAATAATGCCTTTGACAAGAGTAGGCCAGTTCACATGGACAGCACCCCGTCACGAGTATATAACGCGAGAGTCAGCCATCGCTCCAATCAACCATAATAGAGGGAAAGGAACGACCCGGTTCCCGATGCGCCTGTTAGGAACACATTCATCATATCAGCTCATATACGTCCCGACCGAAGGACTCGAGCCTACCTTAAAATAGGGTGATCGGGCCTTAGTCGGCCCAATGCGGGTTGGTCGACTCACACACAACCTTCGAGTTTCTTCGCAGGTGCATGCAGATTTTCTCATGATGTTTTCCTTCACTTAAATACTGTGTATAATACTTGTTTGGGATCCGTATTATAATATTTAAACTCACGCCATTGAAAGCGTTCAGAAAAAAAAACATTAATGTGATTAGTTTTCGTTGCTATCGTCGCCGTTGCAATAACGAACTAATTGACAAAAATGTTATATCTCTAGAACAACGCCGTATTCAGCTGGAGCAATTGTATTTGTATAAACTTAACGACAATTACATTGATTGTCCTGAGTTCGTCAATAGTATGGGTTTTCGCGTGCCTGCAAGGACGCTCAGGTTTTGGCTCTTTTCTGTAAGCTTTCGTCGTACCAATGCAGGAAAGCGATCGCCAATCTATAGAATGCTTAAAAAATATAACGAACAGTTTTCTGATGTCGATATATTCAACACACCCTTGACAAGCTATAGAAAAAAGATTATCTCTATACTTATCAGCGCATAGAATTACACTTTTATTAAATAAATAAATAAATAAATATTCTGGTACAAATCACACATGGTCATCTGGCCCCAAAGTAGGATTCCCTGTGTTATGGGTTACCAGAGACTGATATACATACTTATATACGTTTAAATACATACATATATAGATATTTAACACCCAGACACAGAGCAAAAAAAACTGCTCATCACACAAATGCTTGCCCTGGGTGGGGATCGAACCCACAACCCTCGGATCAGTAGTCAAGGGCACTAACCACTGAGCCACCGAGTCAGTCAAAGTTATTGTCTTTTATGTTTTTTTAGCACACTTGTTGATTCTTAGTTTTAATATATTTTTTTCTTCTGCAATAGTTACTACTGTTTTCACAATTACTGTTGTTTTCTAAATTAGTTTTCTAAAGTAGTAAATTAGTTTTCTATATTAGTAGACCGATAAGTAGGCTTATAGTTTTAAATGTTTGTGGAACACGCTGTTGGAATATATAGACTTACCTTTCTATTCATATTTAATCTCATAAGTATCACTGTACATTACCGTTTGTGTTCTCCTAATAAAAATTAAATAAAATTTACCGTAAGACATTTGAAACACTACCTCCCGGACGGTTACGCCACCGACGACGCTTATCCATCATAAATACTTTTATTTTATACGCTGAAATAAAATAAACAATATGTCTCGTTGACAACTTCAAAATTTTCTCTCTTGATATTGCGTAAAAAGTTTTGTGTGTTCCTCGTGGCTGTCCAAAACTTCACTAGCTTCTCACGGAAGGTATCCAATTTGCTCGGGATATCGGTATCCGTCCACCCCTGTAGGCGTAGACGCCTCCACCAAGTTGCTGGACTTTAAATGTCCCGGGGCGTAGTCAAGTTGAAAAAAATAACTTTCATACGAAGCATACCTATTTTATTATTAGTTGTTGGCTTTCAAGCGACACCAGTGCTGATTTAGCATCGATAGTTTACTACGCTCAAGCGGGACTAGTGCCAATTTAGCATCGATAATTTACTAAGCTCAAGGAGACCAGTGCCAATTTAGCATCTATAATTTACTACGCTCAAGCGGGACCAGTGCCAATTTAGCATCGATAATTTACTACGCTCAAGCGGGACCAGTGCCAGTTTAGCATCGATAATTTACTACGCTCAAGTGGGACCAGTGCCAGTTTAACATCGATAATTTACTACGCTCAAGCGGGACCAGTGACGATTTAGCATCGATAATTTACTACGCTCAATCGGGACCAGTGCCAGTTTAACATTGATTATTTACTACACTCAAGCGAGACCAGTGCCAATTTAGCATCGATAATTTACTACGCTCAAGCGGGACCAGTGACAATTCAGCATCGATAATTTACTAAGCTCAAGCGAGACCAGAGCCAATTTAGCATCGATAATTTACTACGCTCAAGCGGGACCAGTGCCAATTTAGCATCGATAATTTACTACGCTCAAGCGGGACCAGTGCCAGTTTAACATTGATAATTTACTACACTCAAGCGAGACCAGTGCCAATTTAGAATCGATAATTTACTACGCTCAAGCGGGACCAGTGACGATTCAGCATCGATAATTTACTAAGCTCAAGCGAGACCAGAGCCAATTTAGCATCGATAATTTACTACGCTTAAGCCGGGCCAGTGCCAATTTAGCATCGATAATTTACTACGCTCAAACGAGACCAGTGCCAATTTAGCATCGATAAATTAACTACGCTCAAGCGGGACGAGTGCCAATTTAGCATCAATAATTTTGTACGCTTAAGCCGGGCCAGTGCCAATTTAGCATCGATAATTTACTAAGCTTAAGCAGGACCAGTGCCGATTTAGCATCGATAATTTACTACGCTCAAGCGGGACCAGTGCCAAATAGCATCAATATTTACTGCGCTCAAGCGGGACCAGTGCCAATTTAGCATCGATAATTTACTAAGCTCAAGCGGGACCAGGGCCGATTTAGCATCGATAATTTACGAAGCCCAAGCAGGACAAGTGCCAATATAGTATCGATAATTTACTACGCTCAAGCGGGACCAGTGCCAATTTAACATCGTGCAGAATCGGTATACATAGACTAGGTAACACATACTGTTCTGATTTGTGTCAAACTGTATCATTATATAGGTGAGGTGTTAAGGAAATTATATTTCGAGTTTTTTTTAACAATTTTCATAACTTTTTTTCCAAATAAAAAAAAACTATTTCGGTGTCAGGTTTCATGCAAACGTGAAAGCCTGACACTGTTGTTTGCAAAAAAAAACAAAAGAAGGAATCGTGTGTAAATTGATATGTATAGAAAGCCAATTTCATTAGCCAACTATACCAGTACCAGTTTTTATAAGTTTTTTACAAAAAATACAAAAACAACGGCGCCATTTGATTGTAAGCGGAGCGCGCTCTCTCCGTTTACATTCAATAACGCACTTAAGGTCTTAAGATAGGTCAAATGACAATATTCAATTCAAATTATTGAAAAACTTTGTAAAGATATCACTACAGAAAAAATATATCATGTACTTAACGTAATATAAATCGCTTTAATTGAATAAGATTTTAAAAATACTACTACTTTTTATGTAAAAAAATAGAGCCTGTTTTTGGCATTAATTGCAAAATTTCACTAAAACAAATAGTGAATAATGAATGAAACCATCACACAAAAATCGGTGATTTATCGCTGAGGTCGTACCTTTCATTTTAATTGAACACTTTTTTTTAAAACTTATTTGAAAGTACAGAAAAGTAATAAAAATATGTAAAGAATCGAGAATTGGGCATTCGGTTTCAATGTAACAGCCGCGCTGAAGCCCGCATTGATTTGAAATTAAAATGAATGGACTTACGTTCGATATGATATTAACAAATATCAACCTGCTCGGATTTAGGCATCTTAAAGCCTTAAGCGCAGTCGGTCGCCTTTGATATCCCCGAGGGAAGCTTTTCAGTAATCAGTGTTTAGAGAATAGCCAAAATATAGGCAATTGTGAATTTTGCATAGTTAGATGTTCATTCAAATTTATATTTTGGTTGGGTTCGGGTCACAGTTTATTTCGAATGTCGAAAACGCCACATAAATAATCCTTCTTCTTCTTATTCGTTACACTCTTGACAGAGTGGTCGTGGTCGTCATTTCGGTCGGGTGACCCGCCTCATAATTCGTCGCCATTCCTCTCTGAGGGCTGCTTTTTTGGTGCATTGGTACAGCGGGTCATCCAGTGCTGCCTTTATTTGGTCCGTCCATCTCATTGGTGATCTACCAAATAATCCTTACTACAATACTAATGAATGAAGCGTCGGTGGCTCAACCGGTAACGACTCGGTCCTCCTAACCAGAGGTGCCGGGTTTAAATCCGGACGGCCTATGTAGCAATGAGTTTTTTGAAACTTACGTACACATACTCACCGATTGCTTTAACCGCGAATACCTGCGTAGAAACTCGAAGATTGTATGTGAAGTCGACCAACCCGCACTGGGCTCGCGTGGTCGACTAAGGCCCGATCGTCCTAATTCGGGGTAGGCTCGAGCCCCTCGGTAGGTACGTATATGAGCTGATATGATGACAATACTAATATTATAAATGTGAAAATGTGTTTGTTCGTTATCTTTTCACGCTTTAACACCTCGACCCATCTAGATGAAATTTAGCATGCAGGTAGCCTGTGTCACTGGAAACGGCAAAGGCTTCTTTTTATCCCGTGAAAATAGCATAGTACGATGCAGTTCCTGAGGAAACTGACAAAATATTTTTTTTTGGTTAATTTCTTTACCATTGCAAAGGAACTATGATTGTTGTGATTTTTTGCATAATGAACCATCTCAACCATGAGGGAGTGGAAATGATATAGTTTACTAATCAGCATCTTCTGACATAGTTCCCGAGGGATCTGGGGAAAACTCATTTCCACGCTTGTGCACGTCGACGTCGCAGCGGAGCAGCAATGGATTGAAGCGTTTTTTTTGTATAGGATTGATTGAGGGGTTGGGAAGTGACATAGACTGCTAATCAGAATAACTCAATATAGTTCCTAAGGGATCTGTAGAAATTCCACGTCCAGGCACGTGAGTCGCTTGCGGCAGTCATAAAAACGATGTCCACGAGGGCGAAGCCGCGGGCAAAAGCTAATGTTATAATATATTTTAATCTTAATATAATATACCAGTGAAATTTTGTAATAACTTTGTTATAAATGAATATGTTTTTTTTATAAACACAAACACTTTTGTAAACCTGTTCTGAAACTAATGTATTGTCAGTGGTTTATCAGATTATGTATGACCCAAACCAAGTTAAAATTTTAATAACATCTATTCGAATTTCACGAATATTATCGTAATTCAAGACTCATGTCAAAAAATTCTTGTGCTCTAGAGGATATTATAAAATAATAGATAATGTAAATGAAAAAGATATATTTATTGATTTTATAACAAATTAAATTACCTGAGACTATAATCTGAATCATGACATTATTTGTAATCCTTATCCTTACTATAATATTATAAATGTGTTTGTTTGTTTGTTTGTTACCTTTTCACGCTTCAACGCCTTGACCAATCTTAATGAAATTTGGCGTGCAGGTAGCCTGTGTCGCATGGAAGGACATAGGCTACTTTTCATCCCGTGAAAATAGCATAGCCCGATGCAATTCCCGAGGGAACTGAAAATATACTCTTTTTTGGTTAATTAACATCGCATAAGGAACAATGGATTGTGTGATTTTTTGCACCGAGATGGTTGAGGGGGTGGGAAATGACACGTTTTACTAATAAGCATATCCTGACATAGTTCCCGAGGGATGTGGAGAAAATTTATGTCCACGCTCGCGAGCCGCTTGCGGCTCGCGTACCGCGCACCCACTAGGTCAGTCACAAAAACGATGTCCATGCAGGCGTAGCCGTGGGCAAAAGCTAGTAGTCAATTTTTTTTTTACTTTTTAAAACTGTGTATAAACACCTATTTAATAATAATATTTTTTTGATTTGATTTGATTCAATAGAAAAAAAAAGACTTGCATAAAAAGATGCGATGAGCGATTGTACGAGAAAGAATAAGATTCCTACAGTACCAACACAGCTTTAAAGACGAAGATATAAAGCTCTGCCTTCAAGTACATAGTTCAGCTATCCGACGCGTATAATAAAACGCCATTGTCTTTCAACAACAGTTTATGAGCAATAGATACCACTTACCTTATTTATACGTACTTACTCCGTACAGAGGTATTATTTTATTAAATGTGTAAAAATAGGTTTTTCAATAGAGAACAGCTCTCTGGGCCGCCAGGAGGCTCGAGTTTCCATAAAAACGTAGTTCCGTTTTGGTACAAAAACTACATTTGCAAATATATTAATGTTTGTAATTAGATTTCGATGTACTAATATAAAACGGAAAAAAATAAGAGCAGTTTCAAACTTTCAGTATATTTAATATGAATTAATCGTTTCGTTACGTTAGAATTTACTACGATAAAAATGAATTACAAGCATCGATATATGTCTATTAAATATATTTACAAAGTTTGGATTCAATCCGGCATGAAGTTTTTGTATTAAAGCGAAACTACGTTTGTATGGAAACTCGAGCCTCCTGGGGACTCTTCGAGCTTTTGCCCGCGGCCTTGCCCACGCGGATATCTTTTTGTTACTGCAACCGAGGCTGCACGGTGCTACGTGTTATTTAAGTGCTTACTCATCATCATCATCATATCAGCCGAAGGACGTCCACTGCTGGACGTAGGCCTCCCCCAAGGATTTCCACGACGACCGGTTCTGCGTTAGTGCTTACATAATTCATCCTAATCCGTTTAGCCGTTTAGGTGTGAAAGTGAAACAACAAACAAAAATCTATATTTCGCCTTTATTGAACGAGCGAGCGAAGTTCTCGAGTCTACTGAAACAATCCGGCGTTTGTGTGTATTTATGAATTTATAAATGTTTGTTCAACGATAATTCGAGTACCTATCGTTGATTGGAGCGTCGTGAAATTTGGAAGGCAAATAAGTAAACCAAAAAGACGTGTGGCACTCGGGGACTGCCGCGGTAAAGCTATTGCATAGCATTTTTTATCAACTTATGCAATTATATTATTATTATTATATCGGCTCATATACGTCCCCACCGAGGGGCTCGAGCCTACCCTGAATCAGGGCAATTATAATTATTTATTTATTTTTTATTTGTGCAGTATTTACCAGTACGATATAGTCCTTAGGGCGCAGGATGTTTATGTAATAAATTAACACTAAGAAAGTTAATCATCATCATCATCATCCTCATCATCCTCATTCTCATCATCATCCTCATAATCAACCTCATCCTCATCATCATCCTCATCATCGTCATTATCATCTTCATCGTCATTATCATGTTCATCATCATCCTCATCCTCATCCTCATCATCATCATGATCCTCATCATGATCATCATCATAATCATCATCATCCTCATCCTCATTATGATCTTAATGATCATCACCATCATGATCCTCACGATCCTCATCATAATCACCATCATGATCCTCATCATCATCATCATCATCAATGATCCTCATGATCCTCATCATCATCATCATGATCCTCATCATCATTGATCCTCATCATGAACATGATCCTTATCATGATCCTCATTATGATCTTCATCATGATCCTCATTATGATCCTCATCATGATTCTAATCATGATCCTCATCATGATCTTTATCATGATCCTCATTATTATCATCATTATCCTCATCATTATCATCCTCATAATAACCATCTTCATCATCATGATCCTCACCATCATCATCATTGATACTCATCATCATCATGACGGATAGTATAGATAGTAAGTTTTTTAGAACTCAATATATTTTTTTTTTGGGGTGTCAGGTTTTATTTTCGTTACGAAATTTCTTGATTCGGTCCCCTCAAAGCCCGCGATAAAAGCTATACAATAGCTTAAATATATTTTTTTAAGTTCAAATATTGGCTAAATTGGTCAAGGGATAGCCGAGATACAGGGGGTTGTAAATATTGAAAACATTGATTCTCTAAACACTACTAGATGGCGCTGGATCGATCCTACATCGCGCAAGCGTTAGTGTGCATACCTGTAATTTTAAACGAGTACATCGCAAGTTCACAGTCCGGGCAAAGTATATATATGAGTACTAACATACAGTATGGACACTCCCTGCCGCTCTCTAGATTGCGACCTCACCCCCTCGTCACCCAGACTGATACAGATTGGTTACAGTTTGGTTCTCGAGTGTTTAGGATTTCGCCGTAATTTTGTTTGCTCCGTCATTTGTTTTAAGAAATGTCATTTCACGACCGTTTGTATGCAGTGTCCGGGGTGAATCACTAGTATTATTATAAGGGTTATGAACAATTTATTTAAGTATTCCAAGAGGTTCATCACATCATCAGTCCAACTATCAGAGTCCGTCCAAAAAACGTATTTTTACCTCGTGTTCGCTGCACTAAAAATATTATCCTGAAATAGCTAAAATATTTAATTCTTAGGAATCCCGCTAACAAACTATTACACAACCACAGAAGATATCCTCCTCCCCACGTGCCACTTTTTAGTCCGTAATAAGCTACTAACATTGCACAATCAAAGTAATGTTTGTCGACCTTCCTCGTTCTCTCGGTTCAGAGGGTTAAGACCTAAAAAGTCCGAATGGCACAATATCCTAGTGGCAAAAATGGCACAGATAAGAAAATAATCCTTGTACAGGTTGTAAAGTAAAATGGAGCATATTTTATCCTCGGCTGCATCAGCACTTACCATCGGATGAGGTGCAGCTAACGCACTCAAATTTTTAATAAAAAAAATGAAAAAAGCCTCTACTCTTGAAATTGAACGATTTTTGTTTTGAATTTTTTTTTTTAATATTAGACCTTATACAAATAGATTAGCTGGGTAGCCAACTTTTTAAAGAAATTGAAGTTTTTTTAAATTCAGTCTTATGGGTAGCCCCGTTTAAAAATATGCTCTATTTTACACCACGTATGTATAAAAACACAAATTTGAGAAAGGTTCTCCTGTATAACATTATATCGAACAAATTCTCTGCAAATGGAGCACGTTTCCGCCAAAACGTCTTACTAAGTTCTTCAGATGGCGATATATACTTCCTTTTTTTACTGATTCGGTGCTTGAAAAAAAAAAAGATTTGTTACTACAGTTTGAAACTCAGTGTTTCTGCGAGTGAAATTTTCTTTTTACTGTTTCGGTGCTTGAAGAAAAAAAAATTGTTACGACAGTTTGAAACTCAGTATTTCTGGGAGTGAAATTTTGATACAAGGTCGTTATATGAATAGGTCAATATGGCATTGAATGCCCAACTTTGCCCTAGCGGCTCCGCAGCCAGCGGCGACTGCACAGTGGGGTGGGCGCGAACTTCGCTAATCAGAGTTAGCGGCGTAACGCCACCAAGTGGTGCGCCGCATGGTCATCGTGGACAAAAACGTTAGAGTTTCTCCTTTGCACCCCAATAAGGTAATAACCCTTAGGGCAATATCCTTTTTGGCTTAGTGATAATAGCTGCACATACATTTTTAGGGTTCCGCACCTAAAAGTAAATTATAGGATCACTTGCGAGTCTGTCTGTCCGTCCGTCTGGCACAACCAATTTGCTCCGAAACTTATTGGACCGATTGAGTTGAAATTTTAAGTCGGTGACCCTAAGACGGACTTGCAACGTAAGTAAATGTATTTTAAACTCTTTCGGGCGTAAATTAGAAATTTTTAATAAAAAGTTTTGCAAACTATATCGTGTGATATTTAAATGAACGGGATTGTTGTAAGAATCTCAAATATATATATATATTTTTTAATTTTAAAATAAATAGTTTTTAAGTTATTTAAGAAAATAGGCGAAAATCAACCATTCTCCCCATTATATCCGATACTACTAGGCCTATTTTTAAATACAGAACTTAGTTATTTAGTTACAGATTACAGGAAACGTTTAAAAGTACATGTTATTTAAAGTAACATAGGAAATTTCTCAATCAACGACCGGAAACCTCTCCACGCGAGTTAAACTCGCACTTTTCCCGTTTTTTCAAAATCTTTCGGCGCACGATTGCACCTATATTTTTCGATAAGAAATTCAAATACAAACCGAAAAGATATTGGGAGATTTTGACCTAAAACGTCACTTTGCTGAGATATTTTGAGGGATAAAGGGGAAAAATAATGTTATGACCATCTTTAACTCCAAATATCTCAGCAACGACGTGACGCTTTAGGCCAAAATGTTCTAATATGTTTCAGTAGAGCGTCGGTGGCGCAACGGCAAGGGCCGCTACCTCATATCCGGGAAGCCGTGGTTCGAGTCCTGCCACGTACCTATGTGTTTACGAATTTCCATTTCATATGTACGTATATCCGATGCTCTTACGGTGAAGGAAAACATCGTGAGGAAACCTGCACACATCTGTAAAGAAACTCGAAGGTTGTGTGTGAAGTTGACCAACCCGCACTGGGCCCGCGTGGTCGATTAAGGCCCGATCGCCCTAATTCAGGGTAGTCTCGAGCCCCTCGGTGGGGACTTATATATTAGCTGATGTGATGATGATGATGTTTTTGGTTTATATTTGCATTCTCTATCGAAAAATATAGGTTCAGTATTGCATCATCATCATATCAGCTCATATACGTCCCCACCGAGGGGCTCGAGCCTACCCTGGATAAGAGCTATCTAGCCTTAGTCGACCACACGGGCCCAGTGCGAGTTAGTCGACTTCACACACAACCTCCGAGTTTTTTCGCAGGCCTATGCAGGTTTCCTTACGATGTTTTCCTGCGAAATTGTGCGCTGAAAGATTTTAAAAAAATGTATGTACATATATTGCCATTATGCTACGCTTCCACCCAATACAAAAATGTTTCAACCCTTTTGCAGGTGTACCTATTTTAGCATATTTATTAATCAAGGTAAAACTTGACTTTTTCCTTTCAGAATTCAATTAAAAGCCGTGATAAAATTTCAAAGGAACTCCTACTTCAAAAAAATATCTAATGATTTTTTTCAAAACATTCCTTTTTTTAAATTAAAAATATATTTGAGTCACTCAATACTATTCAATTAACTGAATAATAAAAGCGTCGGTGGCTCAACCGGCAACGGCTCGGTCCTCCTAAATAGAGGTCCCGGGTTCAAATCCGGACGCCAATGTACCAATGAGTTTTTCGAAACTAACGTACATACACTTACCGATTGCTTTAACGGTGAAGGAAAACACGTGAGGAAACCTGCACATCTGATCAAAGATGTGTATGAAGATCGCGATGCACACGTCCATAAGTGTCAATCTAAATGCCCTACACGTGACCGCGGGTGATGCTAAGTGCAACACCATCAACTGCCATCTATCCCTTGGATAGCACTGTTAATTCTGCCACAAGATAAAAACAAAGAAGACTGATAACTCAACCTTAGGAAAGTTAAATTCTTTGCGAATCGACTAATGGCTCTATTAGGTTTTTTTTGTGGGATAAAGCTCCATTTTAAATATTGCTACATCTTTTTCGTTAGACCCTGTAGACGCCACAGGAGATTAAATATGGCGGACACTGGATGTCACTTTTATTAGCTGAGTTTCTCTTCCGTGGTGACTACTCTGTGTAGATTTGAAATATGCTTTTAAGATTTTGGTAAAAACTTTGTTAAAGCGTGGGATTTGTCAAAGTTTTGACGCTTTGAAAATTCAAGGACAATAATTCAGACAAGTGCTTAGCTTTTATCTTGGTATAAAGTCATTTTTACCCGACAGCGCAAAATACGATAACGTTTTTGTTTTCAGTATCTATGTCTGTTTCTTTGGCTGAGCCTATAGCCTAAACGGCTTGATGGATTTTTGAGAACGAGGTTTCGACCTTAAAAAAATATTATTATTATTTTTTTGTTACCTACCTTTAATTTCATTATTGTTGGTTAATTTCGTGTATTTATATAAAAATATTATTTCATAATTTTGAGTGAATTTCTTTTTGCAGTCGGTTTATTTTTGTTTTTATATATTTTTAGTGATATAATGCTATCTACGAGTAACAACGCCAAACCCAATTACCCACTCGCTAATAGGATATCATCAAACTGCTCCCCAGACTAACCTGAAAAAATAAAACTATCGGTCTATACGTATCTAAAATATGTAAAGATTATCCTCCAACTCCTAACCGTTAAGGAGTTGAACCTTCCATCATTAGCTCATCAACATAAGATGATGAATATCTAACGCAAATTTTTGAATGGCTTTAGAAAATATATGAAACACTTACGAGTAATACGTGCCTATAAAATTTGAGGGTTGCCCTCGATTTCCCAGGGATCCCATCATCAGATCCTGACTCGGTGACAATGGGGACATTTGAGGAGTATATTCTATCGAATTAAAAAATAATTTTGAAAATCAGTTCACAATCTGCGAATATATCGCGTGACACACACAAAAAAACATATAGTCGTATTGAGAACCTCCTCCTTTTAAGAAGTCGGTTGAAAAATAAAAAAGGTAGGTACATATCTTAATTACTTTGAATATCAACTATACCTACCTAAATAATGTTCTAAGCGTCAAAGTCTTACTAATATTATAAACTAGCTTTTGCCAGCGGCCTCGCTCGCGTGAACATAGTTTCTATGACTGTCTTCGAGAGTACGCAGTGCACGAGCCGCAAGCAGCTCGCGAGCGTGGATCAGAGAACCCTGTATGTTAATTCAGGTCGTAATCTGTCTACCTACCGAATTTCATCTAGATTCGTTTATCTGTTGTGGCGTGAAAGAGTAACAAACATCCATGCATCCATACATACAAACTTTAACATCCGTACTAATATTATAAATTCGAAACTATGTTCGCGTTAATAATATTAGTAAGGATGGAAAAGTTTGATACTCTTTCACGCAAAAACTGCTGAACGTATCTGGCTGATATTTGGTAGGTAGACAGATTACAACCTAGATTAATATATTATATATACTGCGCACCCTTAAAGACAGTCATAGAAACTATGTTCACGCGAGCAAAGTCGCTGGCAAAATCTAGTTATCGAATTATGAAAGGTTGACGCCTGTCATCTAATACGTCGTCAATGAGTGTCTTCAAGCCTTGCAAGCACCCCCCCCCCCCCCCAACCCTGTGTTTCCCTTTGGTAGCTCCTGAAGTAGCAAGGAGACTGCATTAAATGGCCGGCTATATTCTTCCGAGCCGGATGATTCACACACTTACTCGCAGTTGTGTCACAGTATTACGATATGGCTTACAGTAGCGCAACGCCTTTGATGATGCCGCCACGTACTAGCAGTACTAGGCTGTAGCCAGCTCGCGGAGTTTGCCAGGCTGTGCCCCGCCGCCCGCTATGTGTTGCCGTACTTGACACTCGGTACACAACAAAAAACTTCCAAAGCTGTAGCAAAGTATATATAATAAGTACTAACATACAGTATGGACACTCCCTCTCGAACGTATAGGATGGGCCGTGATTTTGTTTTTCCGTCATTTGTTTTTAGAAATGTCATTTCACGACCGTTGTATGCAGTGTCCGGGGTGTGGCTGTAGTGTGATCTTTCGAGCGAGATGTTTTGAGTAATAAAATCGTTGGCCTTTATTTAACTGCCTTCATGGCATAGTGGTTAGTTCACTCGCGTCACAAGGTCGCGGGTTCGATTCTCAGCGGGGTCTAACTTTTGAAGAGTTGGTTTTTTTGGTAGTAGGGCATTTTTTAAGCTAGCCCTGTTAACTACCACCATCTTTGGAGTAAGTCTTGCCGCCAAACATCAATGATATTAACATTGATATGTTCCGGCTTGGAGATAATATAGTCACTTCCCCTTTACACTGGGAATCTTGGTAAGCCCACTTCCATCTTCGGCATCATCGTCACTTACGTAGGTGAGATGATGTCAAGGGCTTATTAGTTGTTAAAAACGGTTAAGTGTGAGATGGAATCGTGCACCGAGGGTTCTTACAACCTCACCTCTCCACACAAGTATAACAGTAATTCCCATACATTGCAAACAAAAGACATCAACGCGAGCAGCAAACAATTTTTTTTTAATTTAGCCAGACTACGACTCACACTTGGCCGCTTTTTAATGTTTTCTGTTTTACTTTAAAATTAGTTCTTTAATCGTTTTTTTTACTTATATGTATTAACGTTTTTACAATAGGAGCCAGATTTACACGTTTCTTGTATGGGGACCAACTTATTTTTATATTTTTCTTTGTTGTTTGATGATATCAGCTCATATACATCCCAACCGAGGGGCTCGAGCGTAGCTTGAATAAGGGTGATCGGGCCTTAGTCGACCACGCGGGCCCAGTGCGGGTTGGTCGACTTCACACACAACCTGCGAGTTTCTCCGCAGGCGTGTGCAGATTTTCTCACAATGTTTTCCTTTCACCGTTTGTTGTTTATAACTACATATTGTGTGAAAATTTTAGCCAGCTACCTGTCACGGTATCAAAGGTACAGCCTATTAAAGGTCGGATAGACAGACGAACGGACAGACGGATGGACAGCGTAGGCTTAGTAGTAGGGTCCCGTTATCTGGTACCGAAACCTAATTAGCCTATGTGTTAATCCAGATCTTGATCAATCTACGTACCCACCAAATTCCATCCAAATTCGTTTAGCCGTTTAGGTGTGAAAGTGGAACAAAGAAACATCCATACTTTCGCGTTTTTAACATTGTTTTAAGATGTTCCGTCGATGGCGTAACGGCTCGGGGCGCCGCCTCCTGTCCGAGAGGTCGTAGTTCGAATCCCGCCACGTACCAATGTCATTTCGAATTTAGATTTCACATGTACGTTTATCCGACGCTCTTACGGTGAAGGAAAACACAGTGAGGAAACTTGCACACGCCTGCGGAGAAACTCGCAGATTGTGTGTGAAGTTGGTCGACTTCCCTCACTGGGCCCGCGTAGGCGATTAAGATCCGATCGGCCTAATTCAGGGTAGGCTCGAGCCCCTTGGTGGGGACGTATACGAGCTGATATGATGAAGATTTTCAAATATAATATTTTACAACTTAATTATGCTTATTATTTTATCTACATCCGAGCAGATTTTAGTGTTCCTTTTAGCGTTAAACATCGGAATATTCGCACCTACCTTATTGTATATTTACAGTACTAGTGCGATTAATAGAATATTTCAAGGAAAATCAATATTCCCGGTAACAATAAAGAAGACGAAGGTACCGTTCATCAAGGCTTGTAAACCGTATCAATGTCGTCTCCTTAGGTACTTTGTTTCCTGAATATCTTTTGTTATCTATCAGCTATTATCCCCTCCCACGCGCTGGGAAAAATAATGACAGTTTTACCCTTACTTGGTGCGGTGAAATCAATAACAAAGTTCGGGAAAGACAGAAGACAAACAAACCAACAATAAGTATAGATTAAAGCTTCTTAATTAGAGTACTAGCCTACTTATTTTATATATTATGTGTGAACTATAAAAATGTATGAATGCGAAAAGGGTTTTTTTTTTGGAGTATTGCCCACATTAGTAAACAATCAGCCATTTGGCTGCAACACATAATAATAATATTTGCAAACAAAATTGGTGTAGAAGACGCTATCTAGGGCTTCTTTCTCCTCATCACATTGAACAACTTTCAACTCTCTCTCTCTTATAGTGTGGCACAATTAACCGTGCTTTCCAAGGGATTGACGACGGCGATTGCCTGTTGTTGCACTTAGCATCACCCGCGGTCACGTGTAGTACGTAAGTTTCGAAAAACTTATTGGTACATTGGCGTCCAGATTTGAAACCGGAACCTCTGGTTAGGAGGACCGAGTCGCTACCGGTTGAGCCACCGACCCTTTTTTTACTTTCAACAAGGAACCCACAGTCAATTCTAAGAAAAAAAATCACTTCTCATACAAAAATGCACAAAATTGGTCAATCAGCTGATCGAAAGTATAAAAGAATCAAGAGTTTTTTTGCGAATTTACTGTGGGTCTCTCGGGGAAAAACGCTCAGCATAAGAAGAAGCAGAAGAAGCCCTGAATTTGGACTTTTAATTATATCATCATCATCATCATATCAGCCACAAATCGTCCACTGCTGGACAAAGGTCTCCCCCAAGGATTTCCACGACGACCGGTCCTGCGCTGCCCGCATCCATCGGCTTCCCGCGACCTTCACCAGGTCATCGGTCCACCGCGTGGGAGGCCTGCCTACGCTACGTTTTCTGGTGCGCGGTCGCCACTCGAGAACTTTACTGACCCATCGGCCATCTGTTCTACGAAATATGTGCCCTGCCCACTGCCACTTCAGTTTAGCGATTCTGTGAGCTATGTCGGTTACTTTAGTTCTCCTGCGGATCTCCTCGTTTCTGATTCGATCACGCAGAGAGACTCCGAGCATAGCACGCTCCATTGCCCTTTGGGTGACCTTGAGCCTTCTTATGAGGCCCATAGTAAGCGACCATGTCTCAGTTCCGTAAGTCATCACTGGCAACATACACTCGTCAAAGACCTTAGTCTTGAGACACTGCGGTATTTGGGACGTGAAGATATTGCGAAGCTTCCCGAACGCTGCCCAGCCGAGTCGGATTCGTCGATTGATCTCTTTCTTGAAGTTGGAACTACCTAGCTGGACTGTTTGTCCCAGGTAAACATATTCGTCAACAACTTCCAGTGTAGAGTCTCTAACCTTTAGAGGAGTGGGTGCGACACGGACATTTAACATTATTTTCGTCTTGTCCATGTTCATTTTAAGACCCACTTGTTGAGAGACCTTACTGAGGCCATCGAGCATTGTGCTTAGGTCTTCCATAGTCTCAGCCATGACCACGATATCATCAGCGAATCGAAGGTGGGATATGTACTTGCCGTTGATATTGATGCCGAGTCCACCCCATTCCAGAAGCTTAAAAACATCTTCTAGGGCGGCGGTGAACAGTTTCGGAGATATAACGTCTCCTTGTCTCACCCCTCGCTGCAACTGAATAGGTTTCGAGTTCTGGTCCTGGAGGCGAACCGACATGGTGGCGTTTTCATACAGACACTTCAACACCTCGATGTATCGATGGTCAATTTGGCACCGCTGGAGAGACTGTAGCACAGCCCAGGTTTCGACTGAATCAAAGGCCTTCTCATAGTCCACAAACGCCAAGCATAGTGGCTGATTGTACTCTTCGGTCTTCTGTATAATAATTATAATTATATACAGCAAACTAACGTTTCGTTGGTAAGGGAGTGACATCTTTTCTTACCCCCGAAACATTAGTTATTACTGAATCTGATTAAAAGCCCGACTTTAGTTATTTTATTTTAATTTATGACCCAATAAACCCTTATAAAATCGCTCATGTGTCTGTCTGTTTGTACTTCCATCTGTTCGTCCGTCCGTCACAACTTGTTTTCTACATATGTACTGGACGAAGAAGGTTTAAATCTGAAACCTACAATTATGTAGAGTTTTGATGACCCATCACGGACGTAGCCTAATTTAAATGAAAGCATTTTGATTTTGGAGGTTAATATTAGAGAACAAAAATGTTTTTTTTTTCAAGTGAAATACAAATATATTTTATTTATAATTTAGATGTGGGTTTGAAGGATATTAATATACGAAAATTGAGGATTTCTCCACACTCCTGATTCCAAAATTGTAAAAAAAAATATAGGGATAATTATATATTTTAAGTATTATTTTTGAGATCTAAAATACCCGACTCACATTTTTTTTGTTTTACTTTAGGATTATAATCACACTTAGTTTGAAACTTGCATCTATTACCTAGCGTTTTTACGATAGACAAAAAACTTAAAAAAAAATTTATTAGACTCGTTTATTGTATGGTGACTGTTTGTATTTTTATTTTAATATTATTTGTTAGTTAATCCGTAAACAAATGTTGTGTGAAAATTTAAACCACCTAATGTTACGGGTCAAAAGATACAACCCTTTAAATGTCAGACATACGTACGGACGGAGGGACGGACAGACGGACAAGCCCTCTCGTATATCTAATCTAACAGGTACGCTAAACTAACAGGTTTATGAGCCAACACCATGAGGCGAAGGCAAGGCCTAACTTCGGTAGGTCTTGCCGCCAAGACGCTTGTCATGGTACTCTGCAAGGCGAGTGCCTCGTGGACAATTACCTACTCTCCAGGTAGGTACCGACCTGTAGGCACGCTCACCTCCCGGGGCTTTTGCTGCTGGTGGTTTGATCCCCGCTCGGGACGCCAGAGAAGCTGGCTCCCCTATCTCCAGTGTGGTGCCGGAGCTGTAGACACGCTCACTTCCCGGCGCTTAGCGCACTTGTCCAGTCTCACTCCTACGCTGCTGGATCAGCCGGAGCAGTACTAGCGTAGCTCTGCTTGCTATTCAAGTAAGTTACGTAGATGCTTCCCACCAGTAAACAAATTAACGGTTTCGCTTAATGGACAACTCAAGTGCCCCACGTTGTTTTCACCCAGAGCCCACTTGACCGAATACGACAACACTAGTTGTGGGCAGGGGAGGACGCCTGGACGCCACGTGCTTGCCAGGAAACAGAAATTGCCACGCCCCTGAAACTAACCACATACCACTACGAGTCCATGACCTAGCCGGGGGACCGACAAGCCGAAGGCGATAGATCCGACAACAGGCAACCGGTAGGCTACCCCTGACCCCGTAGTACCCTGGTCCAAATAGCCGACTAGCACTATCCGAAGTAGGGATAGACGAATAGACGGAAGCTGTAGGCTTAGTAATAGCACACAGTGTAAGAATCCATACAGTGGCCCAACGCCTTTGATAATAAAGGTAGACTTCTGTTCCTTGCGACCATACTCGCACTATGGAAATGTATGGCGCCGCTTCAGAGGTCTACGACAACCGCCGGTGGCCATTTGGCTGGAAATGTATGGCGCCGCTTCCTAGGCCTACGACAACCGCCGGTGGCCAATCGGCTAGAAATATATGGCGCCGCTTCCGAGGCGTACGATAACCGCCGGCGGCCAATCGGCTGGAAATGAACAGCGCCGCTTCCGAGGCCTACGACAACCGCCGGCGGCCAATCGGCTGGAAATGTATGGCGCCGCTTCCGAGGCCTACGACAACCGCCGGCGGCCAATCGGCTGGAAACGTATGGCGCCGCTTTCGAGGCCTACGACAACCGCCGGTGACCAATCGGCTAGAATGTATGGTGCTGCTTTCTTGGCCTACGATAACCGCCGGTGGCAAATCGGCTGGAAATGTATGGCGCCGCTTCCGAGGTCTACGACAATCGCCGGCGGCCAATCGGCTGGAAATAACCAGCGCCGCTTCCGAGGCCTACGACAACCGCCGGCGGCCAATCGGCTGGAAATGAACAGCGCCGCTTCCGAGGCCTACGACAACCGCCGGCAGCCAATCGGCTGGAATGTATGGCGCTGCTTTCTAGGCCTACGACAGCCACCGGCAGCCGATCGGTTGGAAATGTATGGCGCTTGCGATCGGCTTTTTTACCTCGATAACTATTTTTTATTTATGTTTTTGTCTTCAAAAACCGGGTTGTCTGTAAAAAATCCCTTTGAGAGATAAGATCACCCAAATTGTTCCGCTATGCTATAAGATTTTGTTTTAATATTGTGTTTATTTTATATTGTGTCCGATAAAGTGTATGTAACCTATTTTATCATAAGGTAGGTACATACTTTACAAGGCATTGATTCGCCTTTAACAAAGCTACTTGCGTCCTTTTTACAGCCCTTCTCGTCAAAAAGGGGGATGGGAAGATACGGGAAAAAGAGAACGAAAATGTTTTCGAGGAGCATGGCGTGATTATTTTCCGGTACGTTACGCAAACACGGAATTTACCATCCTAACTTTTTTGAAGGCCGCATGTACCATTCTTAACCGACTTCGAAAAAAGGAGGAGGTTTCTCAATTCGACCGTATATACTTTTTTATGTGTGTTCGCGCATAACTTCATCATTTATGAACATATTTTGATGATTCTTTTTTGGTTGAGAAGGAGATAGCCCAAGGGTGGTGGTACCATGATAAGGAAACCAGGATCTGATGATGGCATCCCAGAGAAATCGAGGAGAACCTTCAAAATTCGTTGTAGCGACTAGTGCGCTTGAAGTCAGTTGTTTCTTTTTGGTTTAAATTATAATATTGACGATTATTGGTCGACTACACGCAGGCAAAGTCGCAAGCGGGAAACTGTCTTGTAATAACTACCCCGTTAATCCCCCTACAAAGACTCACTTACTTATTTATCGATCTGTCGCCCCATTTAACAAATCCCGTTAATATACTTGGCTCCTCTTGGTAGATCGCGGTTGAGCCCTTTTTACTGCTTCCGTACAGTAACGCCTATGGGTTTATCCACATTGCATGCGTATTAATCAAAATGACGAATGACGAAAGAACAAATAGACGGTTATAAAGGTTGACTGGAAGAAATCGCTTAAAGCGATAAGTCCGCAATTGAATATCATTGTGTATTTTGCTAGTTAATAAGTTTTTTCACTTTTGTATATTTGGTGTGCAATAAAGTATATCTATCTTATCTTATCTTACGTGATCGGCCAAAAACCGACTTTTTTTAACCAAAATTGATAAGCCCTTGGCTTCATCTCACCTAATGGTAAGTGACGATGATGCTAGAAGCGGCCCACCAAGATTTCCCAACGCAATGGGGATCTGGCCATCTTAACTTCAAGCCGTAACACATCAATGCTGTTAACACTGATGTTTGGCTGCAAGACTTAGATAAGATGGTGGTAGCTTTGAAAACGCCTTACCACCAAACAATCAGAGTCTTACAAAGTTGACCCCGCCGGGAATCGAAACTGCGTCCTCATGGTGTGAAGCGAATGGACTTACCATTACACCACAGATGCGGTTAAAACGAGACTTTGGCGACTACGAGATTTTGACGAAAATCCACTCCATATCTTTGTAGTTAGTTTAGAGGTTAGTTAGTGGAAGCGATTGTTTACCTTAGCTTAGTGCATCAGCTAGCGTAGTTGCACCGATCTCGCAGGTTAACGGGAATTATCTGGATGGGCTTGACTGTAAGTGGTATTTTTCTCGACCTTTTTCAAGCGACTTTCAAAAAGGAGGAGGTTCTCAATTCGACTGTATGTTTTTTTTATGTGTGTTACCTCAGAACTTTTGAATGGGTAAACCGATTTTGATGATTCTTTTTTTATTTGAAAGCTAGTGCTTCCCGTGTGATCCCATATAAATTTTATCAGAATCGGTGTAGTACTTTATAAAAAAATTAACAAAAACCAAAAATAATAATGCAAAAATGTACCCACTAAGTTTTTGCGATGGAAGTCGGTTTTTTAACGTGTTAAGTGTTTTCGGTTATTTGTACCTTGCAAGCAACGCTAAGCCATTCGTGACGGTTGTTTATCACTAGATGGCAGTTGTTAAGCCGTGTCGGATGCCTGGCTTGAAAAACTTCTGACAGTGTAAGACATAAGACATTTATTGATTCATTGTCACCAAACACCTAAACATAATATCGGGAATAAGTGAAATAAAAAAATGTGAGGAGAAAAATAACAAAATAGCAGTACCTAATATTACAAGTAGAGAAAAAAAAGATTATCAAAGTATGATGTGTATGAGTGTGTTTGTGTGTGTGTGTGTGTGTGTGTGTGTGTGTGTGTGTGTGTGGTGCAAGAATCACGGACCGCGCTCAGCATATACTGCGTGCGGCATATGCTGCAACACAGCGCTGGTTTTCAGCGTGGCCCAGGGCTGCTGCGATTGCGTGCACGATGCGGTCAGCCGTGTTGTAGTAGTATAGGTATATATTATAGTCGTATTAATGATATACATATAATATGGTATTGTTAACTAGCTCATAAGTCTCACTTACTATACTGTAAGCACACCCCGGACACTTCATACAACTTGCGAGAAATAACATTTCAAAAATCAAATGATGGAACAAATAAAGCTACGGCGAAATTCTATACATTCAAGAACCAAACGGTAACCAATGTGCATCAATCTGGGTGACGAGGGGGTGTGGTCGCAATCTAGAGAGCGGCAGGGAGTGTCCATACTGTATGTTAGTACAAATATATTTACTTTGCTATAAGGTAGTTCGCCACTAGTCGCACAAACTCCACCAACCCGGACTTGGCCCCCATGTGTGGAGTACGGGCTAACCTTCCCCAGTTTGGGAAGAGACTCGTGCCCCAACAGTGGGGACGTTATGGGTTGTTAACGATAGCACAGAGGATCCAACTTGATCTCAATTTCCTAACTGTGCATTTCTACCACCAAACCCATTCCATCGTAGTTTAGAAGTTTTGTTGTCCACATGTCAGGCCTTGCTCTTCAATCTGGCAATCTGGTGATGAACTGCCTCACAGCAAACCTACAGCAGGTACCACCATGGAACCTTCTCTACGCAGACGATTGATTGAAAACACTTTATTGCACAACATAGGAGGAAAAAAAAGATACAACGATTGAGAAAGTTGTACATATAGGCGGTCTTATCGCTAACAAGCAATCTCTTCCAGACAACATTTAGGTGGAGGAAACATGAAATATCATTATTGTGGGGTAGTGGTGGGCAATAAACAAATTCATAGAATATTTAAATATATAATATAAATAACTATTCATTCTTAAACTACCTAATACACGTAAAAAAATAAAATATAAACTAAAATATGATATAAACAAAAAATATATTAAAAATATATATATAAAAATATGTAAAATATATATATACATAATACATACATCCTACTAATATTATAAACGCGAAAGTTTATAAGAATGTATGGATGTATGTTTGTTACTCTTTCACGCAAAAACTACTCAACGGATCTTCCTGAAATTTGGCAGGTAGACAGATTAGGACGTGATTTAACACAGAGGTTACCTTTTTCCACGCTCGCGAGCCGCATGCGGCTCGCGCACTGCGCACCCTCGGAAAGTCATAAAAGCGTTGTCCACGCAGGTGAAGCCGCGGGAAACAGCTCGTAACATATATAGTATAGTAAGTACATAACATAATCAGATTCATGATGATATAATATGTAAGACCACATAGTCCTTATCAACGCAAACACAGACAACCTACAAAAGACTAAAACATAGAGAATAGCACTAAAAGAAGCTGGGTAGCGGATTAATAGGTCGAAGACCGAATAAAGCTACTTATACACTGTAACTTCAGAGGCGAAGCAGTAACACCATCCATCTTGAGGGCAGTCCGCTAAAACAAGTGAACGTGTAACGCGCTAACGCGTTGCTCTTATTTTTTCTTTTTTCTTTCGATCTATTTCATCTTTTTCTCATGCGCTAGCACATAAAAATCCATGTGTCACATTTTTAAAAGAAAGTGTGACATATGTGATTTAAAATCCATTCTTTGATGTCATTTAATATATATTTATATATATATGAGAACCTGATACTCTCTCTATGAGACCCGAGATGGCTATATAGCCAAATATCCCGGCTCAGTCATCACCGACGATGGAACTATAGATGCCGATATCGAATAAATACAGGATGGTTGAAATGGAAAAAAGAACGAGAGTGCTATGGGACTAAAGAATGCCGGTGCAGAGTATGAAACTACAGTTCACCCAGCCATGCTGTATGGCGAAGATTGCTGGCCCTTCAAAAAACAACAAGGGGACAAATCAAATATAGCAGACTTAAGAATTCTGCGTTGGGCCGGACGCGTGATTCTACTAGATCACAAAGGAAATATTGTACTACGTGGCAGCTTTAAAGTAAAATCTGTTCCTGGAATCTGGTAGACCACTGTCTAAGATGGTACGGACACGTTATGCGCCGACCTCCTGGTCACAAGACACGGAAGGTACTCGATATGTGCCCCGCGCCAATAAAAAATATTAACGAGGTACACGCTCCCGCATCAATGGCGGCGCCTTTCGTGTGTTGGTCGAATCTATGTCAGCCTTCTATGTTTGTTCGTGTGTAAACTCTATTGCGTAAAAAAATATATTACGTCCCCACCGAGGGGCTACAGCCTTAGCGATCGAGCCTTAACGACCATGCGGGCCTAATACGGGTTGATGGACTTCACACAAAACCTTTGAGTTTTTCCGCAGGCGTGTGCAGGTTTCCTCACGATGTTTTCCTTCATCGTAAGAGCGTCGGATAAACGTACTTATGAAATCGAAATTCGAAAACACATTGGTAGGTGGCTGGATTTGTACCACGATCTCCCGGACAGGAGGTAGCGAACCAAGCCATAACGCCACCGACGCTTAGCCTATGGATCAGTCAACTAGAGTTTTATTAAAAAATATTTTATAATCTGATTTACATGATAACAAACCACCTTTTAATTAATTAGTATATAAACATGATAACCAGCCAACAATACCGAGAAATTTTCGCAAGTACATACTTAATGAATTCTCGTTAGCGTGCCGAAATCCGATAAGGGTGAGTAACTTACCTGAAGTTTATCCAAAAATAATGAGATTACTTAATACATGAGCGCTTTGAACACAGATAAGCGAATAGGTTGGCTCTCAAGACACTGATACGGAGTAAATAGACGAGCAAGGCGCGCCAATTTCTTGGAAATCCAAGCGTGTAAAAGGGCATGTTGTTATATGCACAGTTTACGGAGAAGTGCAAAACATGTTTGAGTATTTTTTTTTATTAAAAATTTGAGTGCGTTTAGCTGCACCTCACCTGATGGTAAGTGCCAATGCAGCCGAGAATGTAACACGCAAGCTCAAATAGCGCCTATTCAGTCTCGTCTTGAAGATTCCCAAATTATACAAATCGGGGAATACAGACGCCGGAAGGGAATTCTACTCCTTGGCCGTTCGCATGATAAACGAAGAAGCAAAACGATTCGGTGCGAAAAGGTGGAACATAGACGACAAAGAGGTGGAACCGCTCTCCGCGCCTGGTCGTCTTATTATGAAAAGGAGAGGGGGGGAATGAGAGTATGTTAAGATGTAACAATTCAAAATTTAATATCGTAAAAAAACCAGCCAAGTGCGAGTCGGATAAGCACTCCGAGGGTTCCGTACCATGACACCTCTCCACACAACTACATACCTAGCATAATGATAATGTTACCCATTCACATTACTAACAAAAGTCATCAAGGCGTGCGACAAAAAAATGCTTTTTAGGGTACCGTACCCAAGGGTTTTTTTTTGGTTAAAGCCGTATATATGAATTGATTGACACCTCAATCCCTAAAATCGGTAAAGCCGTTTTGAGTCTATTTTTTTTTATTATGCAGCCGCCATTTTAGAAAAGTTCCGCTATCTTAAATTCCAGTGGATGAAATTTTCATTTCCTCGGATGAAATCATTCATATTGCTCCCTAGTATCGCTGGATAAAGCGGCTTGCTTTCTGTATAAAATGCAGCTTCTGATGAAAATATCGCCGTAAGCCATAAGAATATTAGCCCTGGAGGATTGGAAAATCGCTTTCATAGCGAGAGATCGGCGAGTTTATCTTTTTAAGACCTAGTTTAATTAATGGATGTGCATTTTGAGACCCAGTTAAATTAGAGGGTGTGCCTTTTAAGACCCAGTTGATTTGGTAGTGTGCATTTTAAGGCCCAGTTAAATTAAAGGATGTGCATTTTAAGACCCAGTTAAATTAGAGGGTGTGCGTTTTAAGACCCAGTTAAATTAGAGGGTGTGCATTTTAAGACCCAGTTTAATTAGAGGATGTACATTTTAAGACCCAGTTAATTTAGAAGTGTGCATTTTAGGGCCAGTTAAATTAGAGGATGTGCGTTTTAAGACCCAGTTAAATAAGAGGATGTGCAAAGACCCAGTAAAGTTAGAGGGCGTGCATTTTAAGACCCAGTTAAATTAGAGGGTGTGCATTTTAAGACCCAGTTAAATTAGAGGATGTGCATTTTAAGACCCAGTTCAAATAGAGCGCATGCATTTTTCAAGTCCCCATGATAAGCTTTTTATCACAAACCAATTTATTCAATGACTGGCTGGCTGCCAAACATTAGTGTATTTAGCACGGAAACGGTCGAAATAAATGCTTATAACAACTGTTTCACTAAACCCATCTAAGTAATAACCGTGTTTACGGTCAGTTTACCTCGTTGATCATGCAATCAACCAAGCAAGTCGCACTGAGCTATGACCATTTTTAAACGACTTCAAAAAAAGAAGGAGGTTCTATGTTAACTTTATATTTTTTTTTAATGTATGTTCACCGATTTCTCCGTCAATTGTGGATCGATTTTCAAAATTCTTTTTTTATTCAAAAGAGTATACTCCCGAGGGGGTCCCATTGTCACCTAGTCAGGATCTGATGATGGGATCCCAGGGAAATCGAGGGCAACCCTCAAATTTTAAAGGCACTAATTACGTGACTCGTATGTTTTCTAAAGCTATTAAAATACTTGCGTCTGTTAGTTATATTCTCATGTTGATAAGCTGATGTAGGAAGGTACAACTCCTTAACGGTTAGGAGTTGCAGGAAAATTCGTTTTAATGTTACACATAGATATATATACGTAGGTATGCATAGACCGATAGTTGTATTCTTTCAGGTTATTCAGATGAGCTGATGATGGACGATTTAACTCCTTAACTTTCATGCTGCTGAGATGATGATAAAAGCCACAGGAGTCTGTATCTGTTAATGAAACACATGTATTATTATTTGATGATTCCTATTGGTGAGTATAGTTGATTGGGTTTAACGTTGATAGGTAGCATTATCACAAAAAATAAACAAAATAAAAAAAAGTTTAAAAAACTAAAAACCGACTTCAAAATGAAATTCACTCAAAAGTATGAAATTTGATTTCGTTATAGTTGGTTAATTTCGTGTATTTAAGTACCTACCTATAATAATATTATTTCACACTTTTGAGTGAATTTCATTTTGAAGTCGATTTTAAGTTTTTTAAACTTTTTTTTATCTCATAAAGCATGTAAGTAATTAGTTCCTACTGAGACCCAATTTGTATGGATGATTTAATATTTATAGGTCACACATTCCGTCTCGTATATCTACCAGATACGCTAAACTACCAGTTTTATAATATAGCGTCCCCACTCACCGACAGCATGGTCATATAGTGAGGGCCGCTATTCCCACTACGGTAGGTCTTGCCGCCAAGACACAAACAGTTAAAATCGCAAGAAGGCCTCCCAATTTTTATAACCGCCTCCGTGATGTAATGGTTAGTCCATTCGCTTCAAACCAGGAGGTCGCGGGTTTGATTCCCGGTGGTGTCAACTTGTAGTAATGCATTTTCTAAGCCCGCCTGGCTAGCTACCACCATAACATCAGTGTTAACAACATTGATGCGTTCCGGCTTAAAGATAGAAAAGCCAGTTTTCCATTGCGTTGGGGAACTTGAAAAGCCCACTTTCACCTTCTGCATCATCGTCGCTTACTGAGATCGAGATGATGCCAAGGGCTTACCACATACATTTATCTTATATTCTGTTTTTGGAGAGACATACAAAGATTTGAAGTTCTATTATTAAAGTCACAATGTAACCTTGAAACACAACCTAAAAATAACATACTACACAACGAAGCAGCATTGAAATATTAAGACAAAAAACATTAGAAAACTTTTACTTTTTTGACTCAACCATCTTTCTACGGCTCCGCTGGTATCAGACGCACCAAGTTAAAGGTTGTAACTTTCGTCGTTAGGAGTTACTGGCAAGTTAGAGGGGAACTTAGGGTGGGGGTGGGGGTAACTTCTGAATGTTTTGAGCCTATCGTGTTAATGACTGAGGTCATGGAGAAAGAAGGGAAATAACGTTAATTTGCTTAAAACTGAGTTTCTTTTTTATTTTGGTGAACTCCGTGGCGTAATGGTTAGTCCATTCGCTTCACACTAGGAGGTCGCGGTTTCGATTCCCGGCGGGGTCAACTTTGTAAGACTCGGTACGGTTGGTGGTAGGGTATTTTCATAGCCTGCCTGGCTAGGTACCCCAATCTTACCTAAGTCTTGCTGCCGTTAAACATCAGTGATAACAGCATAGATGTGTTCCGGCTTGAAGATAAGACAACCAGATCCTCATTGCGTTGGGGAATCTTGGTAAGCCCGCTTTCATTTCCAGCACCATCGTCACTTACCATCAGGTGAGATGATGCCAAGGGCTTACCAATTGTGAATAAAAAAAACCGGCCAAGTGCGAGTCGGTCTCGCTTACTGAGGGTTCCGTACCACCACATCTCTGGATAACAAACTTTAAAAATAATAAATCAAAAACTACATCACGAAAATAAAAAAAAATCTATTTAAGCTTGTGCCAATGAAGGCCTTTCATACGATACCCCACATCATATCAGCCACAAATCGTCCACTGCTGGACAAAGGCCTCCCCCAAGGATTTCCACGACGACCGGTCCTGCGCTGCCCGCATCCATCGGCTTCCCGCGACCTTCACCAGGTCATCGGTCCACCGAGTGGGAGACCTGACTACGCTACGTCGTCCGGTGCGCGGTCGCCACTCGAGAACTTTACTGCCCCATCGGCCATCTGTTCTACGAGCTATGTGCCCTGCCCACTGCCACTTCAGTCTAGCGATTCTGTGAGCTATGTCGGTTACTTTAGTTCTCCTGCGGATCTCCTCGTTTCTGATACCCCACAAGATTAACTCAATTCAAAATTTGGACCGCCGTTCTTTGCATAATTGTTTACGTACTTTAAATTAAAAAAACAATTTTTTTTTATTTAATTACAAATGTATGTTTCAGATTTTTACCTATACTTGTAGTGAAGACGGTAATACTTGCCTAATTTCATAGTTCTAGGTCAACAGAAAATACCCTATGAATTTTGATTCCCTTGAATGTGTTGAAATATACGTTTTTTATTTTGTTGTTTTATTTGAAACAGCTGTTTCGCGAAACAGTCGAGCCAGTATGTGAACTACTCAAAATCATGGTTTTTTTTTCGTATCGATTCTCGACTTTACAACAAATGATAATTTATTATAGTTTGCCGATGGATGCGGGCAGCGCAGGACCGGTCGTCGTGGAAATCCTTGGGGGAGGCCTTTGTTCAGCAGTGGACGATTTGTGGCTGATATGATGATGATGATACGTTTTTTGCGGCTGTATTTTTTTCTTCACGTTAATTTAGAAGTTTGATTTCTACAGCTTCAAGGGACTGTAGAGCGGAGTACAAGGTTATTAATCAACTCGATACCTCAACGCGTTCACAAGATACAGGGTCTTGATAGACAGACGGACAACATAGGGTTCCTATAAGGGTTCCGTTTTTTTTCTTTTTGAAGTACGGAACCATTAAAAGAACTGTCGTAGCACTCTTACTCTTGTATAATAAGTTATGGCTAAGTGCATTCATTTCTGTTTTCCGTAGCAACAGGAATTAGCTTTCATGTTACAAACATATTAATTTTCATCGATTCTTAATCAAAATATAATAGGGTTGCCATTTTGTTGTAAAGTCGAGAATCGATACGGAAAAAAAAAACCATGATTTTGAGTAGTTCACATACTGGCTCGACTGTTTCGCGAAACAGCTGTTTCAAATAAACCGGTTTTCGCTAATTGATTTTTAACCACGGACTCGAGTGTATACAGTGTTGGATAACAGCAACAATAGTTACAAACTGTGTCGTTGCTATTAACGCCCACACCTGGCAAGCAGAGGTGTTCCGTCCGACAAGCTATATAAAGATTACTAATATGTTTATGTTAGATACATACACTATTCTAAGAGATTAAAAAAATACAATTTTAAAAACTAGGTGTGTAAGGGAGAGAGAGAGAAAGTATTTATGTATGTATGAGTGTATGTGTTTGTGTATATCTGTATGTTGTATGTAGTGAGATTGTTAAATTCCAATAATGCATTCAGTGCCATCATACTTTATAGTTTGAAACCATTCTGTACACTTTACATTCAAGTAGCGATAGAGGGTACATATTTAGCTTTAGGTTAACCTAATTATACACTCTGGCACTAAGATAGTGGAGCTGGAAATTTGTCATGGCCAGGCGACAATATTAAATGCTACACACCTTAGCCTGTTTACGTTTTCCTTTCATTAGGTCGCGGTTGGCGTCATAAGGGAGTAGAGAATGTTTGCGTATTATAAGATATAGTACAAACAATTGTCTTACTGAGAGTACGTTACACATAGTATAAAGTTCAGATGTAGGGAATCTTATTGATTTGAAAGAAATCACTTTTATCACCGCTCTTTGGGCCCTTTCTAGGCGAAGCATTATAGTTTTTCCTGATCCACCTCAGGCAGTGATGCATTAAGACAGCACCGATTGCTCTAAGTTTTTAGTGTTTCAAAGTCAGCAGATGGTCTTAGGTTTTTAAAGACGTATATTAGCTTTCTGACTCCAGACATTAGAGAGTCGATGTGTGCATGCCAAGTCAATGTGAAATTTAGGTTAATGTCAAGGTACTTAATATAGTTCGTTTGTGATAATTTAATACAGTTGCAGGCTGACTGGTTAGTCAAACTCACATAAGCAGAAATATAGAAAGAGCTGCTAGGAACTGAGGATATTATTGGGAGCAAAGCATATGAATTATGTCTTTTCCAAATTTAGTGTTAGAAGATTACAAGAAAGCCATGCCATAACTGTACACAAAGCTGATTCCACATAGGATTGTGCTTCCAGCCAAGTACTACCCTGCACTAGCAAAGCAGTGTCATCAGTGTATGTCAAGATCTTTGAATTGGTTAGTGTCAGTTTTCATAAATCATTTATATAGACACAAAAAAGTGTTGGTCCTAGCACACTACCTTGCAGAACACCAAAGGTAATAGATTTGTCTTCACTAACAAGACCATCAATATCTGTAAACTGCAATCGGTCACTAAGATAGCTTGTAAAGAGGCTAAGAACAATTCCACGAACACCCACGTGCTCCAGTTTCCTTATTAGGATGGGAACAGATACAGTATCGAAGGCCTTTGATAGATCCAAAAATGTTCCAAAAGTTTACGGTTTTTATTATAAAATTTGGCTACTGAATCAGTAAGCTCCATAACGGCACCTTCAGTTAATTTTCCGGATCTGAAACTGAACTGATAGTAGCTGAGGATATTATTTGCGTGTAGATACGCGATACACCGCTTATTCGTGATTTTTTCTACTGAAAACATAGTCAGTATAGATATTGGTCTTTAGTGAGTGACACTGGATCTGTCCCCAGCCTAATACATAGATCGGTCAAAGAAGAACTTTTTAGTTTGTCTAGCTGTTCTTAAAGCAGTAGGAATATTATCGCAGAGGTATTTTGAGACTCATAATAATGAGATCAATTTCTTCACAGTCTGTATTGCGTAATTCCAGAGCCATAAAACATTAAATATAACATTTGTTACCGTTCTATCTTTATATTGTCTTTTATTATACATAATTCACCTGATGGTAAGAGACGATGATGCCGATGATAGAAGCGGGCTTACCAAGATTCCCCACGCAATGGGGATCTGATCATCTTATCTTCAACCCGGAACACATCAATGTTGTTCACACTGATGTTTGGCGGCAAGACTTAGATAAGATGGTAGTAGCTAGCCAGGCGGGCTATGAAACACCAACCAAACCGAGTCTTTTAAAGTTGACCCCACGTGGAATCGAACCCGTGACCTCCTGACGTGACGGAGGTGGTTAAAATATAAAAAAGCTAGAGTAAGGATCAAACAGCTTACACCAAACAATACATACTACATACAGGTTGTTACCCATAATCATGGTAAGCCCGCTTCCATCCTCGACATAACTGTCACTTACCATCTGATGAGATGATGTCAAGGGTTTATCAATTGTGAATTTAAATATATTTATAGATACTCATGAAACTGAGAAGCTTTAGTTCAACATCTTTCCTGTATGGACCAAAATGGACTTTTTAAACAAAGTTTGTTGGATTTGTAAGAAAAATGCATTTTTTGTGACTTCAGCAAAGTTATAAAACAAAAGTTGTTCAATTTCATTGTGTACGTAGTACACAGCTCTTCATAAAATGTGCTACATTTTAACTTACACTATCAAAACTCGAGAGAGTAAAGTAAAAATCTACCACAATACGGATCTGGAATATGGACCTACAATGAAACAGAAGATTTTTTGAGAGTAATTCGATGACACACACATCCCCTCCCTCTCCCCACACACACACACACACACATACACATTCATACACTCACTCACTTTCTATTATGTATGACTATTTTTATTAAGTTCAAATTTAAAATTTTAGTTTTATTATTTACTGTTGGCTTACCTTAAACATAGAAATTGTTTGGACTAATTGGACTCACGGCCGCTACGATACAAGCTTAGCCTAGTGTAGGAACCACTGCTCTATATATAAACTTGTATTGTATTTTTCCTGACAAATAAATAAATAAATCATCATCATATCAGCCAAAAATCGTCCACTGCTGGACAAAGGCCTCCCCCAAGGATTTCCACGACGACCGGTCCTGCGCTGCCCGCATCCATCGGCCTCCTGCGACCTTCACCAGGTCGTCGGTCCACCGCGTGGGAGGCCTGCCTACGCTACGTCTTCCAGTGCGCGGCCACCACTCGAGAGCTTTACTGCCCCATCGGCCATCTGTATAAATAAATAAATAAAAAAGACGTGTGGCACTCGGGGACTGCCGCGGTAAAGCTATTGCATAGCATTTTGTATCAACTTATGCAATTATAATTATTTATTTATTTTATTCATGCAGTATTTCTTTTTCTTTGATATTAATTCAAGTTACACTTTTTGAGCGTGGTGACCGATAAGAAAACAATTTTTTCTTTTATTAAATAAATAACAATATTTAGAAGTGATTATCGAATTTCGCGCGATGTACATTTATATAGATATAATATCATATATACTTTCTCTGCGCGGCATTCATGTGCATTATCTATACACCAAAAACAAAGGTACTGAATAGTACACGTGCTTGGTTTGATGGTTTCTGTTATATACATAATGAAGAATGAATTTATTTATATATTTATATATATATATATATATATATATATATATATATATATATATATATATATATATACATATTGAGAATCTAAATTGAGAATTTAAACTATACGCGTGTGTGTGTTTGTGTGTATAAAAGAGGGCTACTTTTAATATCGCTCATTTTAATATCAAAAATTTAGGTCACCTTTATAGCAGTATTATATTTTCAATTCAAAATTAATACTGCATTTGTGATAATAATAAAATGTATGTAGGTATATAGAGTACTCACTCATTTTCTTTCACTATTTTTTCGTGACTTTCTTCATTAATAATAAATGCACTTTGTTCATTCATATTTATTATTTATTTTCGCTTAACCGCGCTTTATTACTTTCTTCATTAATAATAAATGCAGTTTGTTCATTCATATTTATTATTTATTTTCGCTTAACCGCGCTTTTTTACATCTTTGTTTTTTTTAAGCAATGGTAGTTGGAACTATACAGCCAAATATGGAATAAAATCTTTTTGTACCTATCTCTATAAATACAAACAGCTGTGTCTTAAATAAAATCTTTTTGCATTTGATAAATAAAAAATAATCAAATATTTTTTGTCATATGGAGGTATATACAGTTTATGAAAAGAGTTTTATTATTCTCCGAAAATGATCAAATCTTCTTATATGTTTGTTTTGACAACCGATATTGTTGCCATGGCAACCGAGCGTCAGGTTTTTCTTCGTTACGGAATTTCTGGATTCGGTCCCCGCGCTCAAAGCCTGCGATAAAATCTATGCAATAGCTTAATAAACATCACTAATAAACATAAATAAACAGCGCAAAAACACCTGCTAAACTGAATAAACTACGTGATTATGGTCCCGTTGGCACTATCAAGGGACGTGACCCCAAGAAGTAGGTACCTCGCGACCACCGACAAAAATACTTTTGTTTATCAAAACAATTTGGCCCCCAACCTAGCTACGCCCCCGGGAGGTACATTTTAAATAAAGGTCTGTCCACACAAAATTACCGGTCTGTTTGTGTATGCCGCCGTAATCACGACCTTTGCCTTTGATTATCTGTGGGTATACTTGTCTGCGCACTGGTTAACCGTCACCTGCCCGTATTTACCGGTTAGGGTTAGCGAATTATTACGTTAACAAATATTTGAATATCGGGTTTTTAAGGGGTTAGCTTGGTGCAGAGTCAGCAGCATTACTCCTAATTACCCTCTGATAATCCTGTTTCATGCAGTTCAGGGGGTATAAGTAAAGAATAACAAATGTTAGTATAAGTGTTGGTCGAAATTTTTATGGTAACGGTATATATTTTTTTTTACTAAATATTGAAGTGTATAAGACACAGTAATTAAGAGTAGTGTAAGTCGTTTTACTTTCTTGCATGAAAGTCATTTTTGCTTTTGAGCTCCTAAGGAGCGTATTGTGATGGCAGAAACCAATTAATTAAGGTTTGATGGCCATGTATTGTCTGACACAAATAGTAAATAAGTAAAAACTAAATATGTTTATGTGTATGTCCCTCCTAAGCGCACTTTTTTTTTATTCACAATTGGTAAACCCTTGACAACATCTCACCTGGTGGTAAGTGACGATGTTGCCGAAGATGGAAGCGGGCTTAGCAAGATTCCCCAATGCATCGGGGAACTGACTATCTTATCTTCATGCCGGAACACGCCAATGATATCAACATTGATATTTGGCGGCAAAACTTACATAAGATGGTGGTAGCTAGCCAAGCGGGCTTAGAAAATGCCCTACCACCAACCATACCGAGTCTTACAAATGACCCCGTAGTTAATCGAACCCGCGACCTTCAGTGTAAAGCCAGTTAACTTTGCCTCTGGGCTACGGAGGCGATTGCTGGAAAGATTTCCAAATCTATAGTATCAATAATTGATACAATTACGGTTTGAGTCAGAGAATCATCAGCCGCAAAATGTCCACTGCTGGACAAAGACCTCCCCCTAGGATTTCCACGATGACCAGTCCTGCCAGGGTTAGAGAATATTTTTTAAAAATATTTCTAGCTTTTTAAAAAAAATTATCAATCTTTTGATTTTTTTCTTTTGCTTGTGCTGTGAGACCTTAATTCTTGTCAAATTTCATGTTCTTAGTAGTGCAGGTCAAAGGCATGTACCCTGTAGGTTTTGATTTACTTGCGAACATCAAAATATTATGTGACAAAAATTTCAATTGCAAATATAAAACACGAGTATACATAAAGTGTTAAAGATTTTTATTTATTTATTAGTATAATGTGTACAGAAAATAGATATTATAGGGTACAAAGGGTATTACTTATTTCTAATAAGAAATTTCTTTTAATATACCCGGGAAAAAGTTAATGCTTAAAAAAACTGTAGACCTTAGTATTTGATATTAATAACGTAACTATAACGTTTCTTAGCTAGTCATGTGTTGTCGTCAGAACTCACAGCGTGTGCAAAATTTCATCCTAATCGAAGACCGGCAAGTGGGTCAAATTTAGATTCCAAGATTTTCTTATATACGTAGTTACAAGTGAAACTAATAAAAGCGTGTTAAAAACTGTTTAGCCGTTTTATCAATACCTTCATTCTCTTACTGTCAGTATTTATTTCATGCGCCCAACTTATGTAATGTAGGAGAAAAATCCAAAAACCACTCAAAACTACATAGTTTTACAAAATAAAACATATTAAGCAAAAACCAATAAATAGTGTTTTGTTTTGACTATCCAGAAGAAAAAAGTTTTCACGTTCAGCAAGGTTGCGGTCGACTCAACATCATCATTACAGCTCATATACGTCCCCACCGAGGGGCTCGAGCCTACCCTGAATCAGGATTACAACCTTCGAGTTTCTTCGCAGGCGTGTGCAGGTTTCCTCACGATGTTTTTCCTTCACCGTTAAAGCAATCGGTAAGTATGTACGTAAGTTTTAAGACTCAACATATTTTAGCGAAAATGCACTAATTGTGGCAGCCTGCTCTTAAAATCGCTCGATCGCGTCTTTTTATCGAATTTCTAGGTCTCGGTATTCTTTTATACAAAAATACTTTTTTTGATGTGAATTCTTTTATACAAAAACTTTGTACGAAAAACCGACGCTTCGACACGATATATGATGGTGTATATATAAAGTCTTTGAGTAGTAGTGTGTGTTTCACATCTGCCAGGCGTACCGTGACGGCTAATTTTTTTAAATTAAAAATTTGAGTGCGTTTGACTATATCTCACCTGATGGTTAGTGACGATGTAGTCGAGGATGGTACACGCAAACTCAAATAATGCCTATTCACTCTCGCCTTGAAGATCCCCACATTGTAGGAGTTGGGAAACACAGACGCAGGCAACGAGTTCCATTCCGTCGCTGTCCGCATAATAAATGAGGAAGCGTAACGCTTCGTGCGTTTAGGCTAAATATCAACAACATAATAATTTTTCTAAAAAAAGGAACAATATACTAAAAAAAAGATGTACCTACTTTGGATGACCGTGCTGTTATAAAACTATAACGTAATTTATATTTGGACCATTCACTGAAATAATTCTAAATTGACAATTTTATTTGATTAAAAATGGCTATTTTAATAGAATGCCGGTAGGCAACGATCGTCGCCCTACCCTTGGTATTTAAATAAGTAACCAAGTATTAAAATAACAAAAGAATTAAATTTCACTTGGGTGTGAATTACCCAACCCGGTGAAGCGTCGGTGGCTCAACCGGTAACGACTCGGTCCATCTAACCAGAGGTACCGGGTTCAAATCTGGACGGCCAATGTACCAATGAGTTTTTCAAAAACTTACGTACATACTTACCGATTGCTTTAACGGTGAAGGAAAACATCGTGAGGAAACCTGCACACGCCTGCGAAGAAACTCGAAGGTTGTGTGTGAAGTCGACCAACCCGCACTGGGCCCGCGTGGTCGACTAAGGCCTAATCGCCCTGATTCAGGGTAGGCTCGAGCCCCTCGGTGGGGACGCATATGAGCTGTAATGATGATGAATTACCCCACCGTTCTTAAATACACTTACTAGGTACAAAACGCATTTAAAATTTAAAACTAATAGCTAAATTGTTAAAAACCGGAGGTAGGAAATCTTCTAGGACGGCCAATGGCCAGACAGTCGCTCGGGATTAAGGATAAATTCAGAATTTACTTCCCTTTAGGCAAGCAGCTGGGCGGGCAGTGTGGCCAAAAGACTGGCTGGTGGTTAGCGCAGCTCTATACCAGGATCATTCTTGAATCGGAGGAATTTTCGGGGACGTCAAACTCGCAGGGGGAGTGAAAGACCCTACGGACATATGTAAATCTAGTTCGCAGCAGTACCAAAAATATACGCAAAGCGGTTTCCTTACACAAATTACTCACCACCTTTTTAATTGGTACTTAGCTATCTACGTATACTTGTTGATAGATGATGTAATTCAAAATCCTTCTAACAACTTCTCCACTTCACACTAAAAACCGAATAAACATACTCAATTTAAATTTGTAGTCAAGTCAAACTCCATGTCATTTCAAAATAACTCGTCGCTTTTCAAAGTTTCCTCGCAAGCCATCCTACCGATGTGTTCCGCATTGGTCCCACCCATATACATTTTCAGACTATTCCGACTATACAGTTTAGGAAAAAAATAACATTTTATTATGTCAACTACATAGCTACCAGGCAACCGCCGTCCGTCCCTTGGATTTATGGCTATAGTTTTTTTTAATATTTCAATTCTTGTAATAGTAACACTTATTTAAAATTTCTGGAAAAAAAAATTGCTCAATACGAGCAACACATTTCATTAGTTGGTTATATAACCTACCCTAACTAGTTTAGATGAAGACAATAAAAATATTAATACAGGAGATTGGCCGTCGCCTTCGAGAGAGGGGGTGTGACGCCCGCTCCGGGTCCTACCTGCTGCAAAGGTTGTCTATTGCCATCCAGCGCGGTAACTCGATGTGTGTCATGGGCTTCTTTGCGTCTGGTTCGACTCGGGGTTTCGATTTTTATTAACCCGGCGTAAATGAGGTCGGGTATCTCATACCCATCAATTTATAAAACACTAAATATTTCTTAACTGCGCGATTTCTGGAACTCGGCTGGCTCGGTAGCTGGAGAGGATGCCACGAGGGGTGATTTTAGTGTTTTTTTTTTAATTTATATTGTTGATTTTTGTTTAAAAAAATACTATTTTGTTTTTTATAGAAATATAAATACTTTTATAACTAGAACTGGGTAATTCTATCATTTTACCTCATATCCCTATGTTTATTAATATATTACAGTAATAAGTAGTCATTTCAGTTATCAAAATCAACAATTTATGTCACACAGTAGGTGTAACTATTTTTCACCTCATTCACGCCGGGTTATAGATGAAAACTAATAATCCGGCAGTTAATATGTATCTTATGCCACTCAGGGTAGCAAGATAAATCTAACGACACCTCGCATTCCTACCCATCCAGCCGTTTAGGCTATAGGCTCAGCTGAAAAAGAAGACATGTATACATTCATATGAGTAACTTAGACAAGGTTCTAACTTGGCTATAGGCTCAGCTGAAAAAGCAGACATGTATACATTCATATGAGTAACTTAGACAAGGTTCTAACTTGTTTAAGATTCATACATACAAACACCCAAAAGATATCACCCTCCTTCTTAAGGCGAGGCACCGGTGGAGAATCGGAGAAACCCTTTTGCTAGATCAATTTTTTTGGGTAATTACTACTAAATATCGGTCATGCAAAAAATATTGGACATACTTAAGGATATTGTCTGAGGAATGTGCTAATATGTTACACGATAGTGTGTACTTTACTCGATCATAAAAAAATCCCAAAAACAGGTCTAAAACGTCTTAAAAAAGGTCTAAAACGGATTGTTCATTAATAAAATTTCTAAATTTACACATAGTGTTTATATGGAGATATTTCTTTTTAAGTACTACAAAGAACCTGCTAAATTTTAGTTTTTGAAGAGAAATAACAACGTAAAACATTGAAAAAGTGCAAAAGTGTGGTAATTGTCTTGACTCTTTACACGCAAAAAAAACAGAGACAACTGTTTTACAAAAAAATGAGACGAAAGTGGAACAAATCATCTTACCATCATCGAGTCGTCGTCCTGCGAACGCGAACGCTCGCCAGGTGTGTTCAACCCCCTGTAGGGTAAGTTTCACGGGCCGCTGCTCCAACCCTTTGATTTTCCACATGGTGGCACGCCTGAAATAGAGTAGACATGATAGTAGACAAGGATGGGTGTAGTGTGAAGGAGACAGCCAGATTGAGATGGGTCCGAAGAGTTGCTGTTACGTGAAAGTTATGTGTTTTGTGTGCAGTTCACATTAAGTACATGAGCAGTTTGTTCACAGTTACTGTAGGTATGTGTAAGAGATACGATCGCATATAGTTCAAGTAGGTAGGAAATTTTGGGCAAATCATCCTGACATGATTTTTGCATCTGTCTGAGTGCACGTCACGCCGCATTAGTATACCTACTGCAGTACCTAGTATACCTAGTATACCTTCGTAGTATACCTACAGCGGCAACCGTTTCGCCGCGCGTCTTTAACAAAAATATGTTATCTGTGGCCCCTGCCCCGCACTCACCGCATTACACACTCTGTTCCCTGTGCTGTGTCGCGAATGCGAAATACATAATACACAATTTCATCATTATCATCATCATATCAGCCGAAGGACGTCCACTGCTGGACATAGGCCTCCCCCAAGGATCTCCACGACCTTCACCAGGTCATCGGTCCACCGTGACCATGCTCGTAGAATACACAATTTAGTTTCAGTTTATTGTCGTAAACAAAAAAAAATACTAAAAATTTATTTAATATCATTCACTAGAAACAAAAACATAGGTATTTGCCAAAAACATTAGTCCGTACGTTTGTCTGTCGTCGGTCCGTACGTAAATCTGACACGCTTTTCCTCGGCTAAACCAAGGGCCAGATTGAAATATTTTTTTTATTTACAGTTTTATGATAATTTATCGAAGGATTCCGATCAGCGTCTTGCTGAGTTGCCATTTAACAAACAATGAAAAATACAAAAATCTCCAAAGTAACTCTAACGATTTAGATGAAATTTCTTTCTGATTAGCTATTATTATTAATGTCTTATCAAGTAGAATTGTTGGTTATTAAGGCAAAATTTGCTTAAGGCAGGCCTGCCTTCATTGCGATTTTTTTAATGAATAATTCCTCTTTTCCGAAGGTTGATAATGGAGGGAAGGTCAGGGTCCAAATTAAGTAAAATGTGATTTATCACCAGTCGAACTATATTTATATTTAAATAAGAAAATAATTATGTGAATAAACCAATAAAACAGAACAATGATCAGAATCGGAATCGTAATTAAGAATAGAATGACCATTTTAAAAAACAAACAAAAAACAAAAAGTAAAAATAAATAAAAAGATGATTTAAAAACAGGTTGAACATAAAAAAAACAAAAAGATTGACTTCGTCCAATACAAATCTTTATATAATATTCAAAGAATTATCCTCCAACTCTTAAACGTTAAGGAGTAGGACCTTCCACCATCAGCTCATTAACAAAAGATGATGACTACCAGATGCAAATAATTGAATAGCTTTAGAAAATACATGAAACACATGAGACGGGCCTATAAAATTTGAGGGTTGCCCTCGATTTACCTAGGATCCTATAATCAGATTCTGACTTGGTGACAATGAGACTACCTCGGGAGTATATTCATTACAATAACTGGTCTATACGTATCTACGTATAATATGTAAAGAATTATCCTCCAACTCCTAACTGTTAAGGATCTCATAAGGAACTCATCAACATGAGATGATGACTCCCAGAAGCAAATACTTCAATAGCTTTAGCAAACAAAGGAAACAAGTAGTACGAGCCTATAAAACTTGAAGATTGCCCTCGATTTCCCTAGGATCACACCATCAAATCCTGACGTGGTATAATGGAAATACCTCGGAAGTTGTACTCGTTCGATAAAAAAAAAAAAATTTTAAAAATCGGTCCACAATTGATAGAGTAATCGGTGAACATACATCATCATTACAGCTCATATACGTCCCCACCGAGGGGCTCGAGCCTACCCTGAATCAGGGCGATAACATGCGTGAACATACATAAAAAGTACATATAGTGGAACATAGAACCTCCACTTTTATGAAATTGGTTAGGTTAGAGGGGGAATTATGAGGTTGTGAACCTCCAGGGAAGACTTTTCGAAATTTTCTATAGAACACCGATACACGTCAATCCAATGCTTTGCTGCGACGTGAGCGAAATCAACTAAAAAATGTTTTTATTAACTTCCCTCGGGGACTATGTCGGACCAGGCAATTTCCACGTCATGAAAAGTAATATCCTAGATCACTTCTCAACCTTTTATCTAACTGAATGTTAAAAATCTGGTTGGACCGTTTCTCCGTTGCGAAGTGAAGGAAGGACCAACAAACAAACACATTTGTACATTTAAAAGATTACTTATGATTTACGTAATATTAAAGCGTAATATAAGGCTCAACCGGTAACGACTCGGTCCTTCTAACCAGAAGTACCGGGTTCAAATCTGGACGGCCAATGTACCAATGAGTTTTTCAAAACTTACATACATAATATACTTACCGATTGCTTTAACGGTGAAGGAAAACATCGTGAGGAAACCTGCACACACCTGCGAAGAAACTCGCAGGTTGTGTGTGAAGTCGACCAACCCGCACTGGGCCCGCGTGGTCGACTAAGGCCTGATCGCCCTAATTCAGGGTACGCTCGAGTCCCTCGGTGGGGACATATATGAGCTGATATGACTATGACGGAATATTCATGGATTTTGCAGGGATGTTCATTGTTCAAAGACACAAGTTTCGCATCGTGTCAAACATAACTAAAGATGTTTGCGCACCCTTGAAATTCGCATAAAATATATGAAAATCATTCAGACAAGTAAATAAATGTTGAAAATAGTAAAAAAAATATATTTCTGCATTTTAGCCCCTAAGAACTAGGAATCCAACTCGGCTGGACAGCAGTGACTAACAATTCAACTTTTTAGTCTTGACTAAGGCGTTTGACCAGTGCGTGTTGCCAGTGATGACATACGGGAATGAGACATGGTCGCTTAATATGGGCCTCATAAGAAGGCTCAAGGTCACCCAAAGGGCGATGGAGATTCCCTACGCGATAGAATCAGAAACTAGTAGATCCGTAGGAGTGCCAAGGTAACCGACATAGCTCACAGAATCACTTAATTTAAGTGGCAGTGGGAGAGGCACATAGATCGTAGAACAGATGGTCATTGGGGTAGTAATGTTCTCGAGTGACGACCGCGCACCAGAAGCGTAGGAAAGCCTCCCACTCGGTGGAAGAGGTCGTGGGAAGCCGCTGGATGAAGGTAACGCCGAACAAGTCATCGTGGAAATCCTTGGAGGAGGGTTTTATCCAGCAGTAAACTTCTTTCGGCTGATATAATGATGATGATGATGAAGAGCTAGAGTTCCTACAGAACATACCTAGACTCGACATAGCTCACAGAATCGCTAAATTGAAGTGGCAGTGGCCAGGGCACATAGCTCGTAGAACAGTTGGCCGATGAGGTAGTAAAGTTCTCGAGTGGCGACTGCGCACCGGAAAACGTAGCGGAGGCAGCCCTCCCACGCGGTGGACCGACGACCTGGTGAAGATTGAGGGAAGCCGATGAATGCGGGCAGCACAGGACCGGTCGTCGTGGAAATCTTTGGGGGAGGCCTTTATCCAGCAGTGGACGATTTTCGACTGATAAGATGATGATGATACCTAGACTCGTACTACGTTTAACATTAAATAGTATTAGGTCCCTCAGAGACCCCGAAGGCGCCGACAGTTTAATTGACACTATAATCTACTTACAAGATGTTCCGTAAAGGAAGCATAACAGCAAAAACCTCTCAAATTCTCCATCCACGTTTATGAACCATCTGCACTAATTAAAACGAGCCGTATAATGTAACACTCATGTTCCCGTCACAGCACCAATTACGACGAATCACATGGTATAAAGCTTTTTATCGTCTTGTAATAAGGGCCTTATTAGCTTAAAATGACGCAAAGACACGTTCGTTTTATTACACAGTTTTAAACGGTTACATGACGGGAATCCGTTTCATTGTTTAAGACTTGAAACGGTGATTAGATTTTATATTTTTGAAAAGCTGCAAGCTTGTTTGTCTTGTATTGAAATTGAAATTTCAGGTTTTCAAGAAATTTATGAAGTGGTTCAGGGATTCTTAATGGGACGGAGTTATGGTTTGGTTGTTGAAATAACATTTCCTGAACCCATTTTAAGGCTCTATATAACCTTTATATATTTTTTAATCGACTTCAAAACATTAGGAAATTCTCAATTTAACTTTTTTATATGAAGCAGCGGTGACTCAACCAGTAACGACTCGGTCCTCCAAACCAGAGGTGCCGGGTTCAAATCCGGACGGCCAATGTACCAATGAGTTTTTCAAAACCTACGTACATTTACTCACCGATTGCTTTAACGGTAAAGGAAAACATCGTGAGGAAACCTGCACACACCTGCGAGGAAACTCGAAGGTTTGTGTGTGATGTCAACCAACCCGCACTGGGCCCGCGTGGTCGACTAAAGCCTGATCGCCCTAATTCAGGGTAGGCTCGAGCCCCTCGGTGGGGACGTATATGAGCTGATATGATGATATGTATTTTACGCAATTTATTTGCCGATTGTGAACCGATTTTGATAATTTTATCCTTAATGAATAGGTCATCATACATCCAGTACAGTCCCAGATATTTTTTTTTCAAAATCGGTTAAGTGTTTTTTTTGTTGTAAACATGTTTTTTTGTAAAAACAGGCCTTTTTACAAGACTTCACTGTCCATCCGTCCGACTGTCTGTCTGTCACCAGGCTGTATTTCATGAACTGTAATAGCTAAACAGTTGAAATTTTCATAGATGATGTACTTCTGTTGCCGCTATAAAAACAAATACTAAAAATTATAATAATTTAAAAAATAAGGGGGTATCTCCATAAAAACGTGTTTTTTTTAATGTGAAGAAACTAGCGCTATCTAGTATGGTGGTACGGAACTCTTTGTGTGCGGTTTTGACTCGCACTTGGCCGGTTTTTTTTTTTTTTTATAATCTTTGACATTATGTAATGTAATTATATTATTTAATGAACATCAGAAAGAAAGTAATATGCACCCGGTTTGAATGAAAATTTTGAATTTTGAAGGATAATCCTGATCAATCATAGATAGATAGATGAACATATAAAACATCTCCATGTCCGAACGTAACAATTAAATAGCATTATAATTTATGCACTTGCCTATTTCGCGAGAAAATAAGCATAAAATGGGCGGAAAAGCTTTGTAAATAACCTCTTTGTGCTCACGTAATATGGCCCTTAAGGGGTCACTAAGGGCAGGCAGCGTTAAAGTTTGAGTGAAAATAAAGTGGATATCAAACATTTATGATAGCTACTGTGCCATTAAGTAACCTTATTTTTTATTGAGATAAACTTTGACCAGTGAAAAGATTTCAGCAAATCACAAATCAAATCAAAATAGTTTATTTTAAATAGGTGCTTACACACACTTTTAAATAGTCAAAAAATATATATACTTAATGTCTATTACATAATGTCATGATTCAGATTACAGTCTCAGGTAATGGTATTTGTTATAGAATAAACATAAATATCTTTGTCATTTACATAATCTATTATTTTTTAGAGCACAAGCATTTTTTGACATGAGTCTTGAATTTGTCACTTACCCCATAACTTCTCCAAGTGCTGGGGCACGAGTTATTTTTATCCACAATTGATAAACCCTTGGCATCATCTTACCTAATGGTAAGTGACGATGATGCCGAAGATGGAAGCGGGCTTATCAAGATTCCCCAACGCAATGGGGATCTGGCTATCTTATCTTCAAGCCGATAGATAAAGCATCTATGTGTTCCGGCATGAAGATAAGATAGCCAGATCCCCATTGCGTTGGGGAATCTTGGTAAGCCCGCTTCCATCTTCGGCAACATCGTCACTTACCACCAGGTGAGATGTTGTCAAGGGTTTACCAATTGTGAATAAAAAAAAAAACTTTGCAAGTAGGTATATTGAGAGGACACATGTTATATAATTTCTTCGTAATAAACTTAAACAAAACTAAATAAAGGCTTTAATTAGTTTTGTGCCAAAACTTTCGACTCACTGTTTTTAGTACATCACACTAATATTATAAAGGCGAAAGTTTGTGAGTGTGTATGTTTGTTACTTCTTCACGCAAAAATTACTTAACGGATCTGGCTGAAATTTGGCAGGTAGATAGATTAGGACCTGTTTTAAGACGTCACGTGGGCTACTTTTGTCACGCTCGCGAGCCGCTCACGGCTTGCGCACTGCGCGCCCTCGAAAAGTCATAGAAACGATGTCCACGTGGGTGAAGCCGCGGGAAACGGGTAGTCGAAAATAAATTACAGACAGCGGTATGTGCCCTCTCAATAAGTTTATTCGCAAAGTTTGGATTCGATTCAGCATTCTTTTTTTGTATTAAAACGGAATTGCGTTTGTATGAAACTCAATCTCCAGGCGACTCTTAACTTACTAATTAATTATTTTTTTGTTCATAGCTTTAAAAAAAAACATAAAAATATAAACACAGTACAAAGTCTTGTATTGCACTCAAGTCGAAGACTATTAAATTTTATGTAAGTATGTGACATTAAGGCAGGCCTCCCACTCGGTGGACCGATGACCTGGTGAAGGTCGCGGGAAGCCGCTGGATGCGGGCAGCGCAGAACCGGTCGTCGTGGAGATCCTTGGGGGAGGTCTATGTCCAGCAGTGGACATCCTTCGGCTGATATGATGATGTGACATCAAAACATATGTAGGTACCTACTTCGACAAAAAGATCTACCATAAAAATGTTCATCCTTTCAACTCCCGCTAACCGCTTTTTCATCCTATGGAATATCCTAACATGTTCCTAACATAGCATGTAGCAGTATTTTTCCGCTTTGTAGAAAAAAGCTGCAATGTTTCTAACGTGTAACAAGTTAACAACAACAATAAAGAGAAATTTTCCTACCTTTTCGATACAGAGATTAACTTTCCTACACGTAATTTTTTTAACTAAAAGTAAGCCAGCGGCAAAGTAACTTTGTGCCCGACCACGCACCGGCCACTGAAAAAATAAAAAAACCAAACCACTGTGGGAGTGCCTACAGAAGTAAAAACTTTTTACAGTTTTATAAGTTTTGACCCTGCGAGTGTTCCTGGTATGAAATCGGCAGGTTACATTACAGTTTCGCGAGTTCAATGGTTATAAGTTTTGAACCTGAGCGAGTTCCTGTAATTAATTTAAAGTAGACTCTATAAAAATTATCACAAATTGTTAGGCACTGGTTATGTTGCACAAATTAAGTGGAATTTACACAGTTTCTAGGTTTTATCTATTTTATAATTAGGATAAATCAAGAGCGGCGTGATGCTGCGGCACGGTAAGAAACGAAAGAGAAAGAGTTACATTGAGTGAAAGAGAAAACAACTTTGCATTTCTGAAAACGCATAAAATTCAATAATTAATATAGAACAGTGCCCAACGCGCCTAAAGAAGTTTTCACTTAAAAAAAATATCATTTTTAGTTACCTGACCTTTTCTTTTGCACAATAAGAGCGTTGCAAGCAGCTGCGCGCCTCGAATTCCCTGAAAATCCTAAACACGGTAACCCTGAAAATATGGGGACCCCAAATAATGCAGTACCTCGTTTGTGCGGGGTGCGACGGTCCCTTTTGTGCATGGGACAGCCGTCAAAATATTAAAGGAGGGATAATTTCCTTGTTCCGTGCTGGGAGCTTTCGCGAGGCATTCTTGTGAACCAACCTACGCCACAATCTGGCATTGACACATTTTTGGAATTCAAAATACTGTGTTGGGTGACTTTTCCTGGCAGAAAAGCCATTTGTGACTATACCATACCACACTTCATACAACGGGCCCTAAATGACATTTCATAAAAAGAAAGACGGAACAAACAAAATGGCGGCGAAATGCTATACGTTCGACAACCAAACTGTAACCAATCTGTATGAATCTGGGTGACGAGGGGGTGAGTTTGCATTCTAGTGAGCGGCAGGGAGTGTCCATACTGTATGTTAGTACTAGTATATATACTTTGACTATACTGACCTGGAAAAGAAAGTGACCGTAGTCAAAAACAAAAATATTTTTGCAATTAGTAGAATATTTTGTATACGTTTAAAAAATCCAACTGCACATCTTCAGTTGATTGACTATTACTCCTAAACTAAGAAAACCTACTTTGCCGTAATCATTTGACTTTTAAATAAATATTTTTATGTTCTACTATTTCCAATACTTTCAGATTTTCTAAAATAGTGTTTTAGCGGGTAGGGACATACAACTAAAATAGTGTTTTAGCGGGTAGGGACATATAACTAAAATAGTGTTTTAGCGGGTAGGGACATACAAATAAAATAGTGTTTTAGCGGGTAGGGACATATAACTAAAATAGTGTTTTAACCGGTAGAGACATATAACTAAAATAGTGTTTTAGCGGGTAGGGACATACAACTAAAATAGTGTTTTAGCGGTTAGAGACATATAACTAAAATTGTGTTTTAGCAAGTAGAGGCATACAACTAAAATATTGTTTTAACGGGTAGGGACATATAACTTAAATCACAACTTAAAAACATAACATTTAGTAAACAAACCATTTATCTAAAAAATTACCTTGGCAAACTTTCAGTACATAAGAAAGACTTATGCAACGCCCTTCGGCCGTCTACGAAACCGAAATTTCGTAACTGGTTTTGATAAATAGACTACGTGAACAAAAAAATTACCCCCACTTTACATGTGGGGGAGGTAAAATCAAAATTTTTTTCAACAGATTTTATTCCATAACTTTATAAGGGTCACACACAAATCCTTACTAATATTATAAATGTGAAAATGTGTTTGTTTGTTTGTTGCCTTTTCACGCTTCAACGCTTTGATCAATCTTTATGTAATTTGCCATGCAGGTAGCCTGTGTCACGGGGAAGGACATATGCTACTTTTATCCCGGGAAAATAGCATAATCTGATGCAGTTCCTGAGGGAACTAAAAAATACTCGATTGTTGAAACGACATAATTTACTAATCACCCTTAAAGACAGTCATAAAAACGATGTCCACGCGGTCGAAGCCGCGGGAAAAAGCTAGTTACTAATAATAGGACCTGGATTAACATATAGGCTACTTTTTTCCACGCTAGCGTCATAGAAACTATGTTCACGCGAGCAAAGCCTCTGGCAAAAGCTACTAAAAATAATTGATCAGTTGATTTGCAAATTTTTTATGGGATGCTTTGAATTTTTTTGCTCCGGTTATATAGGTAACGGTGCAGTTTGCTCCGATTGTATAGGTAACGGTGCAGTTTGCTCTGATTGTATAGGTAACGGTGCAGTTTGCTCCGATTGTATAGGAAACGGTGCAGTTTGCTCCGATTGTATAGGTAACGGTGCAGTTTGCTCCGATTGTATAGGTAACGGTGCAGTTTGCTCCGATTGTATAGGTAACGGTGCAGTTTGCTCCGATTGTATAGGTAACGGTGCAGTTTGCTCCGATTGTATAGGTAATGGTGCAGTTTGCTCCGATTGTATAGGTAACGGTGCAGTTTGCTCCGATTGTATAGGTAATGGTGCAGTTTGCTCCGATTGTATAGGTAACGGTGCAGTTTGCTCCGATTATATAGGTAACGGTGCAGTTTGCTCTTACCTGCTGGAGTTTAGGATGAGACCGTGCCCCAGCATTGGGATAGGGGGAAGGGGGGGTTATGGGTTATGGTTATGGGTAACCATTTTAATAAGTACCTACCCGACAAAGCTAATGGTATTAAATATCCAGAAGAATTTTCATTAATTCAACTGGCATTATAAAAAAAAAGGTTTTTTTCATAAACATTATATAAGTTTTTAATCACTGGTTATTTTTTATTTTTTTTAAATGGCAAGAATATATGGCGTCATATGTTCAATTACTATGAAAAAAACAGTGTAAATTTAAATTGACGATTGTGAAATAAGTTAAGTTATATTTTATAATATTGTTAGTAAAAAGTAAATTGACGACTGCGAAGTAAACTTAGTTATTTATTGTTAGTAATTAACTTTTTACTAACAATAAATAACTAAATTTATTGCACTTATCTTAAATACAAATTAACACAATGTTATATCGAAATATTTCCAAATCGTATATTTTTAACCTCAAAAAAATAAACAAAGTTAAGTATTTCCCGATTGCTATAATTTGGGGATCTTCAAGGCAAGAGTGAATAGGCATTATTTGAGTTTGCGTGTACCATCCTCGACTGCATCATCACTTACCGTCAGGTGAGTTGCAGTCAAGCGCACTCAAATTTTTAATAAAAGAGACGTGTGGCACTCGGGGACTGCCGCGGTAAAGCTATTGCATAGCATTTTGTCATTGAAAATGACTTTTAGATCGCTGGGTACTAGGTCCCATTTGGGAGTTTATTGCGACACGGCGATTGTATGGAAGCTATTGGTGGTGCATAGATAAATAGGGTGTCAAAGGACGCTGATTGACAAGAGCTATCAGATGGTGAAGAAATTTTAAAAAAACTTTGAAATCCAAAAAAGTTATGGTCGATAAACCGGTTTTTTTGGTCGAAAATTTTTGAATTTTTGACTTTAGGCCCGGATGTCTCAAGAACTAAGTCGAAATTTAAAAAAATGAAAAAAACTGTCCTAGGGTATTCAGTTGGCTGTCGAATGTGATCAAAATTTTGAAAAAAATAATAATTACGGGCTGTTAGGTGCGCCCTCAAAAAAGTACCTCGGCGAGTGAGTTGTAGCGCATCATGGCTATACAGTACTGTGGTATGGAAGTTGGGTGTGTATGAGAGTTTATATTGTTGTATGTGGTGAATGGAGTATTTTTGAAATATTTTGACTTTTTTCGATTTTTTTTAAAGTTTTTGGATTTTGTAAAATATCTAAATTTTTAATTAATGAGTACGGGTATGGGGAGTTAGGTAAAAAAAAAACGAATTGTTGGTGGATAGTGTGATACATAAATTACTTATTTTGCCTGAATTTTATTTTCAATGTCCTAGTAGTTCGTGCTATGCAGGGAATCTGTGCATTTTTTATCAACTTATGCAATTATATATATTTTTTTATTTATGCAGTATTTACCAGTACCATAAAGTCCTTGGAGCGCGGGATGTTTATTTAATAAATTAACACTAAGAAAGTTACACCAGTAAAATTGACTAAGACCTTTTGGTACCGCAAATCGCTAATAGATGGCACTGTAAGTTTTTTAGAACTCGTGGGGTGTTAGGTTATTTTCGTTACGGAATTTCTTGATTCGGTCGCCGCGCTCAAAGCCCACGATAAAAGCTATGCAATAGCTTAAAAAGTACTGCGAATAGCAAAATGGTGGAAAAGATCCAATCAGGTCCTAGTATAGCTGCGAACGTAGCCCCTACACACAAACAGACAAAACGATCTTAGGTGGTTTAATTCGTTGCCTGACCCGTTGGTCAAGTGGAAACGCTGGTATCTGCTGGCCGAGGGTCGTCACCCAGGGCAAACATTCGTGTGACGCACAGTTTTGTTTGCTCTGTGTCTGGGTGTTAAATATCTATATTCATCATATCAGCTGATATACTTCGCCACCGAGGGGCTCGAGCCCACCCTGAATTAGGGCGATCAGGCCTTAGTCGACCACGCGGGCCCAGTGCGGGTTGGTTGACTTCACACACAACCTGCGAGTTTCTTCGCAGGCGTGTGCAGGTTTCCTCACGATGTTTTATTTCACCGTTAAAGCAATCGGTGAGTGTACGTACGTAAGTTTTTGAAAAACTCATTGGTACATTGGCCGTCCAGATTTGAGCCCGGTACCTCCTGTTAGAAGGACCGAGTCGTTACCAGTTGAGCCACCGACGCTTTTTTAACCGAAATATCTATATTATATATATGTATTTAAACGTATATAAGTATGTATATCAGTCCTAGTTTGGGGGTCAGATGACCTCGTGTGATTTTTCCCTGAATATTCTAGTATAGAGGAAATGCAGGCGTCATTTTCTCCATAAAACGTAGTCCCTTGTTTCCTCTCTGGATAACGACAATAGAACAAAATAGTTTTTTCCATCAAACCTATATCTACCATGGCCATGCCCGTATTTTGTGTTTTTTCCCCATACTCTAATTATAATAGGAAATAGGAGGCTTCAAAAGCAGAGAAAATTGCCCAATCGAAACGTAATTTTAAGAGACCCACTAAAAATAATACGCATATTAACAATAAAATAAAAAATACAGGCATAAGTAAAGCGTTTTTTAATTATTTAAGAAAAAAAACTATTGATGCTCCAGTTTTGGAGGACGAAATGCTGTTTTGGTCCATTTTAGTGCCTATTATCGGTCTGCGCTGCAGTTCTCCCTTTCTTGCTGTATACGGAGAAGTTTGGGGAAGGAGACAGGAACATTTTATTCAAATATCTACTCTTTAGAGCGCGTTTCGTCTTAATTATTGATGTGTAACATCTTTGCTCTCGCTTTCCTGCAATTTGTGGGAGTGATTTCGTGAAATGGGACGGAAATGTGTACGGAATTCTACTTTACGAGAGTCCGACTCGCACTTGGTCGGTTTTTTTCGTTACTGTCAGATCCGCCACCCAGGTACAATATCGTCATCAAATCTAACTAACCTAAAGTATTTTGTCACATGTTACACATCATATGCGAGTACTGTAGGTCTCGCTCGAATTTTTTCTTTAATACTGTAAGGCTGAAGGCTACGGCCACTACTAGTTGTTCCCACATTCCTATTACTTAAACGTGTGGAATAAAAGGATAGATCCGCCAAAACATGTGGAGTATGCCAAGGTAGACGCGAGTGAAAAGGGATCGGGAAGAATGCGGCAGGAATTTAGGAAGGAATGCGGAAGGACTTGTCGATTACGTTATTCCTTGGTATGCTGTCACCCACTTTCGTTTCCGGTATTGTCATGAGAGCGGCCCTTGTGTGTGTGTTGTTATTTTTACACGTGCGTACTTGAAAATGACTTTTATTTGCTTTTATTTGTCCGTCGAGGGTTCTCGAGAACAAATATTTCGTACTAGACGAAGAGCTGTTGAGGAGCAACTTACTTAGTTTATCGACCATTTAAAATTTTTGAAGGCCTGGTTTTTTTATACGTAACACTTAATATAATATCTTTTTTGTATCCACAACTGATAAGCCCTTGGCGTATACAAAGCAAAAATGCTCCTCAACTTACTTAGTTTATCGACCATCAAAAATTTTTGAAGGCCTGGTTTTTTTATACGTAACACTTAATATAATATCTTTTTTGTATCCACAACTGATAAGCCCTTGGCGTATACAAAGCAAAAATGCTCCTCAACTTACTTAGTTTATCGACCATTTAAAATTTTTGAAGGCCTGGTTTTTTTATACGTAACACTTAATATAATATCTTTTTTGTATCCACAACTGATAAGCCCTTGGCGTATACAAAGCAAAAATGCTCCTCAACTTACTTAGTTTATCGACCATTTAAAATTTTTGAAGGCCTGGTTTTTTTATACGTAACACTTAATATAATATCTTTTTTGTATCCACAACTGATAAGTCCTTGGCGTATACAAAGCAAAAATTCGAAAAACGGCCAAGTGTGAGTCGTACTCACGCACTAAGGGTTCCGAAACATCACTACTCAGCAAAATATGTAGACTACTTCCAGGTAACTTATAAACTAAAAAATTGGCATCAGAGTTGGTTATTGGACGCATACAAAGGAAAAATTCAAAAAATGGTCAAGTGTGAGTCGTACTCACGCACTAAGGGTTCCGAAACATCACTACTCAGCAAAATATGTAGACTACTTCCAGGTAACTTATAACCTAAAAAATTGGCATCAGAGTTGGTTATTGGACGCATACAAAGGAAAAATTCAAAAAATGGTCAAGTGTGAGTCGTACTCACGCACTAAGGGTTCCGAAACATCACTACTCAGCAAAATATGTAGACTACTTCCAGGTAACTTATAAACTAAAAAATTGGCATCAGAGTTGGTTATTGGACGCATACAAAGGAAAAATTCAAAAAATGGTCAAGTGTGAGTCGTACTCACGCACTAAGGGTTCCGAAACATCACTACTCAGCAAAATATGTAGACTACTTCCAGGTAACTTATAAACTAAAAAATTGGCATCAGAGTTGGTTATTGGACGCATACAAAGGAAAAATTCAAAAAATGGTCAAGTGTGAGTCGTACTCACGCACTAAGGGTTCCGAAACATCACTACTCAGCAAAATATGTAGACTACTTCCAGGTAACTTATAAACTAAAAAATTGGCATCAGAGTAGGTTATTAGACGCATACAAAGGAAAAATTCAAAAAATGGTCAAGTGTGAGTCGTACTTGCGCACTAAGGGTTTCGTATCACCACCACTTCCAGGTAACTAATAAACTTGAAATTTGCCATCGAGATAAGTAATTAGGCATATAAAAAGAAAAAAAAAACTAAAAACTGGCCAAGTGCGAGTCGGACATGCGAAATTAGGGTTACTTACCACTACTATTTATTAAAATTATAGACTATTTCCAGGTGACTTAGAAACTGGTTTGGCATCTATGTAAGTTAATAGGCGTATACAAAGGAAGAAGAAAAACCGGTGAAGTGCGAATCGGACTCACGGAATTTGGGTTCCGTACCAACACTACTCATTGGAATAATTATGTACACTACTTCCAGGTGACTTTTTAATTTCAGATTTGGAATCGAATCGTATTGTTATTGGGCGTATTTAGTAAAAATTAAAAAAAAACTGGCTAAGTGCGAATCGGGCTTGCGCACCAAGGGTTCAGCTTCGTCCGCGTGGACATAGTTTTTACCGTATTCTTCGGGGGTGAGTGGTGCGCGAGCCGCAAGCGATTTTCAACAACAAATTTCATCAAAATTGATTAAGGTGTCGAAGCGTGAAAAGGTTACAAACAAACAAACACATTTTCAGCAGTTTATAATATTAGTAAGGATTTAATCTACCATGATTTGCCATTAGTTATTTATTATTATTCATGTTATGTTTGTGATTATTTCATCGAAATATAAAACTTTTGTAATGACCTCGTAAAGAGGCGGGATAATAATTGAAAGCGCTAAACACGTTAAAAAACCGACTTCCATCGCAACAAATTAGTACATTTTTGCTTTATTATTTTTGGTTTTTGTAATTAAAAAGTACTACACCGATTTTGATAAAATTTATATGGGACAACACGGGTTGCACTAGCTTTCAAATAAAAAAAGAATCATAAAAATCGGTTCACCCAGTCAAAAGTTCTGAGGTAACAAACATAAAAAAAAAACATACAGACGAATTGAGAACCTCCTCCTTTTTGGAAATCGCTTGAAAAATTAAAAAGTATGAATTTAAAAATAAACGCTTGATCTGGGACACAAACCGCGGTTTTTGTTTTTATTTTTACGTGATTAAAACTTATTTTAGCTCGTCATTAAAATAGGTAGATATAATAAAACATATAAGTGGTTTACAGTTATTTTAAATAGTCGTCACTAACTGTTATGTAATAACCGTTTTTTTTCCAAATAAAATAAAAATAAAATAAAATAATTAATTAGGAATTTTTGTTGATCGCCTATCTTCGAAGAGGACTTAAGCACTATTTCCTCCTATGATAATAAATACTAGCCAAGTGTGAGTCGGGCTCGCGCACCGAGGGTTTCACACCATCACACCTCTCCACACGAGTACAACAATGAAACCTATTCATTTCAAACAAAAAAAAACAACAAGAGTATCTTTTTTTTTTAATTGGTAAACCCTTGACAATATCTTTTATACAGTTTGGACTACTTAGCTCGGGGACAACTCTCACTTGGCCGATTTTTATTATTTGTTGTTTAGTTTTTAGATTTGTTTGTTGATAGAGCTAGAATAAAAAAAACCCTTTAAAAACACGTTTCTTGTATCCGTGGGCGGGGTGATTACTTTTTACTTATTTTAGTTTTTATTACTTATTCCTGGTAATAAAACATATTCTGTAAAATTTTCAGCCAGCTGCCTGTTATGGTTCAAAAGGTAAAGCCTTTTAAAGGTCAAACAGACAGATATACAGACAGACAGATAGACAGAAGGCTTAGTAATAGGGTCCCGTTGCCTGGTATGGAACCCTAAAAAAAACTAAACTGCTGTAGTTTATGTACATAGGTAATTAATTTTAATTAGGAGACTTTCTCATTAGTTTAGAACTGATTGACAATGTACATAAAGGCTATGTAGGCGCCCTAATTAAATATTTAATTGGCATATCACATAACATTTAAATAACCATAACAAAAGCTCCCCAATTTTCAACTCGGAAAATTTATTCAGTCTCGTATGATAACTTGTAACACAATACGATACGAGTTTTAACAACACAATAACACGTGTGTGTATGTTAATATAATGTAACATTCTGTTCAGGGAAAGTTTGCGGAAATTTCGGAATCTCGTTTGTTTCCAGTGCGAAGCGTAAACCGCGAAATTGGATTTTATGAAAAATAAACTAAAAATTTTAAGTAATATTAATATTTTTTTATATATTTTACAATTGGTGAGCCCTTGGCATCATCTTAGCTAATGGTAAGTGACGATGATGCCGAAGATAGAAGCGGGATTAGCAAGACTCCCCAACGCAATGAGAACTGGCTATCAATGTTGTTAACACCGATGTTTGGCGGCAAGACTTTGAAAAGATGGTGGTAGCTAGCCAGGCGAGCTTAGGAAATACCCTACCACTAACCAAACCGAGTCTTACAAGTTGACCCCACCGGGAATCGAACCCGCGACCTCCTGGTGTGAAGCCAATGGACTAACTATTACGTCACGGAGGCGCGGTAATAGTTTTTGTATGAATAATATTATCATGCTAGTTATAATAACTTTGTCAAAATGTAAATAAATTAATGATATTAGAAATCGGTTTTAGTGACAAGACCGCCCAAATTGTACGTCTTCTAAAGTAATTAATTTAGTTTTGCACTTGTATTTGTTTATTATGATGTACAATAAAGAGTTATTTGAGTTTGAGTTTAAAAAAGTAGTGAGATATCACTTATTTAAAAAAATCATCTAATTTTAACTTATGATATTTTATTATGTAACATAACAATGCAGTAGGGAGCCGTCTGGATGCGGGCAGCGCAGGATCGGTCGTTGTAGAAATCTTTGGGGAGGCCTTTGTCTAACAGTGGACGTCATTTGGCTAATATGATCATGATGATACTTATCAAGTTTATCAGGATATATAAATGATGAAATTTTATTCAATTACTACGTCACAAATTCATATACACAGCGTGACTTGTTAGACGACGGACGCATTTTAGGAGGTGAATCAGAAGACGAAACTGAATTTTATTTCCCAAGGCACTAATGGTCAACTTGCAAAAAAAATTGGACTTCTCATACAAAGTTGGTTAATGAGCTGACCAATTTGTATGGAAAGTCAAATTTTTTTTTGAGAGTTGTCCATAGCTTTCTTGAGAATAGTTTTTAAGTTTCGTCTTCTGATTCACTTCCTAAAATGCGTCCGTTGTCTTACCATAATAAAATAATTGGTACCTGCAAATAGATGCTTAGTCTATGTCGCGCCACTTCGTGCCCGGCTCAAAAGTGCCCATTATACTGGCCGCGTTGCCGCGCAGTATAGCCAGGATAGGATTTTATCGTTTAACAACCGATTTTGATGATTTTTTTTTTGTTGGAAAGGAGATATGCCAAGGGTGGTACCATGATAAGGAAACCAGAAACTGATTACTGCATCCCAGAGAAATCGAGGGAAACCTTAGTTTTCTGTTTGAAGTCGGTTTTTTTTTGGTTCAAAGTTATCTTTATAAATTTTTTGGTCGCCGAGCACCACACACCCAAAGTCTCGACGGCAAAAGGCACAAAGTCGTGAGTCCACATTAGGTCCGCGTACTTTGTTAATTTTTGCCTTGAGTCCCACTCAGCAGCCACCCCTGCAGTCCTCGTGGTATATATATACGTGGCACATGCGTTGCTAGATAGATGAAACATGATAAAATAATTTTAATTACTTCTTTTATTATTTTACAAATGGCCGACCGATATACTCGTAAACACGAGGTATTTTTACTCGGCGACTATTTTGTAAACAGACAATGACAGTTCTACATAATGCTGATGGAGAAAACCTGCCTGCTGTTAAAACTGTAAATAAATGTAAATGTGAAAGCCCGTTTAAAAGTTTTACAGCAGAAAATACATCGCGAATCAACCATGAGGGGAATATTTAAATACTCTGTCCTGTTTTGCAACATCGGACCACAAGCACACATTATGTTTTAATTAATATTTAATTTTTCATTGTTGCAGGTACTGTGCGATGCAATGACCATAAGAAGTTAATTTGAAGGATTTTTTTGTGAAATTATTATGTAGGCAACCCACACATCTACATACTACATAATTCCTCAATTGACAGCTAATCACAACGCCATTAACAATGTAAATAGTAAGCTGATTTTCCATATTTCCTCATGTTTTTAGTCTTTCTATGTTCTTGGGTGTGATCTGGACCTTCCTTATGATTCTAATGGAATAATTATTAAATGTGTTCATCACTCCTTTTGTTTGGTGTTATTTATGTGAAGGCTATTGGAAGACATTAAAATTTTACCATCGGGCTGATTTTGCCATCGGGCCGATAGTGTTAATTCTTTGATATCTACTTATTTCAATTCAATTTTTATTTTCAGACAACAGTGATCCATAGCTTGTTAGTAAGACTTAGCCTATGTTAGTAATTATACACACATCCTCAAAATCCATATTAAATTACTGAAAAGAAGGGGTTTACCTTACAAACGGTCCGGAAGTTTTTAATTTTATCGTTATCTAGGTTGGATAGTAATTGCTTAAAATGCAAAGTGCACAATTCCACTTCCGGCGCGCCCCCCGCCATTTTGAAAAAACCAATGCTGACTGCACTTTCCTTAGATTTGTGCTTACATCTTCATTTGAGTACATTTAAGCTAGAAAAGAGTTTTAAAAAATGTTTTTAAAAAATAAATTTCCTATAATTAACGTTTTCAATTTTGTTTCTAGAAATTTACGGCAATATGAAAAAATGGCATTTTCCGGAAATCGGTCAGTAATTTAGGGTTAGGGTTGGCTCGAAGAGATCCCTGTTTGGGATAAGTCCGCCTTTGTGCATTATAGTGCTATTTTGTATCTAGAATTGTATATTTTGTTGTACAATAAAGAGTTCAGAAACAAACAAGTATCAGCTTAAAAGTTGTAGGGAATTCAATAACTTACAAAACTCATGTATTTTTTTCTCTAATTATCCTGATGCGTTCCAGTCTTCGAGATTTTCCACACCAGCCCCACTCGATAGGGTTTTTGACAATCCCCATCCACTCCATTGATGGTATGTCCTCAAAAAGTGAAAATGTACTGCGTCAGTGGTCGGAGGTAGTTTAGCCAGATTTAGCTTCGTGGTACTTTTGGTCTCAATTCAGTGGATTATAAGTATTTTTTTAGTAAATAGCCAAAAAGTAAAAAAAGACATATAATATTATACTTCTAAAAAAATTCTTAAAATTTTATGAAGACAAAATTTTTTTCTGGGTTCAATATGGGTCATACATATTTACTCACATCAAATAACCAAAATTAACAAATAAATTACAATAAAAATTAAAATTATAACACTACCAAACCTGACCTTAAGTTTGACTCTCAAAGGGTGACCTGTTTGGCCCTACAGTCGGGTAAATATAAGCCCTTTATACCCACAACAGGGGCGACATTACACCTTGATAACGTTATTAAACGACCCCTCCAGCATCGCAATAAATATAGATTAAGATCGTAAATATCCTCCTTTCCGGATTTTAATATACCTACAACCGGTTTCACTGTCACCCGTGACGTAAAGTATGACAAAAATACATTTATACAGGCTGATAATAAAATCCCGATTAGGTATAATATGGTCAAATTAGGAAGTGGCCAATGTCGATCGGAGGGAATATTCAGGGATTTTTATTTTCATAATCATTTTTCACTTTTTCATGCAAACCGAGAAATTACCAAGTCGAAAATTTGTAGGTAGATATAGTACACAGTAAGGTCGTTTACCCGTCAGTGCGCCCGATACCGTAGTTATTACCACGGATAAGATAAATAAGGTATCCTTATATATATATATATATATATATATATATATATATATATATATATATATATATATATATATATATGTACTTTATTGTACACACACATCCTTATCAATATTTATCTTATCCGTGGTTATTACCTACTTTTTCCCAGTTTTCATGCCTACTGCCTAACGGGTCAACGAACGAGCGGACATTGACCTTTTTGAATGGGCCTTATTAATTACGATGACGATTTGTAGAAAATTTGTCTTTTTCCTGTGTTCTATACAACATATAAAATAACTCCTTTCACTTCTACTCTCCGCGAGTTCTTTTTTCCTTTTCAGAGGGCAGGAGGGTAAAAATGTTTATGCATACCAGTGGAGCCGCCTGTACATGTTATGTGGGACTCACAGTTGAAGACTGTCCCTACCCACTAAAAACTACTAAGATTGCTAGTCTACTAAGACTTACGAATCCTACATCTGTGCAACCTACACCCCAGAGACGGGGGGTGCGAATTTTGGGGCGCTTCTGATGGGAACTACCGCTTAGGGAGTTAAACTTGTTATGCTAGTGGGGGGGGGGGGGTGTGTCATCTGAAGATTGACACTATCGGTTCTTCCCTGTGCTGCCAGGAGGCAGGTCGCCACGAGCCTGTCCGCCCTTTTCAAGCGACTTCCAAAAAGGAGGAAGTTCTCAATTCGTCTGTATCTTTTTTTTTATGTGTGTAACCTTATAATTTTTGACTGGGTGAACCGATTTTTATGTTTCTTATTTTATTTGAAAGATAGTGCTTACCGTGTGGTCCGTGGTTCCGTTTTATCAAAATGTGTAGTATTTTATTAGAAAATTAATAAAACAAAAAATAATAATGCAAACATGTACTAAGTTGTTGCGATGGAAGTCGGTTTTTCAACGTGTTTAGCGTTTTCAATTATTTATAACATTGTGGTGGGGTGACAGGTGAGCAGGAGGGGCAAAGCCACGCCACATCGCTAGATATCTAAATACATTGCATGACTTGTAATAATAAAATTAATATGAAATAAGTAAATAGATTATTGTTAAAAAAGATCGTACACATAATTAAGGTAGGTTTGACCGCCTCCGTGGTGTAATGTTTAGTCCATTGGCTTCGCACCAGGAGGTCGCGGGTTCATTCCCGGTGGGGTCAACTTGTAAGACTCGGTTTGGTTGGTGGTAGGGCATTTTATAAGCCCGCCTGGCCAGCTATCACCATCTTATCTAAGACTTGCCGCCAAACTTCAGTGGTAACAACATTGATGTGTTCCGGCTTGACGATAAGCTAGCCAGTTCTCTATTGCATTGGGGAACCTTGGTAGGCCCACTTCAATCTTCGGCAGATGATGCCAAGGGCTTACCAATTCTGAATAAAAAAAAATAAAAAAAAGGTGCGTTAAAGATATTTTCAACACTCGTGATTTTTTAACACTCTGTATAATGTATTATTTACTAGTGCAAACAAACGAATTTCCCGAACCGCTGCACTGGAAAATACGGGAAGTGTAGGCACGAAGTCGAGTGTACAATAATAAGATACATTACACATACAGCTGGTTGGAACTGAACACACGTGTCGTGAGGGGTGACACACTATTTTGTCATATTAATGCGAGCGTCGGTGGCATAATGGATATGGCTGTTACCTCCTGTCCGGGAGTTCGTGGTTCTAATCCTGCCACCTACCAATGTCATTCGAATTTCGATTTTATATGTACGTAGCGTAGGCAGGCCTCCCACTCGGTGAACCCGGGAAGCCGCTGGATGCGGGCACTGCAGAACCGGTCGTCGTGGAAATCCTTGGGGGAGGCCTATGTCCAGCAGTGGACGTCCTTCGGCTGATATGATGATGATGATTTACGTTTATCCGACGCTCTTACGGTGAAGGAAAACATCGTGAGAAAACTTGCATACGCCTGCGAAGATATTCGAAGGTTCTGTATGAAGTCGACCAACCTGCACTGGGCCCGCGTAGACAATTATGGCCCGATCGTCTTAATTCAGAGTAGGCTCGAGCCCCTCGGTGGGGACGTATATGAGCTGATATGATGATGATGATTAACGTTTATCCAACGCTCTTACGGTGAAGGAAAATATCGTGAGAAAACTTGCATACGCCTGCGAAGAAACTCGAAGGTTGTGTATAAACATATTTAGGTTTTCCTTGCAGTTGTTGTGTATGAAGTCGACTAACCTGCACTGGGCCCACGTGGACGACTAAGGCCCGATCGCCTTAATTCAGGGTTGGCTCGAGCTCCTCGTTGGGGACGTATATGAGCTGATATGATGATGATAATGCGCTCCCGACCCAAAATCCTACTGTTTTATCTCACTGGTAAAAATAATACCCTTGGACTATAAAAATTTAGACGTTTTAATTGATAACAAAATAAGTGCCGATGATTATGGTGTAAAAAGCGTCGGTGCCTCAACCGGAAACGGCTCGGCCCTCCTAACCAGAGGTGCCGGGTTCAAATCCGGACGACGGCCAATGTACCAATGAGCTTTTTCGAAACTAACGTACATACACATACCAATTGCTTTAGCGGTGAAGGAAAACATCGTGAGGAAACCTGCACATGTGATTCCAGATGTGTATGAAGGTCGCGTTGCACACGTCCCTAGGTGTAAATTAAATGCCCTACACGTTACCGCGGGTGATGTTAAGTGCAACACCAGGCAACCGCCGTCTATACTGTGGATAGCACGGTTAATTGTGCCACACGATAAGAGAAGAGATTATGGTGCTGTCGAGTTCTTTGATGAACGCACTCCGAAGACTGCTATCCTTTTGTAAGCAGATACTGCTAAGCATGGTGTGCTCTCTAATGTTAAAAAAAACCTGCCAATTACGAGTCGGACTCGTGCAAAGTAGAGTTCCGTAGTCTTTAAAAAAAATTATCTAAATATATATAACTCAAAGGTGACTGACTGACTGACATAGTGATCTATCAACGCACAGCCCAAACCACTGGACGGATCGGGCTGAAATTTGGCATGCAGGTAGATGTTATGACGTAGGCATCCGCTAAGAAAGTATTTTGGGAAATTCCCACGGGAACCGCAAAAATCGGGATTGGCATCCACTAGTATTTTATAAAAAAATATGTTTTCGCAATTGGTAATAGAACATTTTGTATGGAATACCTATGAACTTTTAACAAATCCAACTGCACATCTCAAGTTGGTTGACTATTACTCCTAAACTAGGAAAGCCTACTTAGCCGTGATAGTTTTGCTTTTAAATTGCTTATATTTTCCTACTATTTAACTTTTTTTACATATCCTGAAATAGCTGTTCAGCTGGATGGGGAAACACTAGATTCTAAAAAATATTAGCACGTGAAAACTTTCGTAAACGAATACCTTAATCGAAAAATGATTTTTTTTTCAAACCCTCATTTTTTCAAGATCATCTATTAACTATATAGGATCTATTTAACGTCACCCACCACACACGTTGAGGTACGTCTACTAAAAAAACCACCCTCGGGAGGTACACTTAAATATATATTTTTTTAATATTTTATAGTATAACTTTGTGATTAATATGTGTACCCATACAAAATTACAGTTTTCTAGTACAAATAGTCTCTGAGCTAAGCCACGGACAGAAGGATGGACAGACAGAAAGACAGACCTGGCGAAACTATAAGGGTTTCTTGTTGACTACGGAACCCTTAAAAGAGCGAGTTAATGGTCTTTTGTACTAGTGCTCAAAAGCCTTTTTTTATTTATTCACAATTGGTAAGCCCTTGGCATCATCTCTCCTAATAGTAAGTGACGATGATGCCGAAGACGGAAGCGGGCTTATCATGATTCCCCTACGCAATGGAGAACTGGCTATTTTATCTTCAAGCCGAAACACATATATGTTGTTAACAATGATATTTGGGGGCAAGACTTAGATAAGATGGTGGTAGCTAGCCAGGCGAGCTTAGAAAATGCCCTAACACTAACCAAACCGAGTCTTACAAGTTGAACCCACCGGGTATCGAACCCGCGACCTCCTGGTGTGAAGCGAATGAACTAACCATTACACCACGGAGGTGGTTAAACTTGGTGCGTCCTGTTACTCGTAATGGGATAGCCCTGAGCATAGGGTAGCAATTTAAATACCAATCGCTTAAAAAACTAACGGAAGAGCTGAAAGATGATCAAAATTGTTGACTAAAAATTGAACCTGGCAAAAAAATGGAAAAATGTTGGGAAAAGACCCATACCCAAGCAGTGGGGACGTGTATGAACTAGATATGGAAGGCCAAATAGGAACAAAGAAGAAATATGTCTAGTCATAGGGTCATGACACGAGTTTTGATACCCTTTTATTACTATCCAATAGCAAAATATTGTACACGAAATTCATATAATTTCTGTCCTCTGTCTCTGCGCCTGGTGACTTTAATCCCCCCGGTCGACAGCTGGATGTATTAAATTTTAACTGGATTTAGAGGGAAAACCAAATTTACAACCTCGCGAGTATATATTTTTGTTTACAATAGGTATGTATTTGAAAACTTACTTTTTAATTTTGCATGTTCCCTTAATGATATATACAAGAAATAATTAGGGCTGGGTTTTTCGAAATTTCTACGGGATAGGAAATGAAAGGCGAGCGGAGCTCCATAAAGCTACACCTAGTAGGGTTATAAACCATATACATACCTATACAAATGTAAGGTTCTTGTGTCCTTTTTCCAAAACTTAACTCACAAACTGAACCACTTTCACAGAGAAATGCTTGGTCAGTTTAAACAAAGCCGGCCAAGTGCTAGTCGAACTTGCGCTCCAAAGGTTTCGTTCCACTACACCTTTTCGCACAAATATGACGACAATTCTCAATACAAAAGACATCAACGCGGGCGACAGCAAGTCATACTGAGAATGATCGTTAGATTTTTTCCACCGTTTACAAAAATATTGTAAAAACAGAGATATTTAAGTACAGGTGCACAAAAATCCACAAAATCTTGTAGGAGGCTACAAGATAAACTGTTATTTCAGGACATTTGAAAAAGAATTGTAAATAGTAGGACATTTAATCAATTTAAAAGGAAAGGTATTACGGCTGAGTATGATTTCTTAGTTTAGGAGTAATAATCAATCAACTTAAGGTGTGCAGTTGGATTTGTCAAAAGTTCATATATTTTCCATACATGTTCTTTTACGAACTATAAATATAATTTTGTTTTTTAAAATTAATTTTTTGAAAAGACTTCGGAGCCCTACGTGCGAGTCCGACTTGCACTAGTATTAAAAGATGTTTTTTCGAAGCATGTATCGGAACCCCATTTAATTTTTATTATTTTTGGTTATAGCGGCAGATACTGTATATTTTTGGTTATAGCGGCAGTTACTGTATATTTTTGGTTATAGCGGCAGTTACTCTATGTTTTTGGTTATAGCGGCAGTTACTGTATATTTTTGGTTATAGCAGCAGTTACTGTATATTTTTGGTTATAGCGGCAGTTACTGTATATTTTTCAAAATTTCAAGCCCAGTAGTTTAGGATTTAGGGGGGGGGGGGGGGGAAGGGTAAAATAAATTTTCGCCTATTTTCTTAAATAAATTCAAACTGTATATTATAAAATTATAAAAAAAAGTATGTTTGATATTCTCACAACAAGCCCTTTCATTTAATATATCAAAATATCAAACTACATAGTTTGGAAAAGTTTTAGTTTTAATTTTCTAATTAACCCCCCCAAAAGTGGCCCCCATGTTTAAAATTCATTTATTTACACACGTCGGTATTCGTAACGGTTACGGTCGCTACCTCCTGTCCGGGAGGCCGTGGTTCGAATCCTGCTACGTACCAATGTGTTTTCGAATTTCTATTTCGTATGTACGTTTATCTGACGCTCTTAGGGTGCGGTGGGGAAAACATCGTGAGAAAACCTGCACACTCCTGCGAAGAAACTCGAAGGTTGTGTGTGAAGTCGACCAACCCGCACTGGGCCCGCGTGGTCAACTAAGGCCCAATCGCCCTAATTCAGGGTAGGCTCGAGCCTCTCTATGGGGACGTATATGAGCGGATAAGATGGAAGAAGAGAAGACACACGTCGGTCTTTGAATCACTGAAGTACCAAATTTCAACTCAATCGGTCTAGTATTTCGCAGCAAATTGGCTGTGACAGTCGGACAGACAGACAGACACACGCGTGATCCTATAAAGGTTTTCTTTTTACCTTTTGACGTACGGAACCTTAAAAAAAATGTCGAATTAGGAACCTTCTGCTATTTGGAAGTCGGTTAAAAATGTTGTTGGCTCAATAACGACGCGTTCTACCTTCCCTGACCGAGGTCCCGGGTTTGAATCCAGAAGGCTAATATACCACTGAGTACTTTAAAACTTATATACATGGACTTATCGATTTCATTAACGGTGAAATGAAATGAAATGATAATTTATTTGCATCAAACATGGTAGTAGGATGTGAAGGAAATAATTGTGAGGAAACCTGCACACCTGGTTACAGATGTGTGTGAAAGGTCGCTTGTACACATCCGTAGTATATCAGCTTATATCAGCTCATTTACATCCCGACCGAGGGGCTCGAGCCTACCCTGAATTAGGGCGATCGGGCCTTAGTCGACCACGCGGGCCCAGTGCGGGTTGCTCAACTTCACACACAACCTTCGAATTTCTTCGCAGGCGTGTGCAGGTTTCCTCACGATGTTTTCCTTCGCCATAACACATTAGTACGTTGCAGGGTTCGAACCACGACCTCCCGGACAGGTGGTAGCGGCGCTAGCTGTTACGCCACCGATGTTACGTGTAAAACCAGGAAGCCGCTGTGTATCTATTCAAAAACAAAGCAAAGTATATATAGCGTGGGAAGGAGTATACCGACAAATTATAACCAAGGATTGTAATGCCTATTTAGACAAAAAAAAGTAATATAAACATGGGCCAGTAAAGCTTAATTTTCGAGATATTAATTTTTTAAATAATTCACAAGTTCAAAAAATCTCAAGGATAACACGCCCTAATAATATCAGATGTTTATCTGACGTTTGTTGTCTTGAGCTCTAAATAATCAAGTGTCGTCACTATGTAGACTTAGGTTTCGTTTAGAAGGGATTACTCTCGTTAAGTGATTTTTTTGTTCCAGAAATTAAGTAAGCTATTAAGGCAGTTTTAGATTTAGTAATCTGTGGTTTTAGACCCATGTTGATATAACATTATTTACTCATAATACCACCAGGAATCCATGGTTAAAATCTGTCGGTATACTCCTTCCCACCCTGTATATTAGTACTGATAATAGTGTCCCACAAGAGCTGACTGGCAAACGTTGTATTAGACCGTGGGTTTCTTAGTGAATTATGTGAGTAGTATGGCTAGTTTTGTGAGTAATATGGCTAGTTTTGTGAGTAATGTGTCTAGTTTTGTGAGTAATATGGCTAGTTTTGTGAGTAATATGGCTAGTTTTGTGAGTAATATGGCTAGTTTTATGAGTAATATGGCTAGTTTTGTAAGTAATATGGCTAGTTTTGTGAGTAATATGGCTAGTTTTGTAAGTAATATGGCTAGTTTTGTGAGTAATATGGCTAATTTAGTGAGTAATATGGCTAGTTTTGTGAGTAATATGGCTAGTTTTGTGAGTAATATGGCTAGTTTTAACGTGACGTTACAAAGTGACCCTCAATACTAGTACATACGTCTACATGAGAGAAGGTATGTATCCCTAAAACTGTGTCCCGACAAAACGGCTCAGTGAGCGTTCGAGCTTGTCCACTAGTGCCCACTCGAGCCCTATTAGATTTGTAAAAAAGCGGCCAAGTGCGAGTCGAACTCGCACTCCGAGGGTCCCGTACCACCACACATCTCCACACAACTAGAACAATGATACCATTATCACATTACAAACTTCGTCAACGCGAGCGACACAAATAATGTTTTTTTTTTCATTTACATCGTACTCCTTAGGGCGAGTACGACTCACTTGGTTGATTTTTATTATGGCTATTAGCCAGTTCTCCATTGCGTTGGGGAATCTTGGTAAGCCCACTTTCATCTTTGGCATCATCCTCACTTACTATCAGGTGAGATGATGCCAAGGGCTTACCAATTGTGAATAAAAAAATAAATTGTTCTTTTAATTCAGAATTAGTACTATAATCACACCAAATTTCACGCTGTACATATTATCGTTTTTTCGACAAAGCAGATATAAGAAAAACACGTGTTTAATAGGGGACCCCTTCTTAATTTTTTGCTTTTTCTAATTTTTACTTTTTTTATTTGTCATATAACGACAATGGAAATACACACTCTGTGAAAATTTCAACTATCTACCTATAACAGTTCAGGCCACTGACAGACAGACGCACAGACGGACAGACGGCGGACGGATAGCCGAGGCTTAGTAATAGGGTCCCATTGGTCACTATTTGGGTAAACGGAACCATAAAAACAATTTGTTTTATGACCACGTACAAAACTGCCCTAAAACTTGCCCATTTTATGTCGGCAATGGCACATACAAATCGACCACTTTGGATCGACCGCGCCGCTAATTGCGAGCGGACGACCGCGCGGCAGCGGGGGGCGGGGGGCGGGCTGCGACGCGGTCGGAATCCCGAATAAGGATCGGATTTAAAGTCGTCGCATTATACTTGTATAAGTAGCCTACGAGTTTGTGCGCTCGGCTCCACCCGCGTGGTTATCAGGTTTATTGTTTTTTATTCACAATTGGTAAGCCCTTGTCATCATCTCACCTGATGGTAAGTGACGATGATGCCGAAGATGGAAGCGGGCTTACCAAGATTCCCCAACGCAATGGAGAACTGGCTATCTTATCTTCAAGCCGGAACACTTCAATGTTGTTAACACTGATGTTTGGCGGCAAGACTTAGATAAGATGGTGGTAGCTAGCCAGGCGGGCTTAGAAAATGCCCTACCATCAACCAAACCGAGTCTTACAAGATGACCCCACCGGGAATCGAACCCGCCACCTCCTGGTGTGAAGCGAATGGACTAACCATTACGCCTAGGAGGCGGTCAAATAAAAATATATAAGGCTTATGACTGTATTCCGTCATAATCATCATCATCGTCATATCAGCCGAAGGAAGTTCACTTCTGGACAAACGACCTTCACCAGGTCATCGGTCCATCGAATGGGAGGCGTTTTATCTATAAGCCCGTGGGAATTTCTAAAATCCGGCGTTAGTCTTTGTTAACATCAGCCAGGGAACCTCTGTGCAGAATTTCAGCTTTCTAGGTCCAAGGGTTTGAGCTAGGAGTAGATGAGTCAGTGAGTGAGTCAGGACTTCTCTATTTACTATTTGTGTACAGATTAAACTGGTTCGAAGAATATGACACAAATTTTGGTTTAAGATCATGATAGGTTGGCAAAAACAAGAAAATATATTTGGTTTTTGATTAAAGTACTCGTATCTCAGTAGCTTCGGTAGATAAACGGCAAAGTATATATTTATATATTAGTACTAACGTAGTATTGGCTAGGGCCGCTACCTCCTATACGGGAGGTCATGGTTCGAATCCTGCCACGTACCAATGTGTTTTCGGATTTTAATTTTATAATTATGTACGTTTAACATACGCTCTTACGGTGAAGGAAAACATCGTCGTCAGAAAACCTTCACAAGCTTGTACACACCTGCGAAGAAACTCGAAGATTGTGTGTGAAGTCGATCAACCCGCACTGGATCCGCGTGGTCGACTAAGGCCCAATCGCCCTAATTCAGGGTAAGGTCCTTCAGATGGGACGTATATGAGCTGATATGATGACCTAAGTAGCAAAACTTAAGCAGTGCGTGCGTGTCAGACACGGGAACTAAGGTTTCGTACCAGGAAACCATAAACACCACTGCCATGGCAGCTGTACAATTTATTGCCATGCGAAAGAACTTGATAACGTGGTTATGATTTTTACCACTTGCAGAGCGGCTCGTTATATTCTTTACTATAATAGAAACCGTACCAACATAATGAAGTATGAGTAAAAATTTCAAGCATTTCAATCATCATTACAGCTCATATACGTCCCCACCGAGGGGCTCGAGCCTACCCTGAATCAGGGCGATTAGGCCTTAGTCGACCACGCGGGCCCAGTGCGGGTTGGTCGACTTCACACACAACCTTCGAGTTTCTTCGCAGGCGTGTGCAGGTTTCCTCACGATGTTTTCCTTCACCGTTAAAGCAATCGGTAATGATATGTACCCGTAAGTTTTTGAAAAACTCATTGGTACATTGGCCGTCCAGATTTGAACCCGGTACCTCTGGTTAGATGGACCGAGTCGTTACCGGTTGAGCCACCGACGCTTCTTGCAAGCATTTCAATACTATAAACATATTACAGTTAAAAAGGCGCAAAAGCCGGGTCGTTCCTTTCCCTCTAATATGGTTAATGGGAGCAATGGCTGATTCTCGCGTTATACTCGTGACCGGGTGCTGTCCGTGTGAACTGCCTACTCTTTTCAAAGGTAATGACAAATTCAATAAGTTTAATGTATTACTTCTCGTGACATATTGTTGTCATGTCCTAATGACATTATTTGTTTTAAATCAATGTTTTTCTTGACATTATCAACTGATAATTGTTTGTTTTTATTTTTAACGTGACAACGTCCAATAAATCGATAGACGCTGGCTGCATGCATGAAAAAGGATGACCAATTGTCCCGTTACGTTATGACGTTGACACGTTAAATTATCGTCCGTAAACCGACTTTACAGACATCCAATTTTTTTCACAATCTTTGACATTATTTAATGTAATTTTTACCATCAGAAAGAGTTTAATATGCATCTATTTTGAAACAACATTTTGAACTCAAAAAAAGTTTTGCCCTTTGCAGACAGACGGATGGAAGGAAAGCATCGGTTTAGTAAATAGGGTCCCCATAGCACCCTTTTGTTTTAAAACTTAGAAACATAGGAATGGCTGATGGCCGTCTCTAACTTATTGCTCATAGTGAAAAGTTTCAACATTTATAAAGGGTGGTTTAGGAGCCGTTGACTGAGGCTTCTACTTTCTACGTATCATACTGAATAACTTGCCCCAAGAGAACTATAAACAATTCGCACGTATCATACTGAACAACTTGCCCCAAGAGAACTATAGTCAATTCGCACGTATCATACTGAAAAACTTGCCCCAAGAGAACTTGTGACAAAAATAAATGGAAACTGGGGATAAAAACCCTTACGGAATTTGCCACATATGATACGTAAGATTTAGAGGTTCGGGCCTAAACGGAGTTTTGAGAAAAATATTATGGGATAAATTAGAATATATGTATTTTATAATTTTTCTAAAAAAGAAGGAACAATATAAGTACTAGAAAAAGATGTGATGTACATTGGAAGACCGTGTTGATATAAAACAATAACCTAATATATTTTTGGACAATTTCCTGAAATAAATCTAAAGTGACAATTTCGTTTGAATATAAAAAGCTTATTTTATAGAATGCCGGTAGGCAACGATCGTCGCCGTCCCTTTGGTACTTAAATAAGTTACTAAGTTCTAAAATAATTAAATTTCACTTTGGTCTGAATTACCCTATCGTTCTAAAAAAACACGTATTTACTAAACAATTTTAAAATTTAAAACAAATAACTAAATCGTTAGAAACCGGAGGCAGGAAATCTTCTAGGACGGCAGAAAAGCTTTGCGAACATAAATAAGAATGCACTGGGCAGTAATATTGCCTCGTGAGTCGTGACCAATGGCCAGAGAGTCGCTCGGGATAAAAGATAAATTAAGCGTTCACTTCCCTTTTGGCAAGCAGCTGGGCGGGCAGTGCAAAGGACTGGCTGGTGGTCAGCACAGCTCCATCCCAGGATCAATCCTTAGTCAGATGAACCTTCGGGGACGTCAACCTCGCAAGGGGAGTGGAAAAACCCTACGGACATATATAGATCTAGTTCGCAGCAGTACCAAAAATACACGCAAAGCGGTTTCCTTATACAAATTACTTACCACTGAATAAAATAGTGGGCCTCAACGAAAAATTAATATAAAACCAAAAATTTTAATACACGTCACTGTCAAAGAAATCACGGTCAACCTTTTCTTTTCCTCTTGTCAAAAAGTAACAAATATTTTCAAATTAAATTTTCATAGACGAACAAAACCAAAAGAGCATTTAATCATGAAACGCAAGAAAGGAGATCGGCTTGAAGCGATACTTTGCGCTTCAAACTATAGTCAATGTGCACGTATCATACTGAACAACTTACCCCAAGAGAACCATAGTCAATTCGCACGTATCATACTGAACAACTTGCCCCAAGAGAACTTTAGTCAATGCGCACGTATCATACTGAACAACTTACCCCAAGAGAACCATAGTCAATTCGCACGTATCATACTGAACAACTTGCCCCAAGAGAACCATAGTCAATGCGCACGTATCATACTGAACAACTTGCCCCAAGAGAACAATAGTCAATGCGCACGTATCATACTGAACAACTTTCCCCAAGATAACCATAGTCAATGCGCACGTATCATACTGAACAACTTGCCCCAAGATAACCATAGTCAATTCGAACGTATCATACTGAACAACTTGCCCCAAGAGAACCATAGTCGATTCGCACGTATCATACTGAACAACTTACCCCAAGAGAACCATAGTCAATGCGCACGTATCATACTGAACAACTTGCCCCAAGAGAACCATAGTCAATTCACACGTATCATACTGAACAACTTGCCTCAAGAGAACCATAGTCAATTCGCACGTATCATACTGAACAACTTACCCCAAGAGAACTATACTCAATTCGCAAAAAAACTTAACTCTTTATACCCAAACCTTCACTCACACGCCCAAGCATATAAGAATACACGCACGAACATTGCTTAGTTCTGATTAGTGACACTGACTCCCACTAACCCACAGTATAATGTTGTACCGAAGGGGTCTGGTTTCTGAAATACAGGGTTACCCTAGCTTAGAAACCAGCGCTACAAATTGATGCAAGCAAGTATTTTATTTTTAAAATTTCATATCTACCCTAAGTGTTATCCTATTCAATGTGTAAAGTACTTAGAGATTTATATAACTCAATAAATATATTCTTATTCTTATACAAATTGATCAGATCAGAACGATTTAAAAACAAGTAGGTTCTTCACACTTGATGAAAACAATACTCAAGGACCCTCCTTCTAATATACCTACATGAAAAAAAAGTGTGTGTGTCAGCTCCGACGCACGACTGGAGTTTACTACTTAAGTACGATTGTCTAAACAGGCACAAAACAGGGCTTGACTTTAGTTTTAAGTTTACTCTGCACAGTTTTTATAACTAATGATTCCAATTTCCGGCCTCTTTTCATAGCTGATGTGTCAGGTGTTTTAGCTCCCATGGTCGCAGCTACTTTGCTAATTTGGTGTTTGGCAGCGACTAACCTCGTATGCTTTAGATGCGATTATACGAGCATATCTTAGGTCATACCATAAAGGGCTCTAACATTGGTTTTGTGTTGACTCTTCAATTAAATCAAGAGCATTTTTGTTAAGTTTCTCTTGTAATGTTTCTAGTAATTTGTTGACATCTTTCTTTATATCATCACTCACTTGAATAAGGAAATTAAAACTGTCGAACATCACTGTGTTTAAAGTCGTTCTGATACTTTAAAAGTTCACAATTCATAATTTTCTTCTTTTTTGCTTCTTGAAGAAACCCGTGGAAAAGGTCTGTGCTGGTTTCTTGATGTGGAGCTGTTTTTTTTTTCAAATTTGATATACAGTGACGTATTTCATAGTAGTCCCTACTCTCGAGAGGACGGGTTTTTTCCAGTAACATTCAACCTCGTTGCAGGAAGGTTCTTCACTGCGACGATGGGTCCACATCAAAAATGCCACTGCATGCTTACAACCACCAGCTAAAGCTGCACAGTCCAAGCACTGGCAACTGACGATTTCACCTTTAGTCTCGTCTATCACCATAGTGAATTCCTGAAAATGCAAACTAATTACTTACTGTAAACAAAATTTATTCTTTATAACCTAAAAAACTACTACTGAAAGAAAGACTATTATTTCGCCTTAGCAGAATTAAGGTTACTTACGTAGGTAGTGTTATATTATTTTATAGTACTTACATTGCTGTTTTTATATTTCTCAGCTCTGCAGAATAAAAATCGGGGTTATTTTTAAAGAACATGATTGCGTCCACTTTGGGCAAGTTTCTGCTATCTGCTTTCACAAAATTGACACCCATGATGGAGTGGAATACCAAATTATATAAAAATCACAAATTTTAAAATCTTATCAGATCGAAAATTGTAAGACTGCAACAATAACAGATCTGATTCGATTACTGTGTTGTGACTTCATTTTAGATTTCGTAGTGACTTATATTCTTTTTGTCAGATTCAGCCAATCCTGACTGTTTTGTATCACGTGACAGAGGTGCGCACAATAGGTTGCGCGTAAAAAACGTAACGCGCAAAGAGAATATAACAAACTACGTTTTCGATCACTAGATTTTACTCCTCATATTTTTTTCATACCGGGCGCCTTATATGCAAATCGATTCTTAAGGAGTAAACTCCAAAAATTGATGCTTTTTCTTTTGGGAGTGGATAACTTAAACAGCCCAAGGAACAAGGCTATTTTTGGACGCTCCCGCTAAAATTTTACAGTGACTTCTACTAACGCAACTGATTAACTTTAGTTCTAAAACTTTGCTAAAATCACAAATACTTTTGGAATTTGACTTCTTAGACAAATTGATCAGAAGATTAAAATATTTTTTCATTCAAAATAGGTGCTAAATGCTTTCAAATGGTCATAAAATACATTAGATAATGTAAAAGTTTATGAAAAAATTAAAAACAATCGTCAGCTCACTATGTCAATAAAAATCTAAATATATATAACTCATAGGTGACTGACTGACTGACACAGTGATCTATCAACGCATAGCCCAAACCACTGGACGGATCGGGCAGAAATTTGGCACGCAGGTAGATGTTATGACGTAGGCATCCGCTAAGAAAGGATTTTGGGAAATTCCCACGGGAACCGCAAAAATCGGGATCTGCGCGGGCGAAGCTGCGGGCATCCACTAGTATTGATATAAAACAAAAAAATGACATTATGACATGAAAACAATACGACACGAGAAGTTACACATTATACTTTTTGAATTTATCATTAACTTTGACAAGAGTAGGACTGTTCACACGGACAGCACCCGGTCTCGAGTATAACGCGAGAGTCAGCCATCGCTCCTATCAACCATATTACAGGGAAAGGAACGACCCGGCTCCCGATGTACCTACCAACATTGCGTGGGGATTCCAATTATTTTTCATGATATTTCGGGAAAGTTGTTCAGTTTCATCAATAAAATTTTGAACAACAATCATTTTCACTTACCATCAGATATGATATGATGTCAAGGGCTTAAAATAGTGTATTAAATAATCTATTAAATAATATAAGTTTATCCTGTGAAGGAAAACATCGTGAGGAAACCTGCACAAACCTGCGAAGAAACTTGCAGGTTGTGTGTGAAGTCGACCAACCCGCACTGGGCCCGTGTGGTCGACTAAATCCCGATCGCCCTAATTTAGGGTAGGCTCGAGCCCCTCGGTGGGGACGTATATGAGCTGGTATGATGATGATGATTATGATTAAATGTGTTTAAATGCAACAAAGAGTTTACAAACAACCAACAATTCAATCCTACGATTGATTATTACTTAATTTGCGTCACGCAAATAACTTTTTACGTTTAGTAAAGCATAACTTATTTAAAACCGCATGAACCAACTAACGAGTGAAAATAAAAATAAAAGCAATTGAAATAACGACAGGTACCATGAATGATATGTCGGCGCAATTAGGGTCGCGCCAAAAGAGGGTTGAGAGTAAGTGGCATTGCGTCGGGAATACTAAATAGACTTTGTGGACCACTTTTATTCTAAGTAACTGAGCAACCACTTCTAGTGAAGGACCCAACTCAACTCTGACTCTGACCCACCACGCCAGGAGACTTATGAGCGACGACACGCTAGTCAAAAATCTTTTCTAGCTCCAAATATTGATGTTCAATTGAATTAAATTCAGAAAATGTGGACAAGTACTAACCGAGCTACAGAATTCTGAATTATTAATTCTCCAAGCGCCTTTCCACTTATGGTAAGCGAGAGGCAGGATTGGGTTTTTATCACTTTGTTTTTAATATTTTGCCAACCCGCACGAAGCGTTACGCTATCCGAAAAGCTAAAGAGTGGAACTCCTTGCCTGCGTCATTTTTCCAGAATATTACAATTTATATTTAAGTCGAGAGTAAATACGTGTTATTTGATTTTACGAGTAACATCCACACTCACTTTTTATCAGATGAGATGCAGTCAAATTCTCTAAAAATGTAATAAAAAAATTAGCTGCTATAGACAACAGGACGGCGACGGTTACCACGTCTGACTATCATGACCACGACCACTCTGTCTCTTGACATGTACTCTCGTGCATGATAAGAGATAGACAGACATTCGCATCATCTCGCCTGATAATAAGTGATGATGATGCCTAAGATACAAGCGGTCTTACCAAAATTCCCCAATACAATAGAGTAATGGCTATCTTGTATTCAAGCCAGAGCACTTGAATGCTGTAACATTGATGTTTAACGGCAAGACTTAGATAAGATGTAGGTGGTATGTATGTTTGTGGTATCCATCAACTAAACCGAGTCTTACAAAGTTAAACTCCGCCAGGAATCAAATCCGCGGCCTGCTGATCTGAAGCTAATCGACTAACCATTACGCCTCGGAGGTGGTTAAAAGGTTAATATCATTTTTTTTACGGATCATCATATCAGCCGAAGGAAGTCCACTGCTGGACATAGGCCTCCCCCAAGGATCTCCACGACGACCGGTTCTGCGCTGCCCGCATCCAGCGGCTTCCCGCGACCTTCACCAGGTCATCGGTCCACCGAGTGGGAGGCCTGCCTACACTACGCTTTCCGGTGCGTGGTCGCCACTCGAGAACTTTACTGCCCCAACGGCCATCTGTTCTACGAGCAATGTGCCCCGCCCACTGCCACTTAAGTTTAGCAATTCTGAGAGCTATGTCGGTAACTTTGGTTCTCTTACGGATCTCCTCGTTTCTGATTCGATCACGCAGAGAAACTCCGAGCATAGCACGCTCCATTGCCCTTTGGGTGACCTTGAGCCTTCTTATGAGGCCCATAGTAAGCGACCATGTCTCAGTTCCGTACGTCATCACTGGCAACACACATTGGTCGAAGACCTTGGTCTTAAGACACTGCGGTATCTGGGACGTAAAGATATTGCGAAGCTTCCCGAACGCTGCCCAGCCGAGTTGGATTCGACGATTGATCTCTTTCTCGAAGTTGGACCTACCTAACTGGACTGTTTGTCCCAGGTATACATATTCGGTAACAACTTTTACGGATGCTTGATTATAATTTTTGCCACCAATTTCTTATTTTCTTCCCTCTACTTCAGCGCCGGCTCTCACAATTATAGATCTCTGAGCTGCCGTCTATGCGACCATCTTGTGAATTTATACGTTATATTCGTTTACCGTGTTGTGCACATTTTGTGTGCTGTACACATTTTACGTTTTGCACATTTTGCGTGTTGTACACATTTTGCGTTTGGCACATTTAGCTCCGAAGGGGATGAAAAGTTGATCAAGTCACTTAAAAGAAATACGGAGATGTGGAGATTTATGTCGATCAGGAATACTGATGACTATCCAGTAACGGACATCAGATTTTTGGGACAGTGGATCCAATGAATTTGTTCCAAGTTGGTTTCAAGAGAGCGAGCTATGCTCGGAGTTTCCCTTCTTCTTTTCGAATCGATGGTTTGAATATTGACTGTTGTTGTTTTATATCTTATTGGCCCAATAGGTAGCCACGCGTATGCCATTATCAGTGGCCCCCCAGAGGTCTACCATTGTGCAGGTGTCCGGGCACTCGGGGCAAGCCAATAAGTGCGTCATAGTTTGTGGGGTGACTCCACATGGGCACTCTTCTCCGTCACAGAAACCCCAACGACACATTTTCTCCCTACATCGGCCAACCTGAGTCCGCAGTCTATTCAGAGATTTCCAAATAGACCATGGCAAGTCGCTGCCCGGGGGGAGGGCTTCTCGTTGTGGGATAAAGCTTTCCGTGACAGGGAAGGTCTTTTTCCATAAACTGGATTTAGCCATTAGCGGGTCATCTTGTGGCTTTGCTACAGTGGCTAGGAAGCTCTTGCGGCTTTTTAGCCTGGGGCGGGCTGGCCTGCATCCGAACATGGGGTGTCTGGGGTCTAGTTCTTGTTTGGCTTTCTCGACTGAGCACGTTACCTCTCTCCGAACGCCAGGTGGGGCGATCCCTGCCAGTGGATACAGCTTGCTTATCGGAGTCGGTTTTAAACAGCCCGTTATTGTCCGGCAAGTTTGATTTAGAGCTGTATCCACTAGTTTCGTATGGGCAGAGCGGTTCCATACCGGACAAGCATATTCACCGGTGGAGAAGCAGAGCGCCAACCCTGTAGTCCGTAAAGTTCCCGGTGAAGCTCCCCACTTTGTCGAAGTCAGCTTTGCAAGGAGGTTATTTCTAGTGGACACCTTCTTCGCAACGTTTTCACAATTTGCCTTATACGTTAAGGCCCGGTCCAGCACGACACCAAGAGTTTCCCTAAGCGATCGAAACAAAAACGCGCTGTTATTCCACCGGTGTCGTGCGTGCCATCGCAGAGCAAAACAAATAACAAACCAAAAAGTTACAAAAAACCTAAAAAATCATTTTGTTTTCATCCCATTCATTTGATACCCATATCATAGGGGTGTATAAAAAAATAACTGACACGGCTATTTTTGGGTATCCGCCATATTGGATTTAGAATCACGTCACTTACCTAACCATGCGTTGTTGTCAGTTAACTCTACGTGTATGCAAAAATTTCAGCTCAATAATATAATATAAGAGTTAATATAACATAAGAGTGGTTTAAAAAAGACAAAAGCTAAAGAATAAACAAGTAGTCACATAAATACGTCCCCACCGAGGGGCTCGAGCCTACCCTTAATTAAGGGCGAAGTAAAACAAGTAGTAACAGATAACAATTGTCAAATAGATAAAAATTATCAAGTTATTAATTAGTTACGAATAACTCTTGTTGCCGTTAATATTATCAAGTTATTAATTAGTTACGAATAACTCTTGTTGCCGTTAATATTATCAAGTTATTAATTAGTTACGAATAACTCTTGTTGCCGTTAATATTATCAAGTTATTAATTAGTTACGAATAACTCTTGTTGCCGTTAATATACATCTGGTCAATACAAGGTGTTTTTTTTTAACACAGAGCAAGCCGTAAAGGGTAGAGCCCTACTCTTGAAACTGAACAACTTTCCCCAAGAAACCCATACTGAAATCGCAAAAAAGTGACTCTCTTGAAAGTTGGCTAATCGGAATGATCGATTTCTATGAAATGTCAAAAAAAAAAATTGCGAATTTAGTATGGGTTTCTTGGGGAAAGTTGCTCAATTTCATGATTTACTTGTGAAGAAATAACTTAACAAGTAATTGAAATAACTTGATGTGATTGATTTAAACTATTACTTACTTACGTACTTCGCTGGCTCTATTTAAACTATTGAACTTTAAAATTTAATACGAGTATATACGAGTTCATAAATCTTTTAGAGAATTTAAATAAGAGCTAATTTTTTAAAAAGGTATTTTACTTTCAGTGTTTGGTTAATTTATTTAAAATCGCAACGGAATAATGGTTTGTTGTAATTTTTTGCTCAGAGACGAAGAGTTCGGAAATGACATAATTTTCTTATTAACATATCCTGACATAGTTCCCTAGGGATCTAGAAAAATCTCATTTTCATGCTCACGCACGTCGGCGTCACAACGGAGAAATGGATTGAAGTGTTTTTTTTTATTAGTATTGGTTGAGGGGGTAGAAAGTAACATAGACTGCTAATCAGAAGAGCCATTTTTAGTTTTTGAGGGTTCTGTAGAAAACTCATGTCCAAGCTCGCGAGACGTTTGCGGCTCGCACACCACTCACCCTTAAAGACAGTCAAAAAAACTAAGTCCACGCGGGCGAAGCGAACACGTTAAAACCGACATCAATCTCAACAACCAAGTAAAGTTTTGCTAATTTATTTTGGTACCTATATATACCTATACAGGATGTAACATAAAGGTGTGGTGATACTTTAAGGTGGGCTTGTACCCATCAAACTGAACAACTTTTGTTGTAAAACTTTTCTGAAATCGCAATTTTTTTTTGATTTTTCGTACAAATCGGCCAGCTGATTAAACGGTTTTCTATGAAAAATCCAATAAAAATTTCGCGATTTCAGTAAAGTTGCAGAACTAAAGTTGCTCAGTTTGATGAGTACAATCCCACCTTAATGTATCACCACACCTTTATGTTACACCCTGTATACCTATGTATGCAGTGCGTCGGCGATGTTCGCGGAGGCTCGCACTGATTCCTTTCAGTGTATAGTTAGAAAGAGAGTGGCGTCGTTGATGAGTCGAGTGAGTGCCAGCGCCAACAGTTTTCTGAAAATCGTGGGAGACAAGTAGGACAGTCCCTTTCTTAAACACTGGGACTCTACCCATATGGGTTCTAGAGTAGTTATTTTTAATTTTAATATATTTAATTGAATTTTGTCTTGTAAATCCGTAATTTTAATTCATTATCAATTTGTTTACTAATATTAATTTTAAGATTTTTGTAATATACTAACTTATTATGGACCTGAAATAAATGATTAATAATATATAAACTTCCTAAAAAAGCACTGATCCTATTTTGATCATTTTGATTGGGACCAACCTCGAGACAAAAAGTATTTAATAAAAAAATTAAATTGGTTCCATTCGGCGAAGATATCCAGTAACGAGTTCACGTAGCATCCCCCCCCCCTGTTTAGTGGAATTGAGTAGGTACCTCATTTCTGGAAATCGGTTGAAAATAGTATTCATTATATTGCATTTCTTCTACAAAATCACAAAAACTTACTCTATTGCTATTTTAATCCATTCTCAATTTTGTAAATACTTACTTACTAATAAATCACTATACTAGTTTGTTAAGGGTATGCCATCCTATGCCAGTAACATGAAAAATTACACTTGTCAAAAACCGAGTTAAGTGTAAAATATTTACATACCTAAGTATGTATAGTAAAAAAAATTAATATAAAAATGTATTTTATAATATTTATTTATTTACTAGCTGTTTCCCGCGGCCTCTCCCGCGTGTACAACGTTTCTATGACTTTCGAAAAAAGTAGCCTATGTGTTAATCCAGGTCCTAATCTGTCTACCTACCAAATTTCAGCCAGATCCGTTAAGTAGTTTTTGCGTGAAAGAGTAACAAACATACATCCATACATTCTTACAAACTTTCGTGTGTATAATATTAGTATCATCATATCAGCTCATATAGATCCCCACCGAGGGGCTCGAGCCTACCCTGAATTAGGGTGATCGGGCCTTAGTCGACCACGCTTGCCCAGTGCGGGTTGGTTGACTTCACACACAACCTTTGAGTTTCTTCGCAGGTGTGTGCAGGTTTCCTCACGATGTTTTCCTTCACCGTTAAAGCAATCGGTGAGTATATGTACGTAAGTTTCGAAAAACTCATTGGTAAATTGGCCGTCCGGATTTGAACCCGGCACCTCTGGTTAGGAGGACCGAGTCGTTACCGGTTGAGCCACGAAGAATATTAGTAGGATGTATGGAATATCTCGAGACCTACAATAGACGGTTTTGTTGCAATCCCAGACGTCCTTGTACTTTTATTGTCCTCCGAATACAATTAAGTAGCGTAACAATTTACTTTGTGAAATCTTTCATAAAAACATCAAAAGCAAAATGCGAAATTAGTCAAACATTTTTTATACTTATCTGCCCCTTTTCCAAGATTCTTTGAACCTTTTTTTTGTGCGAGAATTCCTTTTTTCCCTTTCATTTCTCATTTCCCATTTTACTGTTATGCCGCTTCAGTTTGCTGGGTGTCACAAAGTAATTGGCGAAGTACCCTAATGTTGAAAATAAGAAATGTTACTACTCTTAAATTCGTGTACTTTTACCCGATTGTCCTAAGGAGGTTAATATTATTTGGATGTATGTATGTATGGGTGTCTGTTTCTTTGGCTGAGCCTGTAGTCTAAAAGGCTTGATAGATTTTAGAGTTTTAGGTGTCGTTAGATTCATCTTGACCCCGAAAGTGACATAAGATGCACTTTAAACCGACTGCTGAAAATAGGGGTACTGTTATAAATTATAATGCCCGACGTATTTAATTTTTAATTAAATTGGATAGGTTGTTAGTACAGAGCAAAACTAGATCAAGCCATAGAGGAAACTGCAACACGCAGGTGTTTACTTGCCCAGGGTGCTTGCCTGAGGATATGATGAGGACATTGGTGGTGACCATAGCAAAGAACCGAACACGAGACGCTTCCGATGTAAAAAATTATAGACCCATTTCCCTACTATTTTGGCAAGAGTGTTGGACAGTATGCTTGGATAAACATCTAGTTTTGCATTACGTCCAGTTTGAATTTCGATCTGACCTTTCCACGGAGACTGCAGTCATCTGTCTCAAGCATATTTTTAGATACTACACGGACAGGAAAACACCCATTTACGCGTTTCGTGATTTGTCAAAAGCCTCTGATCTGGTGTCTTATGACAAGTTATGAGAAAAGTTGGAGAAAGAGACTAGCTTACCTAGTGAGCTTACTGCACTTTTGAGATACTGGTACGGCTACCAGAGGAATCAGGTAAAGTGGGCGGGCTCACTGTCGGAGCCTTTACAGGTTGGAGTGTGGGGTGAGGCAAGGGGGCCTGACCTCTCCTCGGCTCTTCAGCTTGTATGTGAACCGGTTGATCGCGGAGCTCAGCAGCGTTATGGTAGGCTTCAGTAGATAGAACGTTTTTTAACAACATAAGTTACGCTGATGACATGGTGTTGCTGAGCCCCTCTATCGGTGCCCTCAGAAAACTTGTAAGTATTTGCGAAACATATTCGGAGATCCATGGACTCAGGTATAATGTGAACAAGAGTGAGTTCTAAGTGTTTAGGGCGGGGGCCAAAAGCTATCCTCTGGTACCACCGGTCACGATCAGAGTCACTCCTCTCAGAATAGTGAAACAATTTAAATATTTGGATCATTTGGTAGCCGAGACGCTAAACAATGACGTGGATATTGAGCGGGAGCGTAGGGCGCTGGCGGTGAGGAGTAACATGTTGATTCCCAGTTTTGTCAAATGTACGAAAGAAGTAAAACCACAGATTACTAAATAGTTACTTCGTAAGTAAAACTTACATTATTTAGGGCATACTGTCAGTCGTTCTATACCTGCAGCCTGTGGATCAACTTTACTCAAAAAACTTAAAGCGTCCTACGCGTCCAATACAACAACGCATTGAGGGCGCTGTTGGGGTTGCCGCGCTTCTGCAGGGATGTTCACGGAGGAGCGAGTGGATGACTTCCCAACTTTGATGCGCAAGCGAATCGCCTCCCCCTCCCTGTGGCGGCGAGCGGAGGGCGCGCGATAGTCCCAACAGCCTCCTGGTCACTGTAGCGAGAAGGGTCGATGGGCCGTTTTTTGCTCACTGAAACGGGAAGCAAGTGACGCCCTCAATTCGGGCTGCAAAATAATGGTGGTTTTTTTAAACGACTTAAAAAAAGGAGGAGGTTTTCAATTCGACCGTTACGTTTATATATTTCTATTTGTATATATTTACGTTTGTTCGCGGATAACTCATTTATGAACCCATTTTGATGACTCTTTTTTTGTTGGAAAGAAGATATCCCAAGGGTGGTACCATAGTAAGAAAAACAGGATCTGATAGTGGGATCCCAAGGAAATCGACGGCAACCCTCTAATTTTATAGGCACGTATAACGATTTCATATGTTTTCTAAAGCTATTAAAGTATTTGCGTCTGGCAGTCATCATCTCATGATGATGAGCTGATCAGTAAAGGTACAACTCATTAACGGTTAGGAGTTACAGGATAATTCCTTAAATATAGATAGACATGTAGCTACGCATAGACTGATAGTTGTGTTCTTTCAGGTTATTCAGATGAGCTGATGATGGAAGTGTCGGTGGCGTAACGGCTAGGGCCACCGCCTCCTGTCCGGGAGGTCGTGGTTCGGATCCTGCCACGTACCAATGTGATATCGAACTTAGATTTCATATGTGCGTTTATCCGACGCTCTTACGGTTAAGGAAAACATCGTGAGGAAACCTGCACACGTCTGCGGAGAAACTCGCAGGTTGTGTGTGAAGTCGGCCAACCCGCACAGGGCCCGCGTGGTTGACTAAGGCCCGATCGCCCAAATTCAGGGTTGGCTCGAGCCCCTCAGTGGGGACGTATATGAGCTGATGTGATGATTATGATTTAACCCCTTAAGTTTCATGCTGCTGAGATTATGATGGAAGCCACAGGACTCCTTCGATTCTAATGAAACACATGCATTGTGATTTGATGATTCCTATTGGCGAGTAAAAGTGATTGGGTTTAACGTTGTTAAATCGATAGCATTATCACTAAAAATGAAGAAAATAAAAAAAGTTAAAAAAAACTGAAAACCGACTTCAAAATGAAATTTACTCAAAAGTATGAAATAATATTATACTTAAATACACGATATTAATCAACAATAACGAAATCAAAGGTGGATAGGAATTAAATTAAGGGCTTAAATTTTTTTGAGGTTGGTGTCAGCACACAGGTTAATATCGTGTATTTAAGTATAGTATTATTTCATTCTTTTGAGTAAATTTCATTTTGAAATCGGTTTTCAGTTTTTTTAATTATTTTTTTCTCCACATTGATTTCTTTGTTATTCGAATTTTAATTTATTTATTTCTGTTTTATTAACATAGTTTTCAAAGTAAACTTGTAACTAACATATTACGGACTGTAATTGTCTCAAAATTAACTGAATTTAAATTTAAAACTAGGATCTCTGCTTTGCGCGATTTCGACTTGTACTTGGCCGATTTTTTTAAATTGTGTAGCCTAACTTGTGACCCCATCACGGCGAATAGGCTTTTTAAAACTATTGAGAGTTTATTAAAACAGTTTTTCGATAAATGATTCGGTTACTAATTATTAAGTTTTTAGGAGGTGATTTTCATTAGACTTAAAAGTTGGTTGGCAGACTTGGTAGAGTGGGAACCAACCCCTACGGGAACACTTTTACGGATATCCTAAAGTATTTGAAATAGTCGGGCAAATAAATAATTAAAATAAAAAATAGCATGTTTTAGTTGACTTTTTTGTTTGGTAGTAGGTAATAGTCGACAGAAGATGTCCAGTTGGATTTGTAAAAAGTTCATAGATTTTCCATACAAAATGTTCTACACCATCTGCAAAAACTACTTTGTTTTTTATAATATACTTTTTTGTAAAACTACGGTTCCCTTATTTTGCGGGTGTGTCCAACCGCAATTTAGCATTTTTTATATAAATAAATGATTTTAATAAAATAAAAACACAAAATCCTATCCCAAACCTATCTCAATATATCACCAAAAACCTTATCCATATTGGATCAGCCATTATAGAGCATGCATAAAATAATTCTGCTACGACATTACTTGATGCATAAATTAGAGAAAGTTAATGATTTATATGGACATTAATATACTATAGTACCTCAATAGGCCGTCCCTGCCACCGTCTACATAAATTATTGTAGTCTATTGATAATACGAAAACAAGAAGTTGTTTTTTTACAATCGATTAAGAGAAATCTATGTCTGTATATCCCTGTCTTTTTCAAAAAACTTATATATGCTGAGATACTATACTATACTATACTATACTATACTATACTATACTATACTATACTATACTATACTATACTATACTATACTATACTATACTATACTATACTATACTATACTATATAAACTAATACTATTATAAAGAGGAAAGATTTGTATTTTTGTATTTTTGTGTGTATGTTTACAATGAATAAACTCAAAAACTACTGAACCGATTTTAAAAATTCTTTCACCATTAGAATGCTACATTATCGTTGAGTAACATAGGTTATATTTATTACTAGAAAAAATAAGGGATCCTTGATAAAACTTCAGTAACGTGAACCAAGGTGTAAAAAAATTTGCTTAAAAATTTCTTTCATATTATACGCTACGGAAACTATTGATGATAGAACAACAAAATGTTCTACAATATTAGAAAACATATCGATACCTACAAAAAACTTCGCGATACTATACGTCCAACTATTGTAGCTATTTCACTATAACCACTTTTTACATTTTAAAAGTTAATAAAAACTGACCAAAATCAGACAATGATAACCATACCTTAGTATTAACCCTTATCCAAATAAATCATTTTATAATCAAAAATGTTTCGATATCTATAGATAACCTTTTGGATTACTTCATTCAGAAGATATTAAGAATTTATGAAAATAAGCACAGCCACCGCGCAATGACCAGTGTGGCCCCAAGCAATGCAGCCTTAGCGTAGTAATAATAATATTATTATAAAGAGGATGGATTTGTTTGTTTGCATTGAGCAGGTTCCGAAACTACTGGACCGATTTTAAAAATTCTTGCACTGTTGGGAAGCTACACTATCGGCGGTTGCTACAGGCTATATAACTGTAACCCAAGGTGTGAAAAAATTACCTAATAAATTCCTGCATCATTAACGATGGATCACATTTGCTATTTCCATTGAATCCCATGTTATAACAACATATTGTGTACTTTTAAGAAGAAAAGTGATTTAACCTTATCAAACATTTAAAAACGGGCCAAATGCGAGTTGGACTAGCACTCCGAGGGTTCCACACGTAGGGGGTGGTACCACACCTCTCCACACAACTACATGCTATAAAGACAATGATAGGTACCTATTCTTATTACACACAAAAGACATGTTTCCGTACCCAAAGGGTAAAAACGGAACCCTATCACTACGACTTTGGTGTCCGTCTGTATGCCTGTCTGTCCGTCTGTCACCAGGCTGTATTCCATGAACCGTGATAGCTAGATATTTAAAATTTTCACAGATGATGTATTTCTGTTGCCGCAATAACAACAAATACTAAAAATTAGAAACAGTTAAAGTGTCCATACCAAAAACGAAGTTTTTGGAAACGTGAAGAAACTAGCGCCATCTAGTATGATGGTACGGAACCCTTTTAAACATTTTTATTACTTGGAGTAAAGCATTTTTTTTTTCAAATTGTTTCATTGTGTAACACTGTACATGCAAGCGTCTTACATTAAGGCAGACAAGATATGCATAATATTCGTTTTTTTTTACTTTTGTAGCCTTATTGAGTTTATTTTATTATTCCAACCTTCGACGTCGTTATTAGTTCGGTGCATTTCATCGCTCACACACCTACATCTACAAATGATTCATTTTGTAGCCAAGACTCAACCATGTTGTTTTTAAACTCATACATTTTGAAATACATAGAGTAATCAGACTCTATGTAACACCATCCCCCCGCAATTGCATCTCTTGGCAATAATGGTAGCAGTCCACAAAGTGCGACGACTCTTTTTGCGACTTTTGGTTTCGTAAGTTCCAACATTTTATGCACTTCATACATGCCTACACTACGCTTTCCGGTGCGTGGTCGCCACTCGAGAACTTTACTGCCCCAACGGCCATCTGTTCTACGAGCAATGTGCCCCGCCCACTGCCACTTAAGTTTAGCAATTCTGAGAGCTATGTCGGTCACTTTGGTTCTCTTACGGATTTCCTCGTTTCTGATTCGATCACGCAGAGAAACCCCGAGCATAGCACGCTCCATTGCCCTTTGGGTGACCTTGAGCCTTCTTATGAGGCCCATAGTAAGCGACCATGTCTCAGTTCCGTATGTCATCACTGGCAACACACACTGGTCGAAGACCTTGGTCTTAAGACACTGCGGTATCTGGGACGTAAAGATATTGCGAAGCTTCCCGAACGCTGCCCAGCCGAGTTGGATTCGACGATTGATCTCTTTCTCGAAGTTGGACCTACCTAACTGGACTGTTTGTCCCAGGTATACATATTCGGTAACAACTTCGAGTGTAGAGCCTCCAACCTTCAGAGGAGTAGGTATGACACGGACGTTTGACATAATTTTCGTCTTGTCCATGTTCATTCTAAGACCCACTTGTTGAGAGGCTCTACTGAGGCCAACGAGCATTGTGCCTAAGTCGTCCATAGTCTCAGCCATGACCACGATATCGTCAGCGAATCGAAGGTGGGTGATGTACTCGCCGTTGATATTGATGAACAGTTTCGGAGATATAACGTCTCCCTGTCTCACCCCTCGCTGCAGCTGGATAGGTTCCGAGTTTTGATCCTGGAGGCGAACCGACATGGTGGCGTTTTCATACAAACACTTCAGCACTTCGATATATCGATAGTCAATTTGGCACCTCTGGAGAGACTGTAACACAGCCCAGGTTTCGACCGAATCGAAGGCTTTCTCATAGTCCACGAACGCCAAGCATAGTGGCTGATTGTACTCTTCGGTCTTCTGTATAATCTGCCTCCCACTCGGTGGACCGATGACCTGGTGAAGGTCGCGGGAAGCCGCTGGATGCGGGCAGCGCAGAACCAGTCGTCGTGGAGATCCTTGGGGGAGGCCTATGTCCAGCAGTGGACTTCCTTCGGCTGATATGATGATGATGATGATGATGATGATGCACTTCATGCAACTGCAAACTATAACAATTTTATGCACTTCATGCAACTGCAAACTTTACCAATTTTATGCACTTCATGCAACTGCAAACTATAACAATTTTATGTACTTCATGCAACTGCAAACTATAACAATTTTATGCACTTCATGCAACTGCAAACTTTACCAATTTTATGCACTTCATGCAACTGCAAACTATAAAAATTTTATGCACTTCATGCAACTGCAAACTATAAAAATTTTATGCACTTCATGCAACTGCAAACTATAACAATTTTATGCACTTCATGCAACTGCAAACTATAACAATTTTATGCACTTCATGCAACTGCAAACTATAACAATTTTATGCACTTCATGCAACTGCAAACTATAACAATTTTATGCACTTCATGCAACTGCAAACTATAACAATTTTATGCACTTCATGCAACTGCAAACTATAACAATTTTATGCACTTCATGCAATGTAGTACGCGTGCAAACCGATAGAAAGAGGACTGCAACATTAAAAGTGGTCAGTCAATATAAACATACCCTCATTTTATTATAAACAATTTTGTTGTTAATAGTACCCGCATTTAATTTTTTTTAAGCATTTGGGATCCAACTGAAATAGTTTTTGGGATACAACGATAATAAATCGTAATTCTCTTGCATTTTTAAAATGTGGGATCCAACGGAAATACATAATAATGTTTTGTGGGATCCAACGCCAAAAATATTAAACTGAAATTCAAAAGTGGGTTCCAACGAAAATAAATCGCCGAAAGACTTCCACTGCTGGAACTATATACTATATACATTATACTTCATATTACATACTATTTTATATTATATTACTTTAGAGTTTTAGAGGGTGGTCAGGGTCGGCCTTCTTAGTAAATTGAACTAATGTTCAGTTTGCTTTTGATCCCAGAAACGTACAGAAACTCAGGTGGCGATAAGCGCGATAGCGCGCGTGAAGGTTCGCGCGCGTCCGGGGGTCTGTTTACACATCGGCAGTTCGGGGAGTTCTTGCATTTTGTGCGCAATCACGTTCACGTAAAAGAGCCTGATAGGTTCTACAAGCCGATCATCTGTACAAACAAAAAGAACTCCTCTCGGAGAACAAACGTTCCTACTCGCAGGAGCTTTTAATGTTTTTAATTTATGTGGGACGTAGCTTTTTACCCGACTGCCTCAGAAGAAGAGTTATGTTATTCGAGTGCATGTATGTAGATTTGATACCAGCTGAAAGGATTGAAGAATTTTAAAGTATTTATGAGGTATCGTTAGATTCGTCTTGATACCCTGAGTGACAGGATATACTGTCCAAAAAGAGCGGTTAAGTTTTTACGCGGTCGAGTTATTAATTTTTACTGAATTCATAAAGATAGTATTATTCATACCATTTACAGTATGTTAAAGACGCTGGTAAATTTTCTCGATTGCATAATAATACAATTAATAATATAATTAGCACCATCATTTGTTTTTAGAAATGTCATTTCTCGCCCGTTGTTGTATAAGGTGCATATTAAAGGGGTCAGTTTTCTTAAGGGTCTCCACGAGGCTCGAGTTTACATCCAAACGTAGTTCCGATTTAATACAAAAACTACATGCTGGATTGAATCCAAATTTTGCAAATATATTGAGTGGATGTACACAACATATCGATGTTTGTAATTAGTTTTCGTCGTTGTAAATTTAAACATATCTAAACGAAGGCCTAAATTAGTTTTGTACTGAAAGTTTGGATACTGCTCTTTTTTTTCCGTTTTATATTAATACAAACATCGATCTAATTAAAAACATCGATATGTGTCTACTCAATATATGCGCAAAGTTTGGATTCAATCTGGCATGTAGTTTTTGTATTAAAGCGGATATGGAAACTCGAGCCTCCTGGGGACCCTTAATTAAAATAAACTGTTTTCTCACATCTCTAGTGAAAATCTCATGACGATGGTAAGCTAAATATCACCTTATTTACGACCCCTGTTTCACAATGAACTATTTAAAGTGAAACTTTTATTACATGGTCTTATTTTTTTTCGTCTGTGTGTTGCATGTCGCGTGACGGTCGCTTTTGTCTGACGGTATGATCGTTTCGTCCTCTGTACCGTAGCGAGAGCATCCATGATCGTTTCGTCCTCTGTAAAGTTTCACTTTTACCGTGGTTTCATAAAACCATACAAATTTTTTTTGTGTTTTTTTCCGGGTAGGCATTGTTTTCAAGAGTCATATCGCACTACATTTGATTTCTGGGCCCTACAATAATTTTCAAAATTACAAGACCAAAATAATTGGGTGGCTCATTAATGTCCTCAAATCTACAAATGGCTCCTCGCGACCATATTTCACTGTAATTGTCGACGTAGTTGGCAGTTAGTGACTTTGCGTTCAGAAGTTACTTCCATCCAACATCGGAATAACTTTATTGGTTGTAACTTGTGACGTACGATACGTAGTGATTTATTTGACTTAAATATCAATAGATATCCGTATCGTTATTTATGAATACGTAACTTGGTATTTGTGAAATTTAACTAAGATATAAAAAAGCGTCGGTGGCTCAACCGGTAACGACTCGGTCCATCTTACCAGAGGTACCGGGTTCAAATCTAGACGGCCAATGTACCAATGAGTTCTCAAAAACTTACGTACATATACTTACCGATTACTTTAACGGTGAAGGAAAAACATCGTGAGGAAACCTGCACACGCCTGCGAAGAAACTCGAAGGTTGTGTGTGAAGTCGACCAACCCGCACTGGGCCCGCGTGGACGACTAAGGCCTAATCGCCCTGATTCAGGGTAGGCTCGAGCCCCTCGGTGGGGACGTATATGAGCTGATATAATAACTAAGATATAAGCTTTTGCATTTGAGTTTAGTGAGTAAGTAAGTAAATCAGTTCCGTTCCGGTGGCGCACTGACCAGAAGTTCTTCTGCAAGGGAATTGATATCAGCGTATAAAGAAGAACAGTAGAGGCTAAAGCACCTGTTTAAGCGTGTCCCCTGATATCAGCGTATAAAGGAGAACAGTCGAGGCTAAAGCACCTGTTTAAGCGTGTCCCCTGATATCAGCGTATAAAGGAGAACAGTCGAGGCTAAAGCACCTGTTTAAGCGTGTCCCCTGATATCAGCGTATAAAGGAGAACAGTCGAGGCTAAAGCACCTGTTTAAGCGTGTCCCCTGATATCAGCGTATAAAGGAGAACAGTCGAGGCTAAAGCACCTGTTTAAGCGTGTCCCCTGATATCAGCGTATAAAGGAGCCATGCGCAGTGCACATGCGTTCCCAGTCGAGGCCTGCACGCAACTCAGTTTAGTAAGGAAGTAAATATTCTTTATTGCACATCAAAAAAGTTATTACAAAAACGTAATTAAAAATATATACAGTGCAAAGGCGGCCTTAGTGTTTTTAGCGATTTCTTCCAGGCAACCTTAAAATAACCGGCAAGAATATTCCCTTAATGCGATAGGAATTAATTAAGGGGTCACCTTGTAAGACTCGGTTTGGTTGGTGGTAGGGCATTTTCTAAGCCCGCCTGGCTAGCTACCACCATCTTATCTAAGTCTTGCCGCCAAACATCAGTGTTAAAAACATTGATGTGTTCCGGCATGAAGATAAGATAGCCAGTTCTCCATTGCGTTGGGGAATCTTGGCAAGCCCGCTTCCATCTTCGGCATCATCGTCACTTACCATCTGGTGAGATGATGCCAAGGGCTTACCAATAGAGAATAAAAAAAAAGGGAAACTGGCTAAGTATCTTATATTTTCATACCAGAACACATCTATGCTGTTAACATCATCTGTTAGCAGGTTTTTATTACCATTACATTCCGGAACCTCAAAGTTTATCCCTGTTGGAACAGTAATATTGGCGCCCAGCAAGGGACCACCGACCGCTTCGAAATTATTCCCCAATAATTATCTCACCACTCGTTCCAAACTAAGTCCAATCGTTTAAAATTTAATCTACTCGCTATTAAAATTGCACGCCGTTTAATTTATGTCTGTTTGTTATTTTAGTTACAACCTTCAGCTGCTTAGCCAATATTAATTTCGTTTTAATTTCCGCTCGAACGTTATCTACACAATCTTTCGCACAATTTGTCTTCATTATAGCAAGAGATCACACCGAAATTTTTCTACTTCTTTACAAATTACTTTTCTATTCACTCTGTAACGTTTTAATTAATTTCAAAGCTTTACCAATCATTTACATAAACTTGTTTAAGTATTTTGAGTGTTAATAAAAATGTTAAGGAAAACACTCCCAAAATTTAATTATGTTTTTATAGCAGACAGCTTCATAAAACAGTTTTTTTTTTGACTTTGAAAGTTAAAAGGAAAAATTTGTTAAGTTTAAATAATCTTATCAATGGCGGGGAGTTCAGTATGTATACAAAAAAACTTATAATAACCACAGAGGAGCAAAATGTTACATTATTAATTCTACTAACGTTTTTAGTTTTTAGAGATTGGTGGTTGAACTTATTTAAAGAAACTACATTGAAAATTATTACAAAGTTATGGAAATCGCCAATAACTTTCAAAGCTTACTTGTAATTAAATATACACATTTGGAATTACTCAAAGCCATTGCAAATCACCTTTTCTCAAACATGCTTGGAAATATGAGCATTATTTTTAACAGCCTTTTTCGAGATAAATCGAAATTGCTGTACTGGCCAAATACATGCGAGCTGCAGCCAGCAAGAGTTTTAAGAAAATCAATATCTGTCGTGTTTAGCGACCAAATAAATTACCATGTGAACTCATATCTGTCGTGTAATTTAAAAATGGAACTTTACTCCGAAACATGGCAACCAAGGAGGTCACTTATCAAAGGTTTTATTTAAATTTCGAACTGACTTGCAAATAGAACGCTGTTTATTGAAAAAAAAACAAATGTACACTTTGGCGCGTGAAAAATTATTATTGTTCGTTGTTCGTCATTGATTATGAAAAGTGATTATTGAAGTTTTAAAATTTCCGCGCATTATTTGAGAAAAGTACTATACAAGCCTTGACCATAACTAGGCATTGATGGACTTACAATAAATGTGTGCCTCGGCTTCGCGTTGGCTCACATTTACACGTTCGTCCATCAATGGCTCTTTAGCTGGCCACTGCAGTCATCATCATCATATCAGCCGAAGGACGTCCACTGCTGGACATAGGCCTCCCCCAAGGATCTCCATGACGACCGGTTCTGCGCTGCCCGCATCCAGCGGCTTCCCGCGACCTTCACCAGGTCATCGGTGCACCGAGTGGAAGGCCTGTCTACACTACGCTTTCCGGTGCGTGGCTGCCACTCGAGAACTTTGCTGACCCAACGGCCATCTGTTCTACGAGCAATGTGCCCCGCCCACTGCCACTAAAGTTTAGCAATTCTGAGAGCTATGTCGGTTACTTTGGTTCTCCTACGGATCTCCTCGTTCCTGTTTCCATCACGCAGAGACGGCTGCTGCAGTAATATACTGTAATTACCTCCTAATTAACACCCGTGCCTTCTCGTTTCTGGTTTCAATGCGGCGAGTGTTATGGGAACTTTAGGACCAGAGACGCCTAGGTTGGGGGATATTGAGTGAAGCTCCTTTCTAGAGTTTGTCTTTTTGTAATGATTATATTATTATTCATACGTTTTAGGGTTCCGCACCCAAAGTGTTAAAACGGAACCCTATTACTAAAGCTTCGCTGTCTATCCGTCTGTCTGTCTGTCTGTCCGTCCGTCCGTCTGTCACCAGGCTGTATTTCATGAACCGTGATAGCTAGACAGTTGAAATTTTCACAGATGATGTATTTCTGTTGCTGCTATAACAACAAATATGTTACTAAAAATTAGAAAAAGTGAAAAAATGAGGGGGTCGCCATGTGAAGAAACTAGCGCTTTCTAGATCTAGTACTAAATCTTTTTAGTTACTATCATATAGTATTATTTATTGTACATTCTTACTTATTGTTATTCTGTTAATTTAAATTCTGTTTGAAATACATTAAATGCATTTTGTTTTGATATTGTTGTTATTAAATAATGAAAATGACACTTAATGTATGTTGACCAATTATTTACCTATTAAGAATTTAAAATGTTATAAATATTTTGCATTTTATTCTATTTTATATCATGACCTGTAATTTACCATCTATAATATAATAAAACTGTAACGGGGCGTGTCTGTACATGAAATATTTTTGGAAAATAATAACTGTGGTGGACATTGCTAACGATACAGAGGCCAAAACAACAACTTTTGGAATTTTTGTCTGTCTGTCTGTCTGTCTGTATGTTCGCGCATCACGCAAAAACTACCAGGCCGATTTTGATGAAATTTTGTATGGTGGTTCCTTATAGCCCGGGTTAACATATAGGATACTTTTTATCCCAGAAAATTCAAGAGTTCCCGTGAGAAAATCAAAAGTATTCATTTATAGAATGGCTCACCACGCAAATGTGGCTTAACCTATTACAATCAAATTTTACACGTTGATACCCTTATCGCGAACTAAAACTGGGACATTGTGAATCCCAAAAAAATTAGGCTTCCTACAGGGATGCATAAATATGTATCTTTAGATTGGCTCAACGTAACAATATGAAACCTTTACATTGAGATGGGGTGTTTTGACCATCATTGTATAGTCGGGTATTCTTTATCCCGGAAAACTAAAGAGGTCCCGTGGGAAATTATCTATCGATACTTACAATAATAACAATAGAGTACTTTTTTCTATTTATTAGCTACACATACCAAACATTATAATCATAGTAGCAGAATGTCAATAGATGGCGCTGCAGGGATAATAAAACGCGCTTAAGTTGTATTAAAACATTAAAATATTTTTTCATAATTTTGAGTGGATTTCTTTTATGTATTTTTCAGCATACGCTACTTTAAACTCTGGAACTATGGTACGTAGCGATGTGTTTCATAGACGAACAGAGAGATTTTTTTTTACAGATTCCAATCGTGTAAAAAAATAAAAACACGTAAATCGAGTTTAGCATCTTTTAACAGGAGGCACAGATATGGGAACTCTTCTGACGGCGACTATTTGCGTATGGCAGTTGCTCTCCGCCTGCAATATCAATATCTGTGAGTGAACCTCATCAATGTATTTGCGGGTCCACGGTGGAGGCAATTGTCCATCACTCACTGAGTTGCAGTCGTGTTTGTGAAGATTCCCACGTCACCAATTCCTTAATGACCTCACTCGGAGGGCACTGGTCTCGGCCAGATGGAATATTCCATCTTTGATGCAGCCGCCAGCCAGGCTTTAGTCGATCTGATAGCAAAAGGCCGGAGGTTTTAAACAGGTGCTATGGCAGAGAGGAACGTGTCTGCTTTGGGAAGCCACTTTTTCTGCCTCACTCCTCACCCGTACGGTACTGCTGCTCAATTTGCGGCGAAAAAGAAGCATAATAAGTACTCGGTCTTGGAGGCAAATTACTGCTTTGTGCCGCTGGTCTGTGAGACAACCGGCTGCTGAACCCTCAGAGGCCTTTGCCTTCACAAAGGAGATTGGCCTTCGCCTTCGAGAGAGGAGATGTGACGTGAGGTCCTACCTGCTGCTAAGGTTGTCTATTGCCATCCAGCGCGGCAACGAGAAGTGCGTCTTGGGCTCCTTTGGAGCTGATACGACTCGAGGATTTGACCCATATTAATATTGTTAGGAAATTTTATTACTAGATTGATACCTATAATGATTTGAATTAGTTTTTTGATAATATAGGTAATGTGTTATTTCATCATATCAGTTTATATAGGTCCCCACCAAGGGGCTCGACCTGCCCTGAGTTAGAGCGATCTGGCCTTAGACGATCACGTGGGCCCATTGCGGGTTGATTGACTTCACACATAAGCTTCGAATTTCTTCGCAGGCGTGTGCAGGTTTCCTCACGATGTTTTTCTCACCGTAAGAGCGTCGGATAAACGTACATACCAGTATGAAATCGATATTCGTATAGATATTGGTAAGTGGCAGATTCGAACCACGGCCTTCCGGACAGGAGGTAGTGGCCCTAACTGTTTTGCCACCGACGCTCTATATTTTATTTAAGATTTAGAAATCCTTACTGAATATTATAAATGTGAAAATTTGTTTGTTTGTTTGTTACCTATTCACACTTCAACACCTCTACCAATCTTGATGAAATTTGGCATGCCGGTAGTCTGTATCACTGGGAATGAAATAGTCAACCTTTTATTTGTGGAAATTATAATAGCTCGATGCAGTTCCTGAGGAAACTAAAACAATACTCTTTGTTCGCAACTTTATTTAAATTCGTAACGAAAAAATGGATTGGTGTGATTTTTAGCACAGAGATGAGGTGGAAAATATAATTTACTAATAAGTATATCCTGACATAGTTCCCGAGGGACCTGGGGACAACTGTTTTCTACGCTCGCGCACGTCAGTGGCGTCGCAACGGAGCAACGGATTAAAGTGATTTTTTGTATAGAATTTGTTGGGGGGGGGTGGGAAGTGACAAAGACTGCTAATCCGAATAGCCCGATACAGTTCCTGAGGAGAAAACTCATGTCCACGCTTGCGAGCTGATTGCGGCTCGCGCACCACTCACCCTCAAAAAGAGTCATAAAAGCTATGTCCACGTGGGCGAAGCCGCGGGCAAAAGCTAGTTACCAATAAAAAATGTCTATAATGTCTATGTCTAATATTTAGAGAATAAACATTCAAAGCGCAACCAATTCAGGAAATCAGTTTCTGACGTTATTAAATCAAAATAATTAAAATAAACATACATTCACACACGCATACACACCCTCACACTAACAAACAACACATCTGATGCAGTCGATTGCACGCGGATAGATAGATTATAATAATTATATATTAATTTTAAGAACTTGAAATTTATTGGCATATGCATTTTCTAAAGTTTGATGACTGTAGATTTAAAGCTGTAATTTCAATAAATATATATAAAATAAAATAATAAGTTCCGCCACCGTACCTTTACATATATTGGTTCTATTTACCTATTTGCCGACGACGCGGAATCCAACTAAGTGGAAATATTTAATTTTTAGGGTTACATGGAACTATGGATCCCTTATAGTTTCGATATGTCTCTCCGTCTGTCTGTCCGTGGCTTAGCTCACAGACTACTAGTACTTGAAAGCTGTAATTTGGCATGGGTATACATATTAATAACGCCGACAAAATGGTAAAATAAAATCAACCTTTCCCCCCCCGCTTCCTCCACCTGCCAGCTAAACCGCTAATTCAGGATATCTGAAAAAATTGCAAATAGTCCTTACTGATATTATAAACGCGAAAGTTTGTATGAATGTAAGGATGTTTGTTACTCTTTCACGCCACAATAGATATATGGATCTGGATGAAATTTGCTAGGTAGAAAGATTAATAAGACTTAGATTACTTTTATTATAGGCTACTTTTTTCGACGCTCACGAGCCACTTACGGCTTGCGCACTGCGAGTTCTCAAAGACAGTCATAGAAACTATGTTTACGTGGGCGAAGCCGATGGCAAAAAGCAAGTTAGAAGGAAAACAAGTAGACATTCTTTGTTTAGGAGTAATAGTCGACCAACTTAAGATGTGCAGTTGAAATAGTAAAAAGTTCATTGATTTTCCATACAAAATTTTCTATTACCAATTGCATAAACAATTTTGTTTTTTGAAATTTACATTCATTTTTTAAAAAGACGAAGGAACCCTTTTTTGCGCGAGCCCTACTCGCACTTAGCCGTTTTTTTAAATATTTGAATTACTAGCGCCTTCTAGTTACGTGTAGTTTTTTGAGTTATGTACGGTGTTACCATCACCCAGCATTGTCAATTATGTGAATATTTTTCGGTAAGACGCAACTCATTTTACTTCAGGTGCTGTCCAAATAGTCTTCCTTCAAAAAATTAAAACAGACGACTTTAACCCAGTTCTGTGATAAAATGTTATAAAGAATAAATAATAATGTGAGTTAAAAACGGTGGAGCAAAGGCATTAGGACCTCTCGAGGGCCAGATTGAGGTTTCGCTGATGGCAGATAATTTTGGTGCGAATGAAAGCCTACCGAAGGAACATTTAAACTTAGGTACTTCAGCGAGACAAGTTTGCTGAATTCAGTCCCATATATGGCACCCTTTTTATCACGTTTTTGGAGGTCGTTGGAGTTTACTCCTTTAGAATTGATTCATACACAGGATGTAACAAAATTTGGATAGGACCCGTTAACGGAGGTTCCTACTCATCATACTGAACAACTTTCTCTAAAGAAACCCAGCTAGTAAGTCAGTTTTAAGCGTGATTTTAGGTATTTTAGGTGTGATTTAAGTTGTTTTATTTTAAGTATTTTAGGCATTTTATTTTAGGTGTAACTTGTAAACATTTTAAATTAATTATTTATTGGGAAAAGCTATTGCTCGATTAAAGACTCTTATAATTCATAATAACAACATAATAGAAACAAAAAAAATGAAACCCATACTCAATACTCAAATAAAATATTTAGACCGTCCATAGAATACTCGAAATTGATCGATAAGCTGATCAATTTGTATGAATAGCTAAATATTTTTTTGAGGTTTCATCAAAGTCATAGAACAAAAGTTGTTCAGTATGATGAGTAGAAGCCCCAGTTAACGAGACCCACACCAATTTTGTAAAAACCTGTATAGAGCCCGATATGAAAATTATCATCATCATTATTGGCCACAACATCTTGTCAGATGATTGTTATTGGTCTTCGCTTCTTGGTGCTCCAAGACCAACATGAAAAATTTATGAACAATAAAATCGAGTGGTGATGAGTAACGCGTGTCACCGTTACTTTTACCGTCATTAGGTTTTTTCAGTCACGAATGCTAGCTAAGGCAACATGGCCAATATGGCCATACCAACTTTCTGCAAAATACGGTGTAATGACGTTTGTGGAATGCCTAATTCCAAAGAACGACGAGGAATGGACAAACCTGGGTTTTCTTCAACACTTTCGGCTACAGCAGCAATATTCTCGGCTGTTCTTGAGCGACGTGCCCGGGTTTTATTCTTCGCATCAATAACTTGTCCCAACAGCTCGAATTTTTCCACCATTTTCTGTATTGCGGTCCGACAAGGTGCTTCACGACGACCAAAATATTTTCGAGTTTTACGAACCGTCTCTGCCAAATTTTCACCATTTTTATAGTGAATTTTAATAATTTCAATGCGTTGTTGAAGCATGTATCGTTCCATTCTTATTAATGGCGTAGTTTCGACTTGTTAAATGTCAAAAAATGACAGCTTCAAAAGTGACATCTACCGAAATAGCGGGCTATTCAAAATAACACCTCTTATTGGAAAACCCTTTATATGCACACGAGCTACAGAAAACATATGTTTTTGACGTGATGACGTCTTATAAATTGATGACACGGGCTGCGTACACGAAAAAGTGTGACGTCATTGTCACATTACGCCAGTGTGACGTCATTGTTACGTTCCGCCTGAGCCGAGCGTGCAAGCGAGAGTTGTACTTGTACTTGGACTTGGACTTAGATCTTGCTTCACGGACGGACGAACTGTCAAACAAGTGTGTCAACGGATTAAAAGTACTAGGCTTTCAGGAGCTTACAAGAGGTGTTCCAGTGCCGTCGATTCTCGGTGAGGAAACATAAAAGGGGAATTGGTCGAGGAGCTGGACGGGCACTTGGATGGACACTTGGAAGGGCACTTAGATGGGAACTCGGACGGGTACTTGGACGGGGCCTTGGACGGGTACTTAGATGGGGACTCGGACGGGGACTTGGACGAGTATTTAGATGGGGACTCGGATGGGTACTTGGACGGGGACTTGGACGGGTACTTAGATGGGGACTCGGACGGGTACTTGGACGGGGACTTGGACGGGTACAATTATCGTCCGTTTACCGACTTTACAGATAACCGGTTTTTTTGTCATTCAGTTCTGACTCCTTAGAGCAACTATACGACTGACACTTGGCCAATTTTTATCATTTGGTTTTATACTTTAGGATAAATACTTTAACCACGCCAAGTTTGCGCTTGAGTGTATAACCGTTTTTACGATAATGCAAAAACAAAAAGCCTTTAGAAACCTTTTTTTTTTGTTTTTTTTTGAGTTTACTCCTTTAATATTGATTGATATAATATAGAGCCCGATATCTAAAGTATATGAGAAGAGAAACCTAGTGAAGATCGCTTACGCGTTACCAAAAATGAAACTACTTTTTAGTGTCATAACTCATTATGCTTTTTTCAGTCACGCAGCCAGGCTAAGGAAACAAGGCCATGCCGCCTAATGCAAAGGCACAGGCCGAACTCCGTGTAGAAGTTCCGCGTAGAGCGAAGCCCGGAGCGCCCCATGCGAGGCCGAAGGCCGGAAAAAAATAGTTTCATGAGTAAACTCCTGTTGCGCGTCGGAGCTAACACGCACACTTTTTTTTCGCCCCCTGGATATCGAAGTTTCACAGTACGTGAGCCGCAAGGGGCTCGCGGGTGGTTTTTATTGTATAAGGACCAGGTATATCTACGAAGTAAAATTAAAAAAAAAAACTAAATCTATCCAGTGGTTTTTGCGTGATAAGCCAAGTATCTTATCTGTGGATACGCGCACAACGGCCAACTCTATCATTTTTACCCACGACGGAACGGAGCAGGTATATGCGTTTAGGGTGAGAGACGTTTGTTTGTGTGTGCGTTTGTGCAAAGTAATGTTCCTACCTATCTTCTAAACTAATGATCCGATTTTGATGCGATTTTCAATAACGGGTTTGTGTTTGATGAGTTCATGTTCTTAGACAGGTGTCATGGCTGTAACTCACTAGGGGGCGCCACAATATTAGTGCAAAACAATTTATTATTTTATTATTATAACAGCTCATATACGTCCCCAGCGAGGGGCTCGAGCCGAGCTCGAGATTCTGTTTTCAGCAATGTGTACGTGGTAGCTTAATGCATGTTGCCAAATAATAAAAACTAGAGGGCGCTACAATATTAGTGCAAAATAACATTTTTTATTCTTTTTTGATGAGATTTTTACCGTCGTGGGTGTTTTTCAAAATTTTTAATTATGATTAATATTTGTATAGATGATGATAATTGCTTGCTTATAATTGATAATGGCTTATCTTAGTTTCTAACCCACTTTATCCTTTTTTTTTTATAATTGCATGTGATTGGTTATTTTTTTCCTGACTTGGAAAAAGTATCTGAATTAAAAATATATATATATTCAAGCATTTTAATCATTTTAACTATCAGTAGGATAATTTGGGTTATAGACAAGCGAAAAATGTTTTAATTTACAGTTATGCAACATTGTTATGCAACCTATATTCAAACCAGTCAGCATTACAATGCTGTTTAGCTTTACCGCTACGCTACTATCTCCTGACAACAGACTATTAATCTCTCTATGAATGCACAAGCACTCTAAAAACTTCCCCCCCCCCCCCCCCCCCCTCCACCCCTAATTTAAAAAGATTTATTCCACACAAAACAAAAAATACGTTTCCCACTACTTTCTATTTTTAAACGACTTTAAAAAAAGGAGGAGGTTTCTCAATTCGACCGTATTATATATATATATATATATATATATATATTTTAATGTTTGTTCGCGGATAACTTCGTCGTTTATGAACCGATTTTGATGTTTCTTTTTTTGTTGGAAAGGAGATATGAACCTTCAAAAATCGTAGTGGTGACTAGTGCGTTTGAAGTCGTTTTTTTTTTGTTTAAAATTATGACCACAAACACCTTCCCCCCACTTACAGTTTTTGTCTCAAACTTAAAAATACGTTTCTTCTCATAATAAAATTAATTTCATAATAAAAATTCAACCAAATATCTTAAATATGTGTTTTTCTTAAATCAATATTATGTACAGAGGCCAGCACATCAAGCTACACACTTTGGACATTCTACCGTCCCTATGCCGAACGCGTATGGATCAAAATCGCACTACGAGTGTTCATCTTGATGTGCTGCCCTCTGTACCTAAGTAAGACTGCAAAAAATTAAAAAACAGGCCAAGGGCGAGTCGGAGTCACATAACGAAGTTTCGTACCACCATACCTATCGTTTAACAATGATACCTATTCATTTCAAATAAAAACATTAACGCGGGCGACAGAAATTAGTTTTTTTCTCTTGGCCGGTTTTTATTATTGGTTGTTTTAGTTTAGGGGTAGCACTACAATTACATTATTTCACAGTATTTTGTATCACAGTCTTTACAACAAAGCAAAAAAAAAAAACCTTTAAAAACGTTTCTGTTATGGAGACCCTTATTAATTTTTTTTCCGTTTTTTTAATTTCTAATATTTTTATAAAAAATAATTATACATAGTAAATTAATATAATAACACAATATATTCCGTGAAGATTTTAGCCGGCTATCTATCACGGTTCAAAAGATACAGCCCTTAAAAGTCAGACAGACAGACAAACGGACAGCACAGGCTTAGTAAGAAATACTAAAAATTACCCACGAATTTTTATTTTTATTATTCTGTTTCATAATAAATGGAACGGAAGAGCCTTCTTTGTGCAAGCGTGCGCATCGCCGCTTAACTTCCCCAGCAATTGCTTCACGCTACCATCTGAGAAGTTAAATAAGGCGTTCATTAAATTATCTTAAGCCACTTAACCCGCCTTAGGTCTTATATTAAGTCTTCAAAGATTTTAATTTGTAAGGCTCTATCGAAACTCGGATATTAAAACACTGGAATATTTTTTCTTGAGTAGTGTTTATACGTTTAATTTTATGATAATGACACAATTATATATCTACTAGCTGTCCCGGCGAACTACGTACCGCCTTACATTACATTATACTGCCCTACCCTACCCTACACTACACTACACTACCCTACCCTACACTACCCTACCCTACACTACCCTACCCTACACTACTCTACCCTACACTACACTACCCTACCCTACATTAACCTACCCTTCACTACACTACCCTACCCTACCCTATATACACTACACTACACTACCCTACACTACACTACACTACACTACCCTACACTACACTACCCTACCCTAACCTACACTACCCTACCCTACACTACCCTACCCTACCCTACACTACCCTACCCTACACTAAAAAAAGAATTAGCGAAATCGGTCCAGCCGTTCTCGAGTTATGCGCTTACCAACACATTTTGCGATTCATTTTTATATATTAGATTGATCTATTTTATCCATACTATTATTGAAAGGGTGTTATTTTTGTTGCTTGATTTTTGACACAGATGTAGTTGAAGTGGTGGGAAGTGACGTAGGCTACTTTTTACCCATCTGCCCAAAAAAGATGCTAATGTTTTTCAGGTATATATGTTTGTCTGTTTATCTAGAGCTTGTTGCTAAAAGGTTATTAGGCTTAATAGGCTTGATGGATTTTGTAGTTAGATTCGTCTTGATCACGTGAGTGACATAGGATATGTCGGAGCGCAATGAGATGGCGCCAACTATGTATGCGTGGAAGCGCCATGTGGTTTATCTTTGAACGTCAAGCGGTTAGCTAGGGTAGTGATAATAGGTCATCTTTGGCCAGGGTGTGGTCGGTGCGAGTCTAGAACCCAGTTTTAGTTGGTAGTGTTGGCACTCATGTTTGTTTAGCCAATTGGAATCATTGTGATTATCGAATCAATGAATGACAATGCAGCCAACCTAAGGAGGCTACGATAGAGGCGCTAATTACATTACGAACACTTTTGATCGAGCAGCTGAACTGTCAACTTGGGAAGCCAGCCCCGTGCCGAACTCATCGCAGTTTATAAAATAATCTGTTTTCATCCGAATTATTCTGAAGCCTCGTGTTGTAGACGTGTGTGAATTTTTAATGTGCACTCCAAAACTTATAAAAGACTTTATTTCTGATACATACTGAAAGATACATTTTTTACCCAAATGCCGAAAGAAGATGATCAACGTGATATTTTGCACAATAATAGTTGAAGGGGTGGAAATTGACACAAACTTCTAATTAGAATTTTCTATCTGACATATTAGTTCACTAGGGATCCAGAGAAAACTCATTTCTCGCGCACCGCGCACCCTCAGGCAGTCATAAAAACCGGCGAGTCGGACTCGCACAAATTAGGGTTACGCAGTCATTAAAACATGTATATTTCATAAAATAAAATTGTTTATTACAGGTAATAATAAAACATTTTTTTATGGAAAATCTACGAACTTTTTACAAATCGAACTGCACCCATAAAGTTGGTCGACTATTACTCATAAACTTAGAAAGCCTACTTATTCGTGCTAATTTATTAAAAATTGATTAAATGTCCTACTATTTACATTTTTTTTTCAGATGTCCTGAAACAGCGGTTTAGCTGGTAGGGTTAGCTGTTGTTAAAGTCAAGTGTCCCCCACACTTGACTTTAACAACAATTAGCACTTTTAATCTCAATATTTCTCAAATGGAACCCTCAATTAGAAAATGGTATTATAAAACCCTCAGTAATTTAAAAAATCTATTCAACGATACCCCACACGAAAGGGTACATCAACAAAAAAAAACCACCCCCTCTTTTTCAAGATTTTTTCAGGCCTTTGTCCAGCAGTGGACGATTTTTGGCTGATATGATGATGATGATGATGATATCTACTTTTTTGGCGTGATTATTGTGTATACGCATGTCAAATTACAGCCTTCTAGTACTAATAGTGTTTGAGCTGAGCCGCGGACAGACGGACAGACATAGCGAAACTCTAAGGGACTGTTGACTACGGAACCCTAAAAACTATGTCCACGCGGGCTAAGCCGCGGAAAAAAGCTAGTATATGTATATATTTTTGATTTTTATGTACCTATACAGCGTGTAGATGAAATTGAGAATATTTATTTAGGAGTGTATCTACCCATCATACTGAAATGAAAAGTTGTCTCAAGCTGATCAAATTGTATGGGAATTTAAATATTTTATTTTTACGGTTCCAGAAATGTTAAAAATGGGGGACGCTTTACGTCATTTTACTGATAGTTTTAGTTTTGCTCTTACTCCTCTCCATAATTATTGAATTGCAAATTTAATTAGTTAAAAAACTACACAACGGCATCGATATTTTTATTGTGAAACTATGTGACGGTGTCCGGCACCCGGTGATGGTGGAATTACGGATGAATTTCTAATAGCAGGTGGAACACAGGTACTTAAAGCTCTTATTTTATTTTATTTTATAAGGAAAACTAGGTTACATTAAATGATCAAACATTTAGAAGATAAGGAACATTGAGAATTTCTTCAGTATTTAGTTCCATTATACTCAAGGGACAAACGCCTAAGGCATGACACAGAAGTATGGTCAAGCTTTTCTTCAAAAAGGGTGACAACACCGTGCTGAAGAACTACAGACCCATCTCACTTCTGAGCCATGTCTACAAGCTGTTTTCGAGAGTAATGACTCCCGAACAAGCCGGTTTCCGAAAAGGCTTTAGTACCATAGACCATATACATACGCTGTGGCAGATTAAACAGAAGAACGAAGAGTACAATCAGCCACTATGCTTAGCGTTCGTAGCCTTTGATTCGGTAGAAACCTGGGCTGTGTCTCAAGCGGTGCCAAATTGACAAGAGATATATTGAGGTACTGAAGTGTTTGTATGAAAATGCCACCATGTCGGTTCACCTCCAGGATACTCAGAACCTGTCCGGCTGCAGCAAGGGGTGAGACAAACAGACGTCATATCTCCGAAACTGTTCACCGCCGCCCTAAAGGATGTTCTTAAGCTTTTGGACTGGGGTGGACTCGGGATCAGTATCAACGGCCAGTACGTCACCCACCTTCGATTCGCTAAAGATATCGTGATCATAGCTGAGAATAGTCTCGTAGTCTCGTCCAAAGGGACGACCTAGACACAATGCTCGATGGTCTCAGTAGAGTCTCTCAACAAGTAGGTCTTAGTATGAACATGGACTAGACGAAAATTATGTCAAACGTCCGTGTCGCACCTACTCCTCTGAAGGTTGGAGGATCTACGAGTACATCTCGAAGTTGTTGCCGAATATGTGTACAAGCGTGTAAAAATGTATCACATGTCACTTACGGGATCGCGACGAATCTATGCAGTCGAGTTTTTAATTTTGTAAAGGTCCAGAGATCAATCGTCGAATCCAACTCGGCTGGGCAGCGTTCGAGATGCTTCGCAATATCTTACGTCCCAAATATCGCAGTGTCTTAAGTATGTGCCTCATAAGAAGGCTCAAGGTCACCCAAAGTGCGAGCCTGTTGTGCTTAGAACTTCTCTACGTGATCGAACCATTTAATTAATTTATTAGGAGATCCTTAGGAGAACCAAAGTAACCGACATAGCTCTCAGAATTGCTAAACATAAGTGGCAGTGGACGGGGCACATAGCTCGTAGAACGGATGGCCGTTGGGGCTGAAAAGTACTCGAGTGGCGACCACGCACCGGAAAACGTACCGTAGGCTGGCCTCCCACTCAGCGGACCGATGACCTGGTGAAGGTCGCAGGAAGCCGCTGGATGCGGGTAGCACAGAACCGGTCGTCGTGGAAATCCTTGGGGGAGGCCTATGTCCAGCAGTGGACGTCCTTCGGCTGATATGATGTTGGTGATAATGTGCCGGCGTTCTTCAAACCTGTGCAGGGTTGATGAGTGATGTGAGTTGCGTATCTGAGCTATACGATTTAGCTAAACTAATCCGGTAAACTAAGCTATCCTACTTAAGCTCAACTAGGTAGCTAAGCTAAGTTAGTTAACTATTTATTTACTGTTTTTTGACAGTGTGAAGCCCCACTAGGTCTTTGCTCCTCATTCCTCTAACGCACCCTTTCTCATACATCCATAGCACGGGATGCCTTACACACCCCTAGGCTATATCCTTCGCATTTATCTTTAGCGCACATCCTTAGCGTCCATACATAACGAACATACTTAGTGCACTCCTTAGCGAACATCCTTAGTATATATCCTTAGCGTACATCCTTAGCGAACGTCCTTAGCGTACATCCTTAGTGGACGTCCTTAGCGAACATCCTTAGCGTACATCCTTAGCGTACATCCTTAGCGAACATTATCACCGTACAGCCTTAGCGAAAATCCTTAGCGTACATTTCAATTTCAATTTCAAAACCTTAATGACTATCAAAGAATGTCATTATTCTGATTACAGTCTCAGGCTATGGTATTTGTTGGAGGACTGACGCTTACCTACACATCCTTGTCCTTTATACCTAATCTATTATTTTACAATACCCTCTAGAGCACAAGTTTAATTGACATGAGTATTTTAATCTCTTACAAACTAGTTACATTTTCAGGTATTTTATTGTAGAATCTGCTGCACTGCCCTACCAACGACTTTTTAACCTTACTCAGTCTCGAATAGGCTATATCCATTTTATTTACATTTCTTGAATTCAAATTATGCCTGTCACTGTTTTTAGGAAACAAATGCGAATTAATGACAAATTGAAAACGGGGCTTGACGTGTTTTTATTGATATTGTTTTTACATTGCAAGTTCTTACGAACTTACATCTTTAGCAAACATCCTTAGCGAACATACTTAGCAAACATTTTAACCGCCTCCGTGGCGTAAAGGTTAGTCCATTCGCTTTATACCAGAAGGTTGCGGGATCGATTCCCGGTGGGGTCAGCTTGTAAGACTCGGTTTGGTTGGTGGTAGGGTATTTTCTAAGCCCGCCTGGCTATTTACCACCACTTATCTAAGTCTTGCCGCCAAACATCAGTGTTAAAAACATTGATGTGTTCCGGCTTGAAGATAAGATAGCCAGTTCTTCATTGCCTTGGGGAATCTTGGTAATCCCGCTTCCATCTTCAGCATCATCTTCACTTCAGGTGAGATGATGCCAAGGGCTTACCAATTGTAAATAAAAAAAAATATATAAAAAAAACATCCTTAGCGAACATACTTAGCGAACACCCCTCGCACGCATATTTCAAGTTGTATGCAAAGAAAATTAACTTACCCAAACACCGGTCCACCAGATCTGCGCTGAGCCAAGCTAAGAAAACGGAGTGGGTAATCTAATTCGTTATATTTTCTCGCACACATCGCACGACACTCTGGTGGACAGCCACCTTTAAAGGTCCTTACACTAGAATAACTCGCCTGTCTGTACCCCACACTTAACGCATTAATAACGAATTTAGTTAATGAACATTTTAAACAGCACTCACATGGTTATACAGAGTTGTTTTCTATTTTAAATAGTCCATCAGGAAAGTTTACCTGGCTAATGCGGGTAAGGGTTCAGTAAAGTTACTAAAAGCCCGCCTAAAACAACTTCCAAAAGTTCAAAACTATTTTAATTGATTTAATTGACTTTATACTCAACGTTATCCAAAGCTCGGGATGTCTTTTGTTTTTTATTTAAGGGTCCCCAGGAGCACACCCTGGAAACTTCATAGAACGGGCCAGAAATTACATTTCAAAAAACGAATGACGGAAAAAACAAAATGTAACCAAACTGTAACCAATCTGTATCAATCTGGGTGACGATGGGGTGAGGTCAATACAAAAACTACACGACGGAATGAATCCAAACTTTGTAAATATATTGACTAGACACATATCGATGTTTGTAATCAGTTTTCACTGTAGTATACTTAAACATACCTAAACAAAGGCTTAAAATAGTTTTATACTGAAAGTGTGAAACTGCTCTTAATTTTTTCCGTTTAGTATTAGTACATCAAAACTAATTACACACATCAAGATGTGTCTACTCAGTATATTAGCAAAGTTTGGATTCAATCCGACATGCAGTTTTTGTATTAAAGCGGAACTACGTTTGTATGGAAACTCGAGCCTCCTGGGGACCCTTAAGGTTTGAGAGTAGGTTCATTTGAGGTTCTATGAGTACTGTACTGTGAAGATACCAGCCACCATGAGACAAACTGAAGGTAGACCCTTCAAGATGAACACGAACTCAAGAATGATTCAATGCGACTAGAGTACCGACTTTTAACCGCCTCCGTGGTGTAATGGTTAGTCCATTCGCTTCACACTAGGAGGTCGCGGGTTCGTTTACCGATGGGGTCAACTTGTAAGACTCGGTTTGGTTGGTGGAAGGGCATTTTCTAAGCCCGCCTGGCTAGCTACCACCATCTTATCTAAGTCTTGCCGCCAAACATCAGTGCTAACAGCATTGATGTGTTCCGCCTTGAAGATAAGATAGCCAGTTCTTATCCTTCTTCTAGAGGGGCTGCAAATAAACGCTTAAGAGGCGCAACTTCTAGATAGTATTAAAAATACAATAATATGCACGTAATATAAACTCTATATCTTCGTCGTAGAGTTAGCAGTTGAAAGGGGCTGCTTCAGGAAATGTGGCCCATCGATTAGCGCATTATTTCGAGTTCAGCGCTCGTCTTTGTACCGCTTCTGTACTTGTACCAAAGTATATATGTTAGTACTAATATACAGTATGGACACTCCCTACCGCTCTCTAGATTGCGACCTCACCCCTTCGTCACCCAGATTGATACAGATTGGTTACAGTTTGGTTGTCGAACGTCTAGGATTTCGTCGCCATTTTGTTTGTTCCGTCATTCCTTTTTTTGAAATGTGATTTCTGGCCCGTTGTATGAAGTGTCCAGGGTGTGTGCTTATAAGCTATAAACATGATGTATACTGCTTTTAAGGATAGAAGTAGGTATCTTTTGACAATTGGAATGTTTTCAAAATACGAAGACCTCTTCATCATATCAGTCGAAGGACGTCCACTAATGGACATAGGCCTCTGCTAAGGATCTCTACGACGACCGTTTCTTCACCAGGTCATCGGTCCACCGAGTGGAGGCCTGCCTACACTACGTTTTCCGGTGCGTGGTCGCCAATCGAGAACTTTACTGCCCCAACGGCCATCTGTTCTACGAGCTAGGTGCCCCGCAGATTGCCATTTAAGTTTAGAAATCTAACGAAGACCTCTTACAAAACAATAATTTTTTTAGTGTTCTTCGTATGTCGTGATAATAACATACGGAGATCTCTAACAACATGTAACAAAAAAAAAACCTTTGCATGACACAAGAATTTGAATTATTTTCGCATCTGTGTTATACAATGGCGTTATTAAGTGCACTCGCTTTACGCTAGATGATCGCGGGTTTGGTTTCCGACGGGGTCTCATTTTGCGTTGCTGCTTAGTATGAACCTCATAAGAAGGCTCAAAGCGAGCTATGCTTGGAGTTTCCCTACGCGAAATGAGGAGATCCGTAGTAGAACCACGGTAACCGACAGCTCACAGAATTTGCTAAAATTAAGTGGCAGTAGGTAGGGCACAAAGTTCGTAGGACAAATAACCATTAAGGTAGTAAAGTTCTCGAGTGGCGACCGCGCACCGGAAGACGTAGATTAGGTAGGCCTACCACACGGCGCACCGACGACCTGATGAAGGTCGTGGGAAGCCGCTGGATGTGGGCATCAGCGCAGGACCGGTTGTCGTGGAAATCCTGGGGGAGGCCTTTGTCCAACAGTGGACGTCTTTCGGCTGATATGATGAGTTTAGTAGGTAGTAGGGTTTAAGGTTAGGTCATTTTATGTTAGCTATCGAAATCTTATTTGAATTTTGTCACTAAACATCAAAGTCAATAGCATATAGATGTGTTTCAGTATGAAGATAATATAGCCAGTTCACCATTGCATTGGTAAGCCCGCATCCACCCAGCATCCATCTTCGTCGTCATCGTCAATTATCGAGTGAGATGATGCCAAGGGCTTACCAGCTGAGAAAAAAAATTGTAACTGGTGAATAAGACCAATTTATCATTAGGAGCGGCTGGCCAGGCATAGGGAGGGTTTCCGCCCCTTTGTCGTCGATGTTCCACCTAGAATTTTGCTTTATCGTTTGTCAAGCAGATATAGCCATGGAGTGGAATTCCCTGCTGGCGTTGATTCTTGATTCGCAATATTCAAGGCGGGAGTGAACAGATACTACATGAGTTTGAGTGTTACATCCTCGGCTGTATCGGCACTTTGTATTCGGTGAAGAGCAGAATGCACTCTTTTTTTTTAATCCGGCCATTTGCGAGTTGCACTCGCGCACCAATGGTTCCTTAACACTACACCACGCGAGTACACCTATCACATCTACTCATTTTAAACAAAATACATTAACGCGAGTGACTTTTAATACAGGTGTAACAAAATTGGTGTAGTTCCTGTTGACTGCTGCTTCTAATCATCATATTGAACAAGTTTTGTTCTTCAAGTTTGCTGAAATTGCAAAAAAAATATTTCAACCCTTCATTTTAATAGATCAGCTTATTGACCAATTTGTGCATTTTTTTGCGCATTAACTATTGGTTCCTTAAGGAAAATTGTTCAGTATGATGAGTAGAAGCTCCAGTTAACGGATTCTACACCAATTTTTTTACATCCCGTATAGTTCGAACTCCTTAGCGCGAGCAAGACTTTCACTTGGCTAGTTTTAATTATTTTTTATTTTACTTTAGGATTGATACTCTAATTAGATTAAGTTTTACGCTTGTATGTATTACCGTTTTTAAGATAAAGCGAAAACAAAACCTCTAAATAAACTTCTTGTGTGTGGACCTCCATTTATTATTTTATTTCTTATTAAATCCGAGATATGATCACGATCACGACGTAAATTTCAGCCAGCTAGCTATATATGACGTTTCAGAAGATATAGCTCTTTAAATGTAGGACAAACTTTAAAGACAGACGGACCGGCGGACAGACAGATGATCGTACGCTTAGTAATAGGGTCTCGTTACCTGATACCGAACCCCTAAAAACCGGCCAAGTGTGAGTTGGTCTAGCGCTCCGAGGGTTCTGTACCACAGAACTATGACTGACACTGATACCAATTCACATTACAATGTTTGTGTGGATGGTAGCGCAACGGGAGCCGGGTTGGTCCTTTCCCTCTAATATGGTCGAGGGGAGCGATGGATGACTCGCGTTATACTCGTTAACGCGGGTGCTGTCCATGCGAACTGGCCTACTCTTGTCAAAGGCATTAACGACAAATTCAATAATTTAAATGTATTACTTTTTGTGTCATGCTGTTATCATGTCCAAATGACATTATTTGTTTTAATATCAGTGATTTTATTGACAATATTATAGGATTATTGTTTTTTTTTTAATTTTCGCAATCTGACATTTTGTAATATGATCACTATCTTATGACTATCAAAAAGAATGTAACATGCACCTATTTTGAATTAAAATTTTGAATCTTGAATCTTACACACAAAAGATATATGTTTTTTTTTCCTCATGCAGTTTCAGTTCAGACTCCTTAGCGCGAGTACGACTCACTAGGCCAATTTTTATAATTTATTATTTGTTATCACGCCACCAAGTGTTACGCTTGTATTTGCAGTTATTTTTCTTTTACGAAACAGCTAAATTAAAAAAATACCTATATAATTAAAAACGCTAAACACGTTAAAAACCCGACTTCCATCGCAACAACCTACTACAATTTTGCATTATTATTTTTGGTTTTTGTTAATTTTCTAATAAAGTACTTCACCGATTTTGATAAAATTTATATAAGACCACACGGAAAGCACTAGCTTTCAAATGAAAAAAGAATCATAAAAATCGGTTCACCTAGTCAAAGGTTATGAGGTAAGACACATAAAAAAAATACAGACGAATTGAGAACTTCCTCCTTTTTGGAAGTCGCTTGAAAAACACCTTTCTTGTAGGGGGTCTCCCTTTTTTCACCTTTTCTTATTCTTAGCATTTGTGGTCATAGCGGCAATAGAAATACACATTCTTTGGAAGTTTCAACGGTATACCTATTACGGTTCATGAAATATAACCCGCTGACAGACATACAGACGGACAGTCAGCGAAAGCGTAGTAATAGGGTCCCGTTGGTGAGCCTTTGGATGTACAGAATGATCCCAAATTAGCCCTCATCGTCAAAACATTGCCCCCGCAACATAAATTAACCATAGGTACGTACACTCAGGGTATATTGGCGCCTATTATCGCCCGGTTTACTGTGTCAGCATAATTGCGTCATTTTGTTCACAAGCTGTGTCGCGTGGCGCGGCGACACGATATTGGCAGTGTTATTGTCGCAAGTGGAGCCTGACAAATTGCTCAGAGCATTATTGACTCGAAGCCCTGGAATTCGTCATTGAATACTTACAAGTGATGGAAGAGCTTACACCTCAGTATTTATATATACGTATAGTTTACGTAGGAGTACCTTTATAAGATGTTATGAGGTACGTTCAATATGACAAAATAAAGGTTTCGATCAAAACCAGGTTATGAAAAACTTGATACTTATTTTATTACCATCATATTATTATTATTATTTTGTATAGTATTTTTATTAGGCACATGTTGTATTATAATTTAGATTTTAAAATTATATTTTTTATATATTATATTTTATTTATAGTAAATTGTTCTATTTTCAATATTGTTGTATAAGTTGAACTCTTGTTGAACTCCTTGCCTGCGTCAGTATTTCCCGATTCCTATAATTTGGGGATCTTCAAGGCAAGAGTGAATAAGCATTATTTGAGTTTGCGTGTACCTTTCTCGACTGCATCATCACTTAGCATCATGTGAGTTGCAGTCAAACGCACTAAAATTAAAAAAAAAAATTGCTTCGCACAGCCCTTACTTTTATTTAATTGTATCCATTCTCTGGGTTGCCTGGAAGAAATTGCTTTAAGCAATAAGGCCGCCTTCATTGTACAATTTAAAACTTTGCTATTTATTCTGTACTGATTATTATCTGTTTATTTTTGTAATTGTACAATGAAGCATATTTGATTGATTGATTGATTTTAACCGCCTCCATATTGGTTAGTCCATTCGCTTCACACCATGAGGTCGCGGGTTCGATTCCCGGTGGGGTCAACTTTGTAAGACTCGGTTTGGTTGGTGGTAGGGCATTTACATAGCCCGCCTGGTTAGCTACCACCATTTTATCTAAGTCTTGCCGCCAAACATCAGTGTTAACAGCATCGATCCGGCTTGAAGATAAGATAACCAGATCCCCATTGCGTTGGAGTATCTTGGTAAAGCCGCTTCCATCTTCGGCATCATCGTCACTTACCATCAGGTGAAGATAATAATCAGCCGAAAGAAGTCCAATGCTGGCCAAAGGCTTCTCCCAAGGATTTCAACAACGACAGTTTCTACGCTGCCCGTATCCAGCGGCTTTCACAAGAACGTCGGTCCACTGAGTGGGACAATTAATTGGGCTCTGAATATTCTGCGTATAGCGAACATTGGAGCTCTCCCTGCGAGGCCGGAGGACGAGCTCCACTTAGGATAATTAAAAAAAAGATTCAGGAGCTTAGACGCACACTTTTTTTTCATTTAGTTCGGACTCAGCCTAGTGTGGGGACCACTGTATCAATTTTGTATATATATCGTACGTTTTTAAATTAAATATATCTGAATATATATATCTATCTGAACTCCTTGGCGCGAGTACGATGCACACTTGTTTAATTTGTATTATTTGGTTAATTTTTCTTTAGAATTAGTACTGTAATCACAACAAGTTTCGTGCTTGTATGTATAAACAAGCGTTTTTATGTCAGAGCAAAAACAAAAAAGAACCTTTTTAAAAACATGTTTTTTTCATTAGCACCCCATAGTTATTAACTTTTTTTTGTTTGCTAGTAAATCCCTCATAATAATATCATATCATCCAAAAATCGTTCACTGCTGGCCAAAGGCCTCCCCTAAGGATTTCCAAGACGACCGGTCCTGCGCTGCCCGCATCCATCGGCTTCCCACGATCTTTACCAGGTCGTCGGTCCACAGCGTGGTAGGCCTGCCTACGCTACGTTTTCCGGTGCGCGGTCGCCACTCGAGATCTTTACTACCCCATCGGCCATCTGTTCTACGAGCTATGTGCCCTGCCCACTGCCACTTCAGTTTAGCGATCCAGCTCCAAAACCCCGAGAGCTTTCAGCTCGAGTTGCACAATCGTTTCGAATGCCTAGGAGACTGCGAGAATGTGGACGATTATAACGACAGGTTCGTGGACAGACAGACGTAGAGCGTAGGCTTAGTAACAGGGTCCTGATACCTGGTGCGGGAACCCTAAAAATGTCCGTCTGTCCGTCTGTCAATGGGCTGTATTTCGTGAACCGTAATAGGTAGACAGTTCAAATTTTTACAGAATGTGTATTTATGTCACCGCTATAACAAAAAATACTAAAAACTAGAAAAAAGTGAAAATATAAGGGCATCTCCATACAAAAAAAAGTTTTTATAGATCTTTATAAGTATTTTTGATTTAGCTCTATCGTAAAAACGTTGATACACACAACCGTGAAACTTAATGTGATTATAGTACTTACACGGAAGTAACACATCAAATAGTAAAAATCGCCCAAATGTGAGTCGTACTTGCGATAAGGCGGCAAACTGAATGACAAAAAAAGCATATTTTTGTCGCTCGCGCTGATTTCTATTGTTTGTAATGTCAAGACGTATACTATGTAGTTTTGTGGAGAATTGTGATGGTACGGAACCCTCGGAGTGCATACTAATGACTCGCACTTGGCCTGTTTTATATTCTTATAATGACTGCGTGTCTGCGTATATAAGCTTCTTTTTAGTGATATATAGGACATACATGTAGAGGCGCTTATGAATGAATCACGCACGAATGAATAGTGTAACATTACGACTCTATGGGTGAATGCCCAAAAGACACTGTAATCCTCATTAATATTATTAATGCGTAAATGTGTTTGTTTGTTTGTTACCTTTTTACGCTTCAACGCCTTGACCAATTTTAATGAAACTTGGCATGCAGGTAGCCTGTGTCACAAGGAAGAACATAGGCTACTTTTTATCCCATGAAAATAGCATAGCCCGATGCAATTTCCGAGGGAACTGAAAATATACTCTTTTTGGTTAATTAACATCGCAACGGAACAATAGATTGTGTGATTTTTTGCACCGCGATGGTTGAGGGGGTGGGAAATGACACGATTTACTAATAAGCATATCCTGACATAGTTCCCGAGGGATGTGGAGAAAATTTATGTCCACGCTCGCGAGCCGCTTGCGGCTCGCGCACCGGGCACCCTCTAAGTCAGTCACAAAAACGATGTCCAGGAGGACGAAGCCGCGGGCAAAAGCTAGTATGTACAATATTTTGAGAAGAAGGGAATAACGAGCAAAAGAGTATTGGAGTATAATAAAATTGTTGTATAAATATATGCCATAGAGGGGTACTTATTTAGAAAGAATATCTATTTAAAGCAAAGAGTAGAACTATCTGCTTGGAATTGAAATTGCCTGGATTGATTTAGTTTGTTTATCTATATAATATAATAAAACTGTAACGGGGCCGCGTCTGTACATGAAATATTTTTGGAAAATAATAACTGTGGTGGACATTACTAACGATATAGAGGCCAAAACAACAACTTTTGGAATTTTTGTCTGTCTGTCTGTCTGTCTGTCTGTCTGTATGTTCGCGCATCACGCAAAAACTACCAGGCCGATTTTGATGAAATTTTGTATGGTAGTACCTTATAGCCCGGGGTAACATATAGGATAATTTTTATCCCGGAAAATTGAAGAGTTCCCGTGGGAAAATCAAAAGTATTCATTTATAGAATGGCTCACCACGCAAATGTGGGTTGACCTATTACAATCTAATTATACACTTTGATACCCTATATTGCGAACTAAAACTGGGACATTGTAAATCCCAAAAAAATTAAGGGTTCCTGCAGGGATGCAAAAAATTTTATCTTTAGAATGGCTCAACGTAACAATATGAAACCTTTACATTGGGATGGGGTGTTTTGACCATCATTGCATAGTCGGGTATTCTTTATCCCGGAAAACTAAAGAGGTCCCGTGGGAAGTTAGATATATGGATTCTTACAATAATAACAATACTATATACATATAGAGTACTTTTTCCCCATATTAGCTACACATACCACACATTATAATCATAGCAGCAGAATGTCAATAGATGGCACTGCAGGGATAATAAAATGCGCTCAAGTTGTATTAAAACATTAAAATATTATTTCATACTTTTGATTGAATTTCTTTTATGTATTTTTCAGTATACGCTACTTTACACAACTCTAACTCTGGAACTATGGCACGTAGCGATGTGTTTCATAGACGAACCGATAGGTATTTTTTTACAGATTCCAATCGTGTAAAAAAATTAAAAACACATAAATCGAGTTTTAAGCATCTTTTAACAGGAGGAACAGATATGAGAACTCTTCTCACGGCGACTATTTGTGTGTGGCAGTTGCTCTCCGCCTGCAATATCAATTTCTGTGATAGGTTCACTCAATCAATGTATTTGCGGGTCCATGGTGGAGGCAATTGGCCATCACGCACTGAGTTGCGGTCGTTGTTTGTGAAGATTCCCACGTCACCAATTCCTGAATGACCTCATTCGGAGGGTACTGGTCTCGGCCAGATGGAATATTCCATCTTTGATGCAGCCGCCGGGCTTTAGTCGATCTGATGGCAAAAGGCCGGAGGGTTTAAACAGGTGCCATGGCAGAGAGGAACGTGCCTGCTTTGGGACGCCACTTTTTCTGCCTCACACCTCACCCGTACGGTACTATTGCATTGAACAGCGAGAAAGAAGCATAATAAGTACTCGGTCTTGGAGGCAAATTACTGCTTTGTGCCGCTGGTCTGTGAGACAACCGGCTGCTGAACCCTTAGAGGCCTTTGCCTTCATTAAGGGGATTGGCCGCCGCCTTCGAGGAGGAGACGTGACGCCCGCTCCGGGTCCTACCTGCTGCAAGGTTGTCTATTGCCATCCAGCGCGGCAACGAGAAGTGCGTCATGGGCTCCTTTGGAGCTGATACGACTCGAGGAATTGACCCATGTTAATATTTTTAGGAAATTTTATTACTAGATTTATATAATAATTTGAATTAGTTTTTTTTATAATAGTGTATATGTGTAATTTCATCATATCAGTTTATATACGTCCCCACCAAGGGGCTCGACCTGCCCTGAGTTAGGGCCTTAGACGATCACGCGGGCCCATTGCGGGTTGATTGACTTCACACATAAGCTTCGAGTTTCTTCGCAGGCGTGTGCAGGTTTCCTCACGATGTTTTTCTCACCGTAAGAGCGTCGGATAAACGTACATACGAGTATGAAATCGATATTCGTATAGATATTGGTAAGTGACAGGATTCGAACCACGGCCTTCCGGACAGGAGGTAGTGGCCCTAACCGTTACGCCACCGACGCTCTATATGTTATTTAAGATTTAGAAATCCTTACTTAATATTATAAATGTGAAAATGTGTTTGTTTGTTTGTTACCTATTCACACTTCAACAACTCTACCAATCTTGATGAAATTTGGCATGCAGGTAGCATGTATCACTGGGAATGAAATAGTCTACTTTTTTTTCTCTGGAAATTTTCATAGCCCGATGCAGTTCCTGAGGAAACTAAAACAATACTCTTTGTTCGTTAAGTTATTTAAAAGCGCAACGAAACAATGGATTGGTGTGATTTTTAGCACAGAGATGAGGTGGAAAATGATATAATTTACTAATAAGTATATCCTGACATAGTTCCCGAGGGATCTGGGGACAACTGTTTTCTACGCTCGCGTACGTCGGTGGCGTCGCAACGGAGCAACGGATTAAAATGATTTTTTGTATAGAATTTGTTGAGGGGATGGAAAGTGACAAAGACTGCTAATCCGAATAGCCCGATATAGTTCCTGAGGTACCTGGAGAAAACTCATGTCCACGCTTGCGAGCTGATTGCGGCTCGCGCACCACTCACCCTCAAAAAGAGTCATAAAAGCTATGTCCACGTGGGCGAAGCCGCGGGCAAAAGCTATCTATAATATAATAAAACTGTAACGGGGCCGTGTCTGTACATGGATTATTTTTGGAAAATAATAACTGTGGTGGACATTACTAACGATACAGAGGCCAAAACAATAACTTTTGGAATTTTTGTCTGTCTGTCTGTCTGTCTGTCTGTCTGTCTGTCTGTCTGTATGTTCGCGCATCACGCAAAAACTACCGGGCCGATTTTGATGAAATTTTGTATGGTGGTTCCTTATAGCCCGGGTTAACATATAGGATACTTTTTATCCCAGAAAATTCAAGAGTTCCCGTGGGAAAATCAAAAGTATTCATTTATAGAATGGCTCACCACGCAAATGTGGCTTAACCTATTACAATCAAATTTTACACGTTGATACCCTTATCGAGAACTGAAACTGGGACA